>JAUNZO010001551.1:0-224226 GCA_031894775.1 Chloris gayana | reverse complement strand
TATGGATTATATATGTTGCATATGGGAGTTATATTGTTGCAAATAATATGCAAAGTTCATGCCAAAATTTCGAACTTCTCCTTTTTATGTCTCTATGTTTTCCATTTAATCTCAGTTTTTTCTTTAGTCCATCGGTTTGCAAATAATATGCAAAGTTCATGCCAAATTTTCAGACCTTTCCTTTTTGTGTTTCTATGTTTTCCATTTAATCTCAATTTTTCTTTAGTCCATTCGGTTTGCAATGTGTTGTAATGGACGATTTGTTTCTACTTATGTAGTCGGATTCTACATGCATTATTAGTATGTGGGTTGTATGTGCTGAATATGTGACTTGTATTGGTGTAGAAAATATGTGAAGGTCATGTCAAAAATTTGAACCTTTTTCTTTTTTATTTTCCTTTTTTTCCAACTAATATCGGTTTTTTGTTGCCTCGGATCAGTAAATTGTAAATACCAAGCAGTTTGTCGCCCATACCGCTTGGTTACTAAGCCGAAAACTGCTATGGTTTAAACAGATTTGAATTCGCCGATCATGCAATTTACCGAGCGGTTTTCGCAGATAACCGCGGTTACCATGATCTCGTGGACGAGCGGTGGTGGCGGTTTGATCCGTAAGTTAAACCTTGCATAGGATAAGAGAGAATCTCTCTCCGTATTGTTTTTTTTTCAAAAGTAAAATGTATTGCTAGTCTTCTAATTTGTTTGGAAGTGTTACTTATGCCTCTCAAAATTTTATCATGCACATCTGTAATCCCTCTAAAATGTATGTGGTTTGAATCTCACTACTTAGGGTTGAGTGGCCTAACAAAGTCTGTGGTCTAAATCTATCTCTACTTGGTGTTGATTGGCCTAACGGAGCCTGTTTGACAGTGCTCTTTTGAGCTGTAGTTTTTGTAACAAAATTTAAATATTGAATATTTTTATTTTGAATCTAAAGAAAAAATTAAAATGATGCAATAGAGACAATTAATTAACTTTTGAAGCTATTCCATAACCCCATAGTTCAAACTGGAGATGCAAATACTTGCAGTTTTGCTTTTGTGCGTTATTAGTTACATAATCAGCACGTGATTGTGTTTTATCTAGCACGTTTGCCGCACACTCCTCTTTTTTGCAGAACAGCCGCCGATCGTGCTGCGTCCGCATAGTTGGCGATTCATTTTTAAAAAGGAAGTGTGTTGCATAGTTTGCAAGTTAACTCAAGGTCGTTGTCGCCTTTCTTTTTGGTGCTCACGAGGGCACAATAGGGATTAGGTGGTAACTCCCCTTCCAAGTGCCATAGGGATAAGGATTATCCAACGAACATGGTAATCAGAAATTAAACAGACGTAGACTAAGCATAGCTTGGGAGTTGGACACCTTTTATACACTTTGGTTTGTTTGAAGCGGACGGACAGACCACCCAACAATTATATTTTCCTCTGACTTTATTCAATGACTCACCATACTTATAATAATCCAATTTAATAGTTGTACAATGTTCGATCTTCTCAGAGGAAGATACCAATCCGGCCCATTCAGCCCATTAAATGCATCGCAGTTGACAGCCCATTTTATTTCCAATCAAAAGGCCCAGACCAGAAACAAAACAACAGCCTGGTCGCAACCCTCGGCGGCACACACACCGCGCAGCCATGGAGGAAGAGAACACACACGCGCCGCCGCCGCAGCCGGAGGTCGCCGGAGAGAAGCGCAAGAGGGAGGAGACCTCGCCGGACGCGCCCGACGGAGAAGAACCAGAAGCTCCCGCTGGCGGAGAGGATGCGCCCAGCACAGGCGGCTCCAGGCACCCGATGTGGAAGACGAGCCTGTGCTCCTATTTCCGCCGCCGCGGCGCCGGCGCCGAGGGTTGCAGCCACGGGGAGTCCTGCCGCTACGCGCACACCGAAGAGGAGCTCCGGCCGCGCCCTGACGGCACCTGGGACCCCACCTCCGATCGCGCCAAGAAGCTCCGCAAGGTCGCCTCTGAGGCACAGGAGGAGGCCGAGGAGGAGGTGACGGTGGATGAGCAGTCGCTGGACAAGTGCCTTGTCGGGCTTCCCAGGGGGTGGACGGCCGACAGGCTCAAGGCCTTCCTACAAGAACAGGCAAGTGTTGTTTAGTCAACTGCAGTGAAGGGTTTATCAACTGTTTAGTACCAGTGTTAAACCCCACTATGCTTTTTTTTATTATCACAAACGAGCATTAAGTTTCATTAGAGTCGAATTTTGAATGATCCATCAATACAATGCAAGCCCCTAGTAAAACTGGTAGCAGTTCAAATATTTTAGAAAGCTAGGGATTGCAAACTTTCAGAAAGCTAGGGTGTGATGGATTAGAAAAGAAAGCTGGGGTCATGAACTTGTGCTTTTACTGTTAATTTTTGTAACCGATGGTAGACTAGCCTGTATCAATCACTGTAAGCCTTGTCAACCAGATCAAGATGCAATATTATATGCACGAATTTTTGATAACATTATGAGCTGAAAAATGCATCACCTTTCTTAAATGCATGCACTCCTTAGTGGATGTCAGGAGTCCATTGATCAAGTTCAATTCTTATCTAAGGGACACTGCAAAAGCATCCTGTCTTGCTTGAAACATACCCCAATCATCGGAGCATGGTTCCATCAGCTGATGGTCGATTTCACGGCATGATTTAATCTCATAGTGGGGTGTCATGTAGCCAAATTTTCATTTAGAGAATTCTTGATCTGTATTTGCATTTTTCTACCCTGCTATTTATGCCAAACTGCAGACCTAATGATACAAGCCAAATGACGGTGCTGCAGGGAATCTCATATGCAACAGCGAAGAAGAAGAAGGGAATGACTGTTGGTTTTGTGACTTACGAAAATATTGAACAACTGAAAAATGCTGTTCAGGTAATTTTATGGTTTTTTTTTTGTACTGGCTTGTTTCGGTATCTTTGCAAGCCTCCTTGACAGTACGTCTTGACTTGACTAGGTCCTTAAGGAGAACCCTTCTGGTGGAAAGGAAATAAAAATCGCAGATGCCAATCGTAGGTCACATCAAAAGGTGCAAGTCGACAGGGCAATATCTGACAATGGAACATCCTCAGAAATTAGTAATATTCCTCCTGGTGGTGTTGGGGAAACAGCTGCACCTGAAGCAGCTGGCTCGAGCAAAAGAAGTGCCCGTGATGCTGTTACCCCCTTGCCCATATGTCTTACAATGATCAGCTAGAACACAAAAAACATTCAATGGCACAGATACTGAAGAGGCTTGTAAGATCAAATGCATATCTTTTACTGTTATAAAGAATAATCAACTATGCTTCTCGAGAGATTTGCTAATCACTGTCTTTACTGCCTTCCAATGTAGACTCGCAATGCTAGGAAAGCTTGCCCACCTGCTGTTCCCCTTCCTAATTGGGTATTTAAGTCGAAAGAAATCGGTAACATGCTAATCTTAATATGTTGCAGACTTGCAGTTGTTTGTTTGGGTTTCTATAGTTTGTGTTAGGTTACTTTAATATTCCAAAGAGTTTAGTACTGTATGCACGTACCTACGAGCATGGTTCACAAAACCGTAAACCGCTCGGTTTTTCTTTATAGCAGAAACCGAGTGGTAAACTGTAAAAACCGAGTGAAAACCGTTTTGCTACAGTAACTAGGTTCGGTTTTGTCGAAAAACCAACCAGTTTTAGAAACTGAGCCGGATCAAACTCCGGTTTTCGAGCGGTTTTCAACGGTTTATGAAACCATGCCTACGATCACTAATATGATTCCACTCATAGCTTGTTTTAGCTCGAGTCATATATAATTCTGACTTCATTGGTTGTAGATCTGTTTGCTATGTAAAAGATAATTTATACTCCCTCCGTCCCAGAATGTTTGGCATTCTAGCACCATCTAATTTTCCCAAAATGTTTGGCGTTCTCACTTCCCGAGACACCTTTTCCTTTTCCCAACACATCTCTATCTCTATCTCTCTCCTTCTCGTTTTCTGCGCACCTACTTTTACCAACTTTTCTTAATCCCTGTGCCCACTCCTACAATGCCAAATATAATGGGACGGAGGGAGTAGTTTTTTCCCTTTGGTGATGATGTTTTATGTAGAATGATAGAAAGAAACATAATGCATATTTGGATGTGTCATGTGGAATCGTGGGTAAAATTTAATAGTTTTCTTAATGAAAAGTTGAATGAATGTTGAGGTTCCGTACCGTAGTACTGGAGCTCTCCCAGTTCCATTGAATGGTTTCTATCATCTTTCCTTCCATGATTCATATCAACAGCATCTGATGAGTTAGTATTTCAACCGAGAAAAGTTGTTAGCCAAAAATTTTTACCTAGTTTCAACATCAAAAGGTTGGGCCAATTAACTGAATAAACAAGTTTGTTTGGTCCAGTATTTGAGTTTTTTGGTGAGTAATCAGAAATAATTGAAATGTGCTCATTTCATTATCCCGATTTTTGAACAGGGAAGTCTATTAAAGATTGCATTTTTTTTCTGTAGTGGTTATCTTGATGTCCTTCATAGGGTAGCTGTTCTTGAGACCTATATGATGCACTGATTCGGGTCTTTGATGACTTTCTACTGTCCAGGTGGTCTTCCTTGCAAACTTGAAGGCATTTTAGAGTCCCCAGTTGTTAATGGATACCGTAACAAGTGTGAGTTCTCAGTAGGATATTCCTTGGAAGGCAAAAAGACCGTGGGATTTATGCTTGGGAATTTCAGGTGACTATTTCTTTCTCTTTTTGTTCATTGCTTTTACTCATGTAATAATGTTTGGAACATAAAATTCAAGGGAAGGTGTGACCGCTGTGGAGGAGCCTGTAAACTGCCCAAATGTCTCAGACATTTCCTGCAAATATGCTCTGATCTTCCAAGATTTTCTGCAATCATCAAGCTTGCCTTTGTGGAGCAGAATTGATAATTGTGGGTTTTGGCGCCAATTCACAGTATGCTCTATATAAAAATCCTGTGCTAGATGCTTTAATAATGTTTGTATGAATTTAAAAATTAACTTGTGCTGGTATTGTCTCAGGTTCGTGAGGGCAGGAGTCCGTCCCAAGCTGTTGCTTCAGAGAATGCGGAATCACAAATTTCAGAAGTCATGCTTATTGTGCAGGTAGTTTGAGTGAAAACACATGTAGTGCGACTTTGATGCACTATAACCATTCCTGCTGGCTTCTCACTGGTGTTTGATCTAGCATCGGTCTATACCTTTCAGGTTTGTTCAACAGGTGTTGATGAGGCTGTAATGAAAGAAGAGTTTGACAGGCTGTCCGCTGCCCTGTTACAAGGAGCAGGAACAAGCTCACCTCCGTTGCCTTTGACGACTTTGGTAGTGCAAGTATGTATACTAGCTGCTTCGGATCTAGAATTCTGTGCATGATTCCCTTTATTTGTTTTGTTTATTGATCTTGATTGGCTGTTATTCATAACTTTATATCTGTTTGTATCTTTGCCTGTAAAGTGTATTGTTCTTTGCTTTTGTAAGGTTTTAGGTTTCTTAACATAGTCTGTGTCAACTCAGAAATCCTGTTTAACATATAGCTCGGAGTAGTTTAGTGCTGGTAGCATCAAACTGAACCTCATGTAATAGATAATACTGATTTGTCCTGCTTAACACTTCCCACTCATCATTATTTTAGTGATTTCCTGGGTCATGTAGGATACATTATCGTAGAAAATATCTTTTATTTGGATTCTTATGAATTATGATATCAGAGTTTTTTTTAATACTTTTTTGTAGTTCTGTTTTTACAAGATATAGAGCATGCTGTTTGATTGGGTTGGTCAATAGTTGAGATGTCATGATAGGAAGCTGATTTCATGGAAATTAATTAAGTTCTGCTCACAAAACCTTACTAATAATATTGGCAAAAGGTGATATTTAGGGGTTTCATTTTTCTTAACCCACATTATTCACGTGCCAGAACCTTGATTTTTGGTTGCCCGTTTTTTTACTCTCTTGTTTTTTATTACCCGTTGTTCCCACTTTTCTTTCTTTCCTTCTTCCTTTTTGTTGTTTGTCCTTGTGCTTGGGGCCTTGGGCTCTTGTGGGTTTCATCTCTAGCTTACCCCAACTTGCCTGGGACTAAAACGCTCTGTTGTTGTAGTTGTGAACCCGACCAGTTTTTGTCACAAAGGACCAGTAGGCTCTCTTTGTTGTTATGAAGTTCTCGAAAAATAATGAATGCCATGTGCAAGGTACTCTACCTTGCTGGTATAGTAGGTAGATAATGGACAGTGGTAGTACATTGGGAAGATAGAACAGGGGATTGGGGAAACTAGAGAATAAACGGGGAAGCTCTTCTTTCGATTCTTTGATGCGCCATGCCCTCCATTATTAGGGAGTCAGGCTGTTATAATAGTATGTCAACTCAAACCTTTATCGCTAACAAATAATTCCGAAATTACCCAAACTGTAATCTAATAGTACTCTGCCTATTCTAAAATCCTGCCTACTCTGAACATCCTGGACTAGCAGCTTGTCCTCGAGCTGGCTGCAAAAAGAATTGAGGAGCTTCATCTTCATGAAATCCAATGACCTCAATGACAAGTACCCCTCATTTTACACTACCTCATCAATTCCCCACCAACCCACCAATCCATCAAATTTTATCTTATCTCTAGGAATGCTTATATTGTGGAACAAAATTTGAATCCCTGGAATGCTTATATAATGGAACGGAGGTAGTAGTTTCTTTGCAGTTATATAGCCAAACACAAATTTTTCATCACATTAGTAGCATAGTCCAACTTCCTTGCATTGAGCCAACTCAGCAGGAGTTAAACATTTTTGTGGTGATGTTGCTACAAAAGAAACCAATTTGCCTGATCTTGACAGCGCTGTACGTGTAGGGACACTCCCCGTTATGTCTAGACGCTGCTTGCCCTAGCTAACATAATTGCATCATCAATTGTATCTCGCTTGTGCAAATCAACATTTAATGGATGTCCCAATCTAGAAGCAAACAATTGAACTTGTTGGTTTTCAGTCAAATCCATTTCACGGTAAACCAGGGGAAGGAACTTTTCACAATAATCCTCTACAAATCCTATGTCACAATAGTTGTCACGTAAAGGTACTCTCCCTTGAGGCTATCTCCAACGGCGCAGGCCCAAATCGGATACCCAATCGCTCGAATGGTGGCCGTGCAGCTGATGAATCGCCACCCAAACTTGCCTGTCTCCAACACCCGAAATCGGGTCAGGTGGGCGGAGCTCAGGCTGGGGCAGGGTGGGGTGGTGCTCGTGCGACGGGACGGCGACGGAGGAGGATGAGCAGCGTGGACGTCAGGCGGAAGGAGCCGGTGCTTGCGCGGCCGGGCGGCGGCCCCGAGCCACGGAGCGAAAGCGTCGAGGCACTGAGATGGAGGGAAGCAACGAGCTCTGGGAGCTGCAGTGTCTGACAGAGGAGGTCCGGCTGGAGACAATGGCGGTGGATGCGGCGGCCGAAGGGGAGCCCAGGCAGGGGTGAGGCAGTACAGGGGGCGACCATATGCAATGGGTCGCGGGGGCAACTGCCTCAATTGTGGGTCGCGAGCTAGGGGTCTCCCAAAATGGATCTCCCGTTTGGGTCCTCTGTCGGAGGCTGCTTTTCATGATTTTGGACCCATTTTGGTTATGGGTCACCATATTTTTGACTCGGAGATAGCCTGATGGTAGTAGCTAGTGGACAACAATTAGGTTTGGAAGATAGAAGCAGGGGATCGGGGAAACTAGAGAATAAGATAGATTAAGGGCCTGTTTCGCATAGCTCCACAATTCATGCTGGAGCTGAAGTTTGTAAAATAGATTAAAGTAGTTTATATTTTTTTTAAAAATCTCAAAATAAAATAAAATGAGCACACAAAAGACCCTTGATTTGTTTACAGAAATATCTGGTGTTGGAGCCATGCCAAACACACCATGATTCTGTTCTTGCTTGATTCCTTGATGCGCCATGCCCTCCATTATATTGGAGTCTGGCTGTTACAATATTGTACGACTAAAAACTCTTATCTGTTACTAATAAGTCCAAAATTAATCAAACCAATATAATAGGACTCTGCCTAATCTAAAATCCTGCTGACTGTTAACATGACAATGAAATCCTACCTATGCATGCAGGATCACAAAGGAATATCAAATGCTGCACCTGCTGATTGTCCACTGATCCCACTATTGATGCCAAAGGAAGAATATCAATTGGCCGGTGCAGAGGATAAAACAAGAATCCACGATCACATCAGCAATTTAAAGTTCTCCATATCACCAACAGCTTTTTTTCAGGTCTATAGTTGGTTCAGCAAACTATTTTTGTCAATTCTTTTTGAAGGTTAACTGTAGTAATGACACACAATTACACAGGTTAATACTCTGGCTGCGGAAAGGTTGTATACCCTTGCTGGGGATTGGGCTGATCTCAATTCAGATACATTACTTTTTGACGTCTGCTGCGGAACTGGAACTATTGGCCTGACCTTAGCACACCGTGTTGGAATGGTGCTTTCCCTTGCACATTTTATATATTATTCTAAATGACGAGTGTTGTTTTCCAGGATCATGGCTGAGCCCTCTACACTTGCTTATCTTACGGAAATGTAGAATTAGGATGGCTATGAAATGCTTTATTTGGGAAGGATCTTTCTCAAAAGTAATTACTAAATGTGCAGGTTGTTGGGATTGAAATGAATGAATCGGCAGTTTCGGATGCTCACAGAAATGCTGTTATTAATGGTGTAAAAAATTGCCGCTTTGTCTGTGCCAAGGTGTGACTCCTTTTCTGACCATGAAATTTTTTACATTTTCCTCATTCAATTACATTCATATTATTTTTTTTGTCAATTCCTTAAATCTTACTATCTCCGTCCCAAAGTAAGTATCGCTATGGTATCCGTGCTAGTCAAACTTTCTTAAGTTTGACTTCATTTGTAGAAATATTAATAACATTTGTATCTCTAAATAAGTTTATTATGAAACAAGATTTAATGATCTATCTAATGATACTAATTACAATTTATAAATATTAATTATTTTTTTGTAACTATTTGGTCAAAGTTAAAAGTATTGACTCCTCGGGAAGTGGGAATGGCACTTATTTTGGGGAAGAACCTACCCTAGGCGTATCAAGAAGTCCAGAGAAAGCACGGCTTAGATGTTGGCGTTGCTTGCTAATTAAGTTATAAATAAAGTCATCTTCGGTTACAGTTACTAGTAGTAATAGTGTTGGATTGAGTTCAGTTAGGACTCTATTCAGAGTTGTTTCAGTTGTAATTCTGCAAGGCTATATATGCAAGTCAAGGAAATAAAGCAAGCAGTTACAATCAATCTGTCCTCTCACCTAAATTCTCTTAAGCTCTTGGGTGAACAACGACCCTAGTTATCCTGCTGCATAACATTTAACTGCCTAATCTTTTTGTTTGGTAAATAATCTCACTTGAATTCATCTGGTTGAATTAAACAGGCGGAAGATGTGATGGGATCTCTTCTCACAGAATATCTCGGTTCACCGCAGCAGGAAATCACAGCTTCTGAAACTAATTCAGAAATCAATGATACAAGCAAAAATGGAGATATACTTGACTGCTCCGAGAACAATAGTGACATAGTGGACAGTTTGATACAGAAGAGTGAGAACAATAGTGACATAGTGGACAGTTTGATACAGAAGAGTGAGAATGGTGAACATCAGCAGCCTAGTGACACATCAGTTGATAATCCCACTTGTGCTAGTGATAAGGAAATAAAGGGAGATTCAGTAGATAGGGTTAACAAAGAGCTTGATGGCAGTGATGGTGAACACAATGAAGCTGATGGTGAACTGAAGCATAAGAAAGCATCTTCGGCAAATGATGAGTCCATTAATGCTACAACAGCTGATAGTTTGGAGCACAACAATACAGGCCACAAGGATTCTACCAGTTCAGAAAATGATGTCCTGTCTACTGCATGCCAGTTCAAGAATGTTGTTGCGATCGTAGATCCTCCACGTGTTGGCCTTCACCCTACTGTAAGCAAATTTAAACTTTTTTCCTGAAATACTGCCATAGGTTGCTGAAACATTTTGCATGATTTTCCAGCTGCTTGCCTTTTGGATTGAATCAAAAGCCGTCTATCTTTAGTCTAACCCTCCATATGTGTTGAAGTACTTCTTTAGTTATTGTTCAAAGAATGGTCCTTAAAGGCCAAACCTTGCCATGTTAATAGCTAACACCATTAGCTGACTGAAGCTATGGGTGGCACAATGATCGAGTGTGCCTGCACTATTCTCTTACTAAGCTGCTAAACTTTCACTTTATGACTATTTGTTAGGTGATCAAGGCATTGAGGACACATCCACGTATTCGACGCCTAGTGTAAGTATTTCATGTACCCCGCACGCCACCAATCTTACCTGAATATACAGTAGACATTATGATTTTTATTGAAGATAGGAACATGCACAATAAGTGTTGTCTGCTGCCACACTACATTGTAATTGAAGCAGTGGTATCAGATGGTTACCTTCTGAAGATCTGCGGCAGTCTCCAGAGTTCAAGCAATGTCATGTATTAGTCTTATTATGGTTGTGAAACTCACTGTTTGTTTTCATTTGTTTTATGGCAGGTACATTTCCTGCAATCCAGATAGTCTAGTTGCCAATGCAATCGAGCTCTGCACTCCAACAGCCGAGAAGCAAGAAAAAAACAAGGGCAACCGAGGATGGCGAACCATGAGCAGTGCGGGTCTTGCTAGGCAGCGAACCAAGTCTATGCCCAAGTCTGAGCCTTTTGTTCCTAAGAGGGCAATGGCTGTTGACCTGTTTCCTCACACTTCGCATTGTGAGATGGTTATGCTTTTTGAGAGGTGAACAAAAAGAATCTATGAATGAAATTCTTCTTGAGATTTTGACTTTGAGGACCATATCAATTTTCCTTAGTTGGTCCTTATGTTGTAACACCTATTTGACTCGAGGCCTTCACTGTTGATCATTGCTGTTGGAGATTTCCATTATTTTGATTGTTCTTCAGCGCTGGTCAATATGTTTTCGGTTGATGAATGGATGACATAGAAGTGCAAAATGATCTGCTGATGCTGAATCGAAAGATGAGACTCTACCTATTACCTGTACACTCTCTGGTCTACGGAGAAGACTAGAATTATTTATTCATTCAGGTGGTGCATGTGTGCTAAAGGATGTGGGTAGCGGGAATGGCCAGACCTATCCATGGGCAGCAGGGAATGGCTACTTTGCTGTGTGAATAATCTAGGACCGTGTCCGCCATTGTTCGAATTTTCTTATTTAATTACGTGTGCCGCTTGGTAAGGTCGACGTGATAGGGGGTATCGGCGCAAGCGATACAGTTGGAGAAGGCGTTTGCAGGTATATTAATTCGTCTCTTACCACTGTTACACAACTATATTGTTGCAAGCTAGTAGGCCGCCTTTTAACACAATGCATTTTGACTAATCCAGGAAGGAAGAACACCAATGTGGCAAAGTCAAAGCGTGTCAAAACAAAGATAGGGAAACCAAAGTGCAATTTAGCTTCAAAATGGTAACATCCACTAATTAAGCTAGAGAAGCAAATAACTGGACTACTCTTTCGACACTTGCGGGAAAACTAAATATGGCTTGTAATTGGTCAAGTTCAGGATGGGATCAATTCACTCATCATTCCGGGTGCATGGACCATATGGAATCGCCGGAATAGTTTGTTTTTGAGAAGCCACACCGATCTTAGCTAGAGAAGAATGTCAGTTGTGGACAATGGTGGGAGGTCGTGGGCTATCTCTCTTTAAGAGGATAGCTAAAGACTACTTTTAGCTATTCTCTAAAATGAATACCACTAAAAAAATTAGGGTAAAACAAGGGACTATAAAATTTTTATTTAACTTCATATTTAAACCAGCTACGTCATTGATGTCCTTTTTTCCCCTCTTCCAGCCAAGATTAAAATACGCTCTGTTCAGCAGCTACAAGTCAGTAAATACATCATTCACGACATCTCTAGCAGCTACAGCTACATTGACCAAAAGATGAACATATAGCAAGGGCTTGTGGGCCAAACCAGCGAAAGTGCAGCTTCTGGGCCAACAAATCCGCGCGCACGAGCCCAACACGTGACAATGGTAGCCCCTTCAACCTGCAACAAAGCGTCTCCTTGCTTGCCCTCCCCTGTCCCCACCCCGCCGCTCTCTCTCTCTCTCGTCCCCACACCCTGCCGGCAAGCGACGGACCAGGCGATCGTGCTACGGTGCAGCGCTGCCCTGCGGCTGCTAAGGTAGGCATGACCCTCCTTGTTCCTTTCCCCGTATCCCCGCATATTGTTGTTCAAGTATACCCTTTGTATAGAAATCCGATCAAAGAATCAATGTACAGTTTCATTCTTTCAGATTAGTTAGATAATATTCCTTTAGAATTATACGAGTTTATTATTTCAATGCAGCAGAATAAGAGAGGTATAACCTTTTTTGTTTTCTCTCATTAGCTGAATAATCGATGCTTGTATGGTCTCCTACTCTCTTATGAGGCAGACAGGAGATATCTTAAAAGTGAGAAAGTTGTTCAATTTTGCGTCTGCTCTTCTACTGTACTTTTGTATGTTCGGTCAGTAGTAGTAGAGAACATATATTACATATAGTGCAATGGAAGGTAAAGGCTAGTCTTGAGTTATGAATCAAGCGCAACATAGTAAAAGATCACCCTAGCTGCCAAAATAATCTGAAATAAGCTGCCCAGGAGATTAGTTTGGCATCTAGGGTGATCTTGTATAATACTACCTTTGGACCATAAGCTAGATTATATGATGTAGGAAGAAACAAACAGATGCCAAGATTATCAACTTTGATCTTTCAGTCCTGAGATAATGGCTTTTATTAGCATTCCGTTGACTGGTTAGACTGTTATAATTTTTACACTGTTTCTTTGTTACTGCTTATGACCCCCCCCCCCCCAAAATTTTGCCCCTTGTTATATTTCGAAAACAATTCTGCTTCAGCCTTAAGGAACATGCGGAAAGCTAAGAGGAGCGGTGGAGATCTGACTGGAAACTTTCGCAAGAACAGAAGAGGTTGCAAGGCTAAGTGGATCTCAGGTCTGCTAGTTCTTCCTCGTTTCTGCTAAATGTTTTCTTTTCACAGTTTTATTGGAGCATTCACAGTTGCCTTAATATTTTCTTTTTTCAACTAGGTCGCTTGTGTGATAGGGATTCTAGTCAAGATGTTTGCACTAAGCTATCTGATTGGGGTAAAAGTGTTGTCTCAATTTCTTTATGCAATGGTAATTACAGATACTCCTATAGTCTTCTTAGTTTTCCAACAAATATATATTGAAACACCACGAGTTAAATGGTCCAAGTTGCAATCTTCTGTAGGAGACATAACCTTATTTTCATGCTCGGGCATGGTTATAGGACACAGTGAGCACCACCTTACAAGGTTTCTAACTTCTGCAAGTTTGGTTAGAGCTTTCGATGGAAAAACAAATGAGCACTATTACAACTTAAAGGTTGGTGCTGACATTCACTGTGTACTTTTGTTTGCTTCTAATCATTATGTGACCATTTCTTGCCTTATTCTTGTTTTGTAGATTCTAGTGCGCCGTGAAGGCAAGGAAGTATGCAGGGGTTATTTGGCTGAATGTGATTTAGTTCACAACTTTACTGTTGTTGAAGTTCCTGGCTTTTTTGATGGTGGTGTTGGAATTTTCCATAAGTTGAAATCTGTGACCCATGGTGAGGCATTTGTAGTTGGGCGTGATGTCTCTGGTGACCTAATGACCAAGACTGTGGAATTGGGTGGTAATTTAAGGGTATATAAGGATGATATTAGTCTTGACAATAAAACCTCAGAGGTACAGTTGCATGGCAATAAAACCATTTTATTCTGTTTAGTTTATTTTATGCATGTAGGCAATAAAAATAAATTTTATTTTATATTTAAACTCTTGTTCCACAACAACAACAACAACAGCATAGCCTTAGATTATATTTAACTCTTGTTCCATACCACTTATATTTTGTTCAAATGTAACCCTCGTTAATTACCTGCCACCTTTATTGTGCTATTAGGCTTGGGAAGGTGCAACAATTTTTTCTTTTGATGGGGAAGTTGTTGGCATGAACCTTCTTTTGGATACGGAGAGAGCAGTTTTCCTACCATGGGGTACAATTTTGAAGTGTCTTGAGTGTTACTGGAAATCCTTGGAGGAGGAGACGGGTAATACACGGCCAAAAAGTTTGGTTTACAGGTATGTCTAATTGATGTATGCCCTTCATTACTACTCCATTCTACCTCACTTCCTCTTCTCTTGCATGAGCTTAGAAGGTCAGCCTTTTGTGTTCCATACAACATATGTATTTGATAATAATTTGGACCATTTCCTTCTCATCCTTATCTAGTTTGGCATATGCACTTTTCAGTTCTTAATGTTTACTTCAAATATTGACTTGTATTTTTGACACCTCCGGGAAAATATTTGTTGTTCTTAGGCATGTATCACAGTTGCCTTGTATTAGATTTTTCGTATTTCTTATGCCATTGTTGCAGCTGTATGCTTGTTTTATTGAAATGTGGACACTACAAGGCATTATTCTCTTGTTTTCATAAAACATTTATTATATCCATACAACTTCAGATCATATTTTATCTGTCTTATTCTTGGCCTATGATTCTTCCTAGGTTTTGACACCATTTTGTGTATTAACACACTGGCTTGATCCATTTTATTGTTGGGTTAGTGGTAACTTTTATTTTTTTCTGCAGGTTTGAAGCACCCGCAGGTGGCAAATCTAACAGCCACCAAGAAGGTGAGGCTACAGCCACTAAGACTTTTAACATTGTGGTATCGTGCAAATTGTTGCGGCTTTGTAATGATATCTATTTAAAAGCTGTGCAAGTTTAGCCTTTTACATTTTTATATCAACTAGTTTTACTCTTGGACTTGTACTCTTATAATGCTGATCAGTAATTCAGTATATGCCTGTGCTGATCAGTAATTCAGTAGATGCCAATGCTGATCACTTGACCTTATTGCACCAGGATGCGGGGATTATCTGGACCAGGAAGACTTATGTGACACTCCGTGTTCTATTTTTACGAGTTAGCAATTTTAAAACTAATCTCAAGTCTGGGTTGACCCACCCAAGAAGTTTCATTGACATGCAAAGTGTTTTGGGCAGCAAATAAATTCAAAAACACTTTGGTTTGAACTACAACTCAAATTTCTACAACACAAGTATGGTCAACCAAAAATATATGTTGTAGGGAATGTCAAATGAAAAATCTAGGACAAAACCCCACTGGATTTCATCAAGATTTGATACCCCAAATAAATCAGACAAACTTAGCATTTAAGCCTTTTCTCTGAATTTTCAGAATTTATCTAGAAAGGATTTTGGAGTAAACTCTTCGTGCATGTCACTTTCTAGAGTTATACTTCTCAACAAAATTCTCTACTTTAATTTTTGAGCTCGGGAAGGCCTTGCATTTGAATTTTTAAATTCGAATCGGGCCACGTTTGGAAAATGGAGGAAAAAGAAGAGATGCCAAGGGAATATGCCGTGGGCCCCGCCTGTCAGCGAGCCAGGGCCGCGCCCCGCGCCTGACCGGCGCCGTACGCCGGCGCCGCGTGGCGGCCGCGCTCTGGCCCGACCCCACCTGGTCGGGGAGACAAAGGGGAAACTCTCCCGGTCGGAACCCCCCCCCTCTCTCCCATTTCTCTCTCTCTTCCGAGCTCTCCCCACCCGCCACCATTGCCGCCGCCCCGGAAGCTCGCCGCCCGCCGCCGTGAGCCACCTCCCCGCACGCGCGTTCGCCCGGAGCATCGCCTCGACCCCCTTCCGCTCCACGAGCCGTCGCACGGACCCCCGTGGACCGTAGGCGGAGAATCGGGCATCTTCTTCCACGCCGGCCGCCGCAACTTTTCCGTGAAATTGCACCTCTCCGGTGAGCTTCTTCCGGCCATTCTTCTTCCGGTGGGTGCGCACATTGGTGGAGTTCCCTTCCAAACCCTAACCCCCCCCCGTTGTTGTCTCGCGAGGTCGCCGGAATCTCCATTTTTCCGGCCGCGGAGCTCGACCGCCGCCACCTCCACGCCGACGGCCGTCTCCGGTCGTGCTCATCCTCAACGGAGGTCTTGCCGATGGAGCTCGTGCGTCACCGAAGCTTCACGGCCAAGCCGCCCCTCCTTCCGTGCCTCCTCCGCGACGCGCGTCACCGCCGAACCACCCCGCCACCGCCATCGCCGCCGCGCCGCCTCTCCGGTGAGCCCTTGGCCGCACGGGGCACACCGGTCCCCTGCAGGGCCGCGCGCGAGCCGCCGGCGTTACTCCGGCCACCGCGCCGCCGCCTCCCGGCCATGCGCCGGCGAGGCCACGGGGCGGGCCACACGGCCGGGATCCCGTGTGGCCATAGCCACACGTGGATCCGGAACCCCGTGGTCCGCGGTGTGGCACAGCCGGCGAGGCCACGGGGCGGGCCACACGGCCCGGGATCCCGTGTGGCAATAGCCACACGTGGATCCAGAACCCTGTGGTCCGCGGTGTGGCACAGAGCGCGGGTTATTTAAATTAAATCCCGGATGGCAATTTCGTAATTAGTGCCGAATTCCATTTAAATTTAGAAAATTCATATCTAGAGTTCTAGACCTCCAAAAATTGCAAACTAAATTTTGTTGGACTCCTTGAGACATGTACTATTTTATGGTGCATTTAGTTTGGCATAACCAGAAGCAATGTATTTAGGTTAAATTCTTTTTAAGAGGCTTAAGTTAAAGGCTTAGTTAATTCTTTAATTACCCCAATTTATGGAGCTTAATTTAATTATTATCTATAATATGTGCCTAAGGACCAGGAGCAATTTAATTGCTATTTTACCTAGTTTTTCTAGGATTATTGCATTATTTTCTTACATATGTGATAATGATTTAAATGCTTCATGGGAGTTGATGAAGGAGATTAAATTAAATAATCACCTTAAATCATTTCCACCTCGCTGGACACTAAGTTAATTTATACTCATGAATTAAATGTATTTGATGAAATTCGCACGTATCCCATAAAATATTCAATATCATGTTTTCATCAAAATTTACACATCACCTTTGCATCATGTAGGCTGCGGTGGTGAACGTGGTAACCGGCGAGGAGGAGCCGGAAGCTGCTGTCTGTTGTTGACCCAGCTGTTCAGGGTCAAGCTGAAGGCAAGCCCGGTGCACAACCTTTTAAATTAAGTATTTTAATTTCATCACTATGTCCGTAGGTTTGAATTGTGCATTAGGTCTACAGGAGTTGTGATGAAACCCTAGCATGCGGTAGGACCCCGTTATCCTGGTTCGATCACCCTACGCTAGATGCTTGCATAACTAGGGCGATGATCCGTCGAGTGGTACGGAGATCACTCGTAGATAGGACAATCACTTTTGGACACGATGCTAAGTATTGAGAAGAGAATGGAAATCGGAGGCCGGACGGGCAACTAGGTGGAAAGTGAAGGACTCGAAAGAGTCTTCAAGGTTGTAGCCCCGTCCGTGCACACAAGGACCACGTCGTGTCCGGCCCATGTGGATAAGTTTGAATGTACTGCTTGCATGCTGGATTGATTGGGCCCGATGAAACCGACGTACCGATGGTTGCTCGTATGTTAGAGAGATACCCTACTCCCTTGGTTACTTGGCAGGAATTTGGGAGGAGAGAAGGGAGCACTCTACTCACGGAGGACGTCCGGGACAACATCGCGTGGGGACCCTTCTCGGGGAGCTAGGCCCGACTAACACTACGAGTGCCGGCTGGGAAAGGTTGTCTCATACGGCTTCCGGGAAGCGCGTATGTGACGTGCGATCGAGGTTGCTCCTGCAGGATGTAAATCGATTCGAATCGCTGCCCCTCACGATGAACGAGTACCACTTATCTCGTCCGCCGGAACGTAGTAAGAAGAGAAACATTGATGATGATGATCATGATTAATTTGTTGTATTGCTTAATTACTTGTTTGGAAACATGTAATACAGTAGCTTAGTGCAAATTAAATTTATTCTTTCTTGCAACTTAATTAAACTGCTAAAAGTTGAAAGTAAGGATTCACTTGTAGGCCGACTTAGTGCTTAATGTATCCTATCCCCCTGGCCTTTGCATGTCTAGGAGTCGGTCGTAGATGGCCACCTTGACGGGTCGGTCTTGCTGAGCTCTAGTTGCTCAGGGCTTTGCTCTATGTGGTTTTCGAGAGGACCCCATCGGACAGGACTTAGATCGTTGGAGATGACGTCCGGCAGGACCGGACTTCGGACGGAGGCCACTACACCTGGGATTGGTGCGATCCTGACGAGTAGAGGAGTCGATGTGCCGGTAAGATGTTCTAGGGCAAGAACATCCGTCTCTGCCGGTGCCCGTGATGTTTCGCCGAGAGTGCGATTGTA
This sequence comes from Chloris gayana, assembly GCA_031894775.1. Lineage (NCBI taxonomy): Eukaryota > Viridiplantae > Streptophyta > Magnoliopsida > Poales > Poaceae > Chloris > Chloris gayana. Next base: position 205,893 of record JAUNZO010001551.1, on the reverse strand, counting down.
TCTTTTTGTGCTTCCGCTTGTTTAGTTGTTTTTCAAACTTATTAGCTTCCGATGCTTATGAGACTCGATGTACATTTGTACTTGGGATGGATGTAAGACTTGTACTTATATTCATTGTATTCATGCTTATGTTTGTATGTTGTAATATCGGGTATCACAGCACGTGATGTCACCCATGATGATCCTGGAGATGGAAACGCCTCTTCGTGAGGCGGGTCTGTCACAACTTAGATATAGACTCCATGGGTTACCCTATGTTACCATCAACAATGTTAGATGGTCGATCAATGTTTCTAATATTTACTCGACATTTTGTAGCTCTCCTGTCTACTAACAACTATTCCAAAATGTATATTTCTCAGCTGGCATGATTTTGGTCAATACTTTTGAAGAGCCTTTTGGTGATATATGTGGTGAAGGTGTCTGGAGAAAACTTGGTGAAAAAGCTTCTTCTAGAATAAATCGCAGTGTTTTCGCATTGGCTTCATTTAATGGTGAGTTTATTGCGATGTCCATTTACTATTTAATGTCTATTTTGATCACAACTAGCTGATAACCAAAATGTGGTGCAGGAGAAAAAAGAAATTTTGCATGCACAGGTTTTTTTATTGGATGGAATGGATCTACAAAGATTTTGACATCAGCAAGCTTAATTAGAAATTCTGGTGACGAGAACAACATTGTTGAAAATTTGAGGGTTAGTGCTCAATATTCCTGTGATTGCTTGTTCTTTTAAAGTGTTGCTTTCTTATCATTTGTATCAATTTCAGATTGAAGTGTCGCTTCCAAGCAACAAAATCATGAATGGCACGTTAGAGCATTATGATCTACATTACAATGTTGCTCTAATCAGTGTCAAGAATCCCTATGATCTTCGTCCTCCAGCAAATACTATGCTTCCTTGGTATACATGTTCTGATGTAGCAGCTGTAGGGCGTTGTTTCAAATCAGGTGCATTAATGGCTACGAGTGGGAGGTTGATTTACTCGTCAGGCACACTTGGTTGTAACTTCCTTGCATATTCTTCCTGCAAGATTACTAAGGTACTTATATGTTTTTGTATTCCCTACTTTTTTACGGTGAGTAAATATAGTCCTTTCCCTATTTGCCATTGGAAAAAGATGTGCTTCCTTATGTTCGATTGAAAATTATGCAGTTCCTTATCTGCCATCAAGTTTATATTCGTTCCTTTCCTGCCATTATAGTGTACTGCTAACTGTGCTATTTGGTATATGATGAAAAGGCAAATATGCCCCTAGGATAGGAGTTGAGACCTTTGTTTCCTTTCCTGCCATTAAGGTGCAAAGACCTCTGTTCAGTTTCAAGCACACATATTATTAGCCGAAAAATACTGGTAAGTCTGAACAAATGGTGCACAGAGATGTTCCAAATACACCAAGTCTGGCATGAAGTTCCTAAGTGACAGAAGCTCCACATAATGGTTTAACATACATTGGTTCATAGAAAACCAAGCAAAGCAAATGGATCACATGCTCACAGCTCATAGTACACTTTCACGTCACGGAAGAAGCTTTCGAATGCTTCTGGTAGACTTCGAAGGACTAGTAAACAACAGCTTCTTGCTTCTCGTAGCTGTTGCTAGGCTATCAAGTGGCTGCAGTATCTTCGCCCTCTCTTTTTTCCTTTGCCTCATCCTCCTTCTCTTTCCTGGCTGTTGCAGCAATTTTCTTGATTGGCACAGCAGCAGTACCTACCTACAGCTTGCCATCTGAATTGGATATCGATGCAGCCATAGGATACTCAATGGAAAGGGCCTCTGGCTGCCACTTGCAGACCTACACCTAAATATGTATGCATAAACTCGCTTCAGCCCTCACAAACAGTCACAAGGTCATTACACCAAGGAATTAATGTAAAAAAAGTAAAAACAGGGTCATTAAACCAAGGAATTAATGCAAAAATGTAAACAACTACTAGTATTCATGGACTTGCAGTGATTGGGCCTATTATTGAAGCTCTCTACTAGGTTATTGGTTACACATCTTTTTTCAATGGAAAATAGAGAATTTACTCGTAAATATATAGTTGCATCAGAATGAGTTGGCTCACAATACCTATTTGGAATAGAAATCACAATTTCTCCATGTCACTTTGCTAGGTCGTTGGGATTGGAGGCCCTCTTGTTACTATCGATGGGGATTTTCTTGGCATGGACTTCTATGACAAGAAGATGGGAACCCCTTTCATGTTATGGCCAGACATTCGTCAAATTCTAACATCATTTGAGAAAAGAAGGTATTCAAATGCATATCTTTTTTCTGAACATTTGAAGAAGTTTGTTGCATAATCTATTTAATGGTATGCTTAGCAGTAAGATGGGAGCAGTTTGCAGTGATACCTCTAATGTGCCTCTGTGGAAAATCGATGGGGATTTCAGGGATAAGTTTAACAGGTGGGTGTCTATATGCTTTGTGCATTTCATCATGTAGGATAACTGTCAAGAATTATGATTTAACATTCATAAGTACAGGTGGCCTGTGCCCAAGCCATGCTGGCTGCTTCCTGATCATGTGGATGAGGATAAATTGGACGATGAGGTGGGCTTTGAGCGCACGTTTTGCTACGTGAAGGGAGTGAAATTCTGGCTCTTATAGACCTGCCTTTGACTTGTCCCCACATCCTGTGGCACTTGTTATTGTTATGGTCCTTTTGTTGCCAAAGTCTATGTTCTGCTTCTGTTGCTTAGAATATTTCTGCTATGTTTGTTTAATAGCATGCATTGGTGTGGAGTGGCCTGGTGGCAAGGCGCCCGAGTGGCAGCTGCCAGGTCAGGGGTTTGAGCCCCCGATTCCGCAATGGTGAGGAAAAAAATCCCCTCGCTATTCCCAGTGCCAAAGCATTAGGTAAGACTCGCGCCACAGCTCACAATCAGTCCCTATTGACGGTTAGATTTGGCAGAAAAAGACATATATGCCCTTGCAATTCGAGTGGAGATCCCACTGTCAGTCCTTGCAATTCTCACCTTGACTATTCTTATCTTGAGATTTTAAGAATGCTTATATTATGAAACGGAGGTAGTACATAGTTGTTAGGCTTAGGGGCCTAGGGCCCAACAGGACGCAACAGGGCTGGGCCAGGTACTATTCACGCACATAAATAGTACTGCACAATACTGTAGCAGTTGGGTCTACCTATGGAGTGGATCCTTAGGGGTTGTTGTTTGTTTCTCAATCAGATTATATAATCTGCAAGGGATATTTTCTTATAAATTTAAGATGACAATAATACCTTTTGGTACTATAGATGACTTTAAGAGATTGTTTGTATAACACGAAATTGAATGAAATTAGTATGAAATATTTCATACATCTAGAGAGTCCATAAAAACATTGTGAAAAAGTAAAATTACATTCTCCTAGTAAATACTAGTGTTTTCCTTTTTCTATATATATTTTGTGAGTGGAGTTTTTCGATTTGATCTTCATGTTTTTGTAAGATAAAATTTTAAATAAATGTTTAGAGTTTATTCAATAATAATTTGAAAGAAAAAATAAGAGAAATTGAGAAAGCACTGCCATACGTTGGTGTGGGTTAGAATCTCTTCCTCTGAAAAGGCCCATGTCTTGCTCATTGGTTAGATTTGCTTTAACATGGGGCCTACATTATGAAAACTAGTAAAATATCTATCGCATGATGGAGATGGAGACATGACTAGACTTGTGGTGCCCAAAGTAAAGCATCGGCGATCTCATCCAAAAAATAAAGGGTAAGGAAATAAATTGATCAAGAAACTAAATAAAGCAGAGATTGTAGTAAGCGCATGCATCTGCTGCTGAAGTTGAGAGGAATGCATGCCATACACCTTCATTGATGCATACTGAGGTAGGCGTCAGGTTTAGGTGGTAAGCGCGCATGCACATTTAAGACAGCGTTGACCGTATAATGTAGGAACAACTACTAACCATCTTCCTACAAAAAAATTGATCCAGCAACCAATTGAGTGCGGATGTAGTGGTTATGCAAGCTGCATGAACCAAACCGGCAGCATTGCACACTGAAAAGTCAAACCCTTTTTAATTCTTGACTGGATTCACAAGAAATAGTTCATAATGCCTATAAAACTGTGCATTTTTTTCTCAAGTACTGTACATTGTTTGAAACGAATTTTGTCCACTGTTAAATTCCTACAAAAAATTCTGATTTTTTTTGTTTGCTTTGCAAACATTTATTTGTTCTGAATTATGTGCAAACATCGTTCACATCTCAGTATCTCACTCAGGCGCATACCATATGACATATGTGCCAATAAGAATTCCGAGTCGACACACCGATGGACTTGGGTAATATATATGGGCCTTATGAATGTGGTTTACTTTTTTTTCGTCTGTATTTGATTATCACAAGATGGTGATGACAAACAAAGGTCTGAAAAGAACGAACTTTTCTTTAACTGATTCATGTGGCTGTAGATTCATGCTTGTTTTAATGTTCGGATGATGTTTTCAGCATCGAACCTCCACCAATAGCCTCTGCCATGTCACCAATTTTCCATGGACCCTAAATGGAAACGAACTCTGATCGTGACCTGTGCAGTAGAAAATATTTGATATGCAAAAGGTATTTTGTTTCAAACCCGGTCGATGGCCACATATCAATATTTTCTACGATGCATAAAGTCACATACATGCTGTTCTGCTGGGGATTTCGTTAACCTGTCATTTGGGAATATAGATTGTATGATTAGCGCACAGATGATTTCAAAGGAAGGTCCGATCGGACTGCACTTTTTCTTTAATTGATAGATGTGGCTGCCGATTAACACTGGTTCTGGTGATGTTTGTCTCTGCATCCGCTAGATGAGCCTCCTCCAATAGTTGCCGCCGTCTCGAGTATAAAAATTCCCAGCACCAACTTGTCACACAATCTCCAGAGATACACTGCAACACGTCAGCATCCTGCGTGTCAACCCCCGGGCCACAAATGGAAACGGACTCTAGTCAACGTCCTACCAAAAATACATGGCTACCTGCTCTCACTACTCACTAGCTTATAATGACCTGTCCAGGTACAAAACTCTGAATCGTGCAAAGTAGAATTTTAATACGCTATAAAACAAGACTTTGTATTGAGTTGGACACATGTCACATAGATGATGACTATCACTAAACAATGGTTTAGCCAAAGACAATTACATGTGTTGTTACGTACTAATAGCATTCTAATATTATGTAGACAATATATGTCTCAAGATAATTCACCATCCACTATTTCATTAATTTTTGAATAAGATGAATGATCAAACATGATCCTAAAAGTCAACAAATACTTATATTTTAGAATGAAGGTAGTACAAAGCTCTCACGATTCCTTGGCCATAATAGAACAGTACCATGTTCAGGATGAATTTAAGTTTAGTGTGTGTGGCAGCTGCAGTCGTACCTTGGACGCAATTGAGCATTGCAGTCCACTACCCACTAGTACACCGCATCCTTCTGGTAAAATAAATTAACTTACACTTAACTTATTTGTCCGGTATCTTGGTAAAATATATTAGCACACAAGAGTGGGTCATTAGTTGCCCTATGCAGGATGTATATTATGAACTTAAACATTTTATCCTTTGTATTCCAATTTTTTTAGTATTTAGAAGGAAAAACTTAATACTCTCATCTCATGATATTCATATATTTGCAATCTATGAATATGTTACAAAGGAAGCTGAGTGTATAATGTTCACTACAACATTAAGTTTTTAATTAAAATATAATTGGAAATTTAATTTTCCACATGCGTGCTTATCTATAAGGTATTCCACACTATTTTAGCGATGGTGCCACAGCAGAGGACGCGTCTTCTTTATGTTGGACGCGTCTTCTTTATGTTGTTATCACCAATCGCTCTTTTATCAAAGGTAAGTTGACCCTAGCCTTTCGATTGTATTAACGCGCAGTGATGAACTAAAGCAGGACAATAACAGCCACCGTGTACGCGTCTGGGTGCTATCACCAACAGGGAACAGTGTTTGTATAGGCTTGAAGCTTAATATCAGTGGCGCATTTAGTCTTTTTCTAAATCTATAAAGATATTTGACAATGTCCAATCATCATACGTTTTCATTCATGTACAGGGAAAAGCAGGGAATGATATTTTACTAGCCATTCACTCAAATAGGCATAAGGTTTTTATTTTGGGCCTAGGGCCTTTGTACTCTGTAACTTTTTTTAAAACTTAAGAAAAAAATAGGTAGGGACCTCCCCTACAGACTTTGGTAAAAAAAAGAAAAAACAGGGAAATATTTTTGTCTTGAACAAAGAATGAAAAGGAGATTGGATCATGGTACTAAACTAGTAATCTGAGCGCACCCTGCAGTAAAATGCCTCCATTTCAATAATCTGGGTAATTTTTTTTGAAATTTGAAAAATAGCATCCTTATGAGCATTCGGATTATTGATATGAAAACAATATCGATGTATTCAATACAATGGTAAAATTTATATTTTGAGTGGCACGTCAATGTAAAAGTTAATCTTATTGACCAATTTCAATAGTATTTTTGTGACAAAAAATACAAATACCATTTTATTTTTATAGTCCAAAAAAGAGAAAAATTCCTTATGATTACTGAGGATCTGAAAATTAATTTAACTAATTGGAACCTGAGAATGTGGAACTTGGGCAACAAGCAGCAGGGTGAGGAGAGAGAGAGAGAGAGAGAGAGAGAGAGAGAGAGAGACCCAAGGATCCAGCATCGGTTGCCTTGCCCTTTTGCCCACTTCCGGGTGTCCCTTGGTCGCCTCCACCCATCCATTCTCCTCAACCACCTTCTCCTTCTCCTATTTATCGCCTCCCACTACTAGTGGCCGTCTCCTTCCTGTTACCTCCTCTGCCACTGCTGCTCTTAAAGAGATTGCATCGAATCGTTATATGCACCTCCAGCAAAAAGACTGTCAAGGTCCCATTCCCAAGCAAGAAGGAACAAAAGCGTCTTCCTCTTCTTCTTCGCCGTCGTCGTCGTCCAGGAATCAGTAGCTACTAGCTAGTCTGCCTTCCATGGAGAATCCGCCCGAGAAGGATCAGGTGATGATGCATGCTTTTCTCAGTTACATACAAATCTCGCTCCTCTTTTCGGAGCTGTTTTCTCCTGTCCTTTTGGCGGCCTATCTCATCTTGCAGTCACTTCCACATATCATACAGGCAGGGCATGTGGTTGCCGATGTCGTATGTACGTGTACTCCGTAACAATCCCTGCCAAACTTCCGTGCATGCCTCTCTTGCTCCTTGACTTGTCTCGTGAAAGCAGTTGCTATATATGGATTCTGTTGATCAGTCTTCACTCGTGTCAGTTAGGACCGTCCCAGTACTCTGCACGCAGAGCCCCAGTTGCTGTTAATTTTCTCTCTTGTAACATATAATTAGTGACCTGTTCTAGTTATCTATTCTTCCCTTTATTGGGTGGCTAAGTGTTTCGCAAAATCTGCTAATATGATTATTAATTCCAAATTGCAGTCATCCTTAGTATAGTCCATGAGTGTGTACAATACAGCTGATGCTACACACTTCTAGGTTTCTCCTAAATTTCAAGTTTTGTTGTCATACGTACGAGTCACGGACAGCCCATAAATTTGAGAAATTCTGCTTGAGTTTCCATATTCAGCACTGAGCAAGACTTATCTGAATCTTCTTGCTCTCTTGCAGGAGATCCCAGTTCAGAACCATGCAACTGATCAACAGCAGTGTCCTCATCTGTCGATCGATATTCCAACATCAAGCATGTCTGATCAACTACTGACACCGGCACCGATCGAGGCCGACCTCACCCCAACTCCTGATAGTTCAAACACCAAGAAGAGACCAGGTGTTCCAATCACACCTGGTTCCTCCTGTAGCAGGAGCAGTACTATTCCCCCTAAGCCGCAACGCTCACCGTCATGTATATTGAGGCAGACGGTCAAGAGCCTCTTGCCAGTAGGGAGCTTCAAGTCATCAGCCAAGGGGTATGAGACATCCTTGCCCAAGTTATTCAACGCTAGGATGTCAAGGACATCGTCTCTCCCGATGGCTGATGCTTCAGGCGACGATACTCTGTCACACGAAGTTAACAAATCTTCAACCGTTTGTACTTCTGTAAGCACACCCTATTATTTTGCTGGTGATGACATACTCGTCTTATCCCAGTTACTCATCATGTGCACATCTTGCCGGATTATTTGAACTGATTGCAGGAGAAAACAGTTCACATTTGCCGGTCACAGTCCCTCCCGATGAACATGAAGAAGTTCAATGCAAAGAGCTTCAAGAGGATGGATTCATCAGGAGGCATGTTCCGTGTAGTGCCATCGGCGCCGCATATTCCAGATGTAGTCCCAACAAAAGCATCAGGTGGGTGGGTACTGGCCCAACATATTCTGTTAAATTTAATGGCTCATTACTGAATTGTTGTTACTTACAGAGTTTATTTATGGTCTATTTTAATTGAATGATGCTAATCATTGTATCGCCTAGCTAATTCGTTCAGGGGCTATTGATGCCGGGGACATTGGCGAAGACATACCGGAGGAAGAAGCAGTGTGCCGGATCTGTATGGTTGAGCTATCTGAAGGCAGCGATACTCTGAAGCTGGAGTGCTCATGTAAGGGGGAGCTTGCTCTAGCACACAAGGATTGTGCCGTCAAGTGGTTCAGCATCAGGGGTAGCAGCAACTGTGAGGTGTGCCAACAGCAAGTTCGGAACCTCCCGGTCACTCTGCTACGTGTCCAGAGTATGCAAGGTCAGGCAAATCGGGCTGGAAACGGTGGCAACCGACCGAGATACAGTTGGTACATGTAAGTCCTCAACAGTTACAACCACTCTCTTGCATTCTTTCCGGTAAAGTGGACACCTTAGCTAATGGCTGAGATACAGCCACCGAATTTAGCAGTTGCTACATGTTAGATTTGACCGTAGGTGTAGAACATTCATTTCTTTTGACAGCTAGTTAGGAATGCAGGATTGCGCTTCTAGAGTTGGAAAGACCTGTACCAGTTTCATTAGAACACTACAGGCTAGGAATCCACCATCTGAGTCTTTTGCACTTGTCTGAAGGTAACACCTGTAATACAGTAGTTAGTTAACGAATACTAGTCTGCTACCAACTCCAAGTACATCACCAGTACACGTGTCACAGTTAAATCAAAAGTATCCCATAATTTTATAGGTGTGCTAATTTTTTGTTCTTCGACCTAAAAACAAATCACACACGTGCTCGAATTTGACCAAAGATTCTTGTTACCCAGGATATGGCATGGGACACCTATCCTTGTGATCGTAAGCATTCTGGCATACTTCTGCTTCCTGGAAGAATTACTGGTACACACCTCCCTCTTGTTATTGCTATTGTCGCCACTGCAGTAGTACAACCAAATTCCTTCGAAAAAAAAGTAGTACAGCCAAACCAGTGAATTGCTAAAAGTTACGCTGACTGCAGGTCGCCCGTAACGGCATTGCTGCGTTGGCGATATCACTGCCCTTCTCATGTATCCTGGGCCTCTTCTCCTCGTTGACCACGACAAGCATGGGTATGTATGACATGAGCATCCAGAATGCATTCCTGATTTCATTATAAATTTTCCATGTCCCTGTTGAATAATGTGTAACTTTTTCCAACCAGTGGCTAGAAGGTTCGTTTGGATATATGCGGCCATTCAGTTCCTCTTCGTTGTGTTCTTCACCTATCTGTTCTACAAATTTGTAAGCACAAATTCACTCACCTGACAGATCACTTACCATGTTGTCATAAACAACGTTGGATTGGATGTGTGCTGAGTCAATCCTATCCGTGAAATTGTTTCTCTGCAGCTCCATTTGCAAGCTGTGATATCCATCATCTTGGCCACTTTTGCCGGCTTCGGCGTGGGGATGACCGGCAACTCCATCATCGTTGAGATACTGCGGTGGAGGGTGCGGCGGGTGGCGCCTCCAACTGAAGCCCGTCGTAATCGAAGGCCGGCACCGGTGTCCGATCAAACGAGGGACAGACAGCCTTCTGTTTCTGGCAACGAGGGACAGAGCACCGGCGATGTTGAGAACCCTCAAGCGTAGAACGAATTTAATTATGCAGGTTATAGTTGTCAGTTATGCATGGTTTTGTGGGTACTTTATGTTTACATGTATATAAAAAAAGGTGCTACACAACAGAGAGCGGACTAGTAGGTCTTGATTTTTGCCTTGTGGTGTGGAGGAACAAACTGTATGGCACCCTGAAAAGAATCAGTACCATGTGACCACTCTGTTTGGCCTTATGAAAAGAAACTAGTAGCCCCTCTTTTTCGTTTTTCCAAAGCCTTACCTGAGAATACACTGGGTGCTAGTCGTCTGACATAGACACAGTAATCTGTCTCATTGCAATGAAGAAGATGAATTTTAGATAATTCTGTACGAAAAATTTCTCCTCTGTTTTCGGCCACTGCAAACAACTAAGAGTCACGAGAACAGGTGAATGTTTTTATCACCGGCGTAAATGTAATGTAATCACAATAAATGTGTTGTAACATTGGCGCTGTCTCGCGCCGTTTCGCTCTAAAAAAAATGTGTTGCAACAGGCAGCCTGCTTGTTCGTTTCTTTTTTTTTATCTATTTACCGAATTGCCTCCACACAATTAAGTCTCTAAACTGAATCTAATTCAGTGACCGATGAGTTAGTCAATCAACGTTAAATGATAGGCGAGTTGGCACATTAATTTCGCAAACCAAGGTTACACTGGCAAAGTTTGCTAGTACAGGTCAACTGTCCCAAAATTTGTTACTTAAACAAACATCGCTATGTGGTACTGGCATAAAACCAAAAGTACTGGGCTTAGGGTTATGCAGCTATATTCGATAAGAGATGAATTAATAATCCAATAATATATTTTTTGTTGCGCTCATTGGAACAATTTGCACTTTGGATTTCGTTGGAACACTTTGCACTTAGGATCCGGCCATCAAGGCGTGAGTAAAGTGGAGTTCCTTGATAGGGCATCTCTGAACCCGATCTGTCAAGGAAAGAAGGCCAGCGGTTAGCAAGAAATGCTTTGGGCAGAGTGTCAAGTCTGGAATCGAATCACTTGCACTCAGGTTTCAAGTTTCCCTCTCACTCACGCTACAACACGCATCACCATTGCTATATATATTGACCCACAATTCGATCGAATTTTCATCACTGCCTATCTAGCTCGCACAATATCGATTGGGTTTCTCAGCAATTTAGCTGGCTTCTATTACCACTCTCGTTAATTACTACAATGGCATCCAGCAACAACAATGCCGTGGCGTCCGAGGTGAACGCCGCCGTGTCCAAGCTCAACGACCACCTCGCCAGCGCCCTCACCGACAACAACGCCGCCGCCGACACCACCATCATCACGCTGGCCGGGGAGAACCACGGCGCCACCATGGAGGATGCCGGCGGCGACGCGGAGGACCTGGTGGTCGTCGGCAACGCGGACGCGGAGGAGGAGGATGAGGAGCAGCAGGAAGAAGAGAACGTGGTGAGCGCCTACACCAACAGCAACTACCAGGCCGTCAACAACTCCGTGCTCGTCTCCGGCAGCTGCGCCGTCAACGACCCCGGCGTCCACGTCATCGTCGTCGAGCACGTCGACGAGATACGCGACTACGACGAGGACATCGACGCCCAAGAGTTCTAATTGAATCATGGGCAAGGCACATGAGAACTTGCAATATCAATGATCAACTCGTCAGTACGAAAATGTTTCAACCACTTCAGATGATCGATGAGGGATCTTATGCATGATATATATCTGGGGCTTTGTTTGCATTTAATATCTTAATTTCTTGAGTGGCCGGACTACTACTACTACTACAGTACCCTGCTTATTGGGTTCACTATGTATTTAGTGAAAATTTGGCTTGTTTCTGACTTAAAGAAACTATGTTGGCTTGTTTCTGAAATAAAATTCTTAGCTTATATTATTGCACAAAAAATGTACACGAAGTTTTATTTATGTTGTAAGTCTTCACTAATGAGTCTCTATCCACGGTGGTTAAATGCGACATATTCTATCTTAGTACAAAAGGTTATATATATATATATATATATATATATATGTAAACAAAAGTTTAAAATCTGAACCATTTCTTTCGGCGGTTCCGACCTGATCCAGCACCAATTGAACTATCTGTTCATTCCTTATTAACATCCTCTCGATGTTATTTGGATACCAATCATTACCAACTAATAATGATGTTGAGAAAAGTAGTAAGAGATAGTGATCAGACTATCATGAACCAATTCGGCTTCTGGGATCCCACCCACGCCGCCAACAGCAATCATTCGCATCGCCGATTCGTTAGTATCTCCAGGTGATGACGATGTACGATCCTCATATATGTATTTGCACTTAGACCAGTCTCAATGGGAGTGTCATGGTAGTGTCACGAACATTAAATTTGCTCGACGTGGCATGAGAGAGAAGAGAAGGAGTGTCACGGGATAGAGATGAGTGTTATCACCATGACCCTCTACTCGACACGATTCTTAAGAATTTCTTTTTGCTAACTGTGTGATGACACTCCACTGAGACTGGCCTTACGGGTCATAATAGGATAGTATGGTTCCCTAAAAAAGATTGCTTAGTATGCATCGTATTTCTAGAAAAGGGAATGTATTAAATATTCCTATCTCTGCATGGATTGATACATATGAAAATTGATTATTACATAGTCGTATCATTTTTTCGAGAACATGTCTTGGCATGTATTTCATTAAGAGGAGAAAGAAGTTGTTATAGCGACCCTACAATCACGCGGACTAACCCACACGGTGGCATATATACAAACACGAGGTTACGGTAAACCAGAAACGAACGACCTAGACATGATACTAGGGATCTAGGAAGGGTCGCAGCCCCTCATTCCCGGCCATGACCCAAGCTCGACCTTCATCCACGATTTGCTGCCCCAGTGACGCCGGCGTCATTGAGACCCTATCAAAGACCTTGATTTGGGAGACGATCCAAGGTCCAGCAGCGACCGTAGATGGCCAACCAAACGAAGAATTTGCATTTGCCTGGTGCTTTGCTCTTCCAGAGTTCCCGCGCCCCCAGCATTGCCAAGAAAAAGTTTTGAAACCAAACAGATCCTTAATGCATGCCATGACGGCTGAAGGTATCATTACTATTAGTTATTTCTGGGCGAGAAATCAGAAGAACCAGCTAAAAGGCGTCCACGCGAGCGCCGGCCAGAAATAAACAAATAAAGTTGTAACTTGAAGTAACACGCAAGATAATATAAGCAGGGACCGCGTTCGCACAGGGTGCGCACTACGCTGTAACTGATACAATACTAGTAGCTGTACGTATGGCATTAAACGATGTAGTCTCAGACTGCAGCCAGATTAGCCTGGTAATAATCAATTAAAAGTTGAATTCTGATGATCTGAAGATTACATGTTACATGCTCTGGTGATCTGTTCAACCTTTCTTCGGTTGTGGTCCTGGTCAGGACTGCTCAAGCCATCATTAGGCCCATATTGGTATGGCATGATGGCTTCCCAGCTAACTTAATCATACTCAACAGTTTTTTTTTGGTTTTCAAAAACAATCAAAATGTACATGGTGGCCTTATCACCGCGGCACCCAGCCCTTGAGTTTTGATCAACACATTGCGTTACTGGTCTGTACTTGTCTAATGTTAAAAAAAACGAAGCACCGATCTTGGAATCAAAACTTTATTTTTTTTTCAGGTTTTCCGAGTGGGGATTGTGTTGAATTCATCAACATTTAAATTAGGATATGTTTTCAGATTACTTAAAGCTGCAAAAAATGAGAATCTGTCTTCGCTACAAAAATTACCTTAAATCAAGTACCGTGTGGTCATTCAAGATAAATCTGATTTCATGATCCTCACTTTTAAGGTAGAAACATTGGATTAATAAGCTTGCCAAACCCATGTCAGGGTTTGCTCCATTCATTTTTTTTTCCAAAGTGCATAATTTAGGAACCTGTCAATTTTTTTTAAAAAATTGGATAAATTTCAAGATAGTTTGATGTCGTCGAGACTAAAAAATTCTATAAATATGTTAGGAAAACAGATAGAGTAAACATCAGATAAGTTGGTCGCAGAAACGTTAAACTCAAGGCCAGCCAATGATTAAGGGGGAAACTGCTGTGAAGTACTATAAAACCCACGACACATCGCGGTCTCCCTCCACACCACTCGAAAACAGAGCAGCTCCTTGCTTCACAGTAGCTCACCATGGCCGGCGGCAACCTCAAGAACCTAGTCATCGCCTTCCTCGTCCCGCTCCCTTCAATCCTCTTCTACCTCTCCTTCGTCCGTCCTGGGGCCGATGCTGGCCTGATCTCCTCGTGGTGCGCCGCGCACCCGCTCCTCCTCGCCAACGCCCTCTTCTTCCTCAACGTCAACGTCCTCTTCTGGCTCGTCGGTATCATCCTCTCCAACCACTGGGTAAGCACGGAGCACTTCCTCCCCACACTTTCTCTCTCTGCCATGCCGCCCCCTCTAATTCGTTTTGTTCCCCTGAGAACGATGCTTGCCTGCAATATGTTCGACGAAATGCTGACTCGGTTCTTTCATTACGTCACCTGTTTGTTGCAGCTCATCGACTTGTACTGGACCGTCATCCCTGTAATGCTTCTGCATTACTACCGGGGACATCCGGCGTCAGAGACCGACACGGTAAGATCGGCGGTGGTTGTGGCGCTGACATGGGTGTGGAGCTCCAGGCTCACACACAACTACCTCAGGCGAGAGGGCTGGGAATTTGGCAAGAGGGAGGACTGGAGGTTCAACGAGATGCGCGGCCAGTACGGAAAGACCTGGTGGTGGATGTCATTCATCGCTGTCTACCTCTCGCAGCAGGTGTGTGTTTATTTGAAATTCCGCAATGTGTGTTTGAAGAAATGGCAACCGCAATCTGGTTCGGTTATATTCTGATCCACATTCTTGTTGGCTAACAGGTATTCCTGATCGGCATATGCCTGCCGATGTATGCCATCCACTCCAGCAACCAGCCGTGGGGCATCTGGGACCTCCTAGCAGCAGCCACCTGCATAGCTGGAATCGTCATTGCTCACTTTGCTGATACCCAGCTCCACAAGTTCGTGACCAGGAATGAAAAACTCAAGAAGCTCGGCGAGCCAACTGTCCCGACCCTTGAGGATGGCCTCTGGCGGTACTCGCGCCACCCTAATTACTTCGGCGAGCAGCTCTGGTGGTGGGGACTCTACCTCTTTGCCTGGAACCTGGGTCAGGGGTGGATGTTTGTTGGGCCACTTATCAACGGCCTGTGCCTTGGGTATGTCACTGTGCTTGTCGAGCGACGCATGCTGAAGCAGGAGCATCGGGCTGAGGCTTACAAAATGTACCAAAAGAGGACCTCGGTCTGGATCCCCTGGTTCAGGAAGGCCATGCCAGAACCTAAGGAGAAGGAGACCTAAGCTTATGGGATTCTTTGATTCAGTCCCATTGTTGCTCACCATGTTGTAACATTATGTCGTGTCGAAGAACCACTGTTTCATCCACTCTGTGCATTTAACTAGGCATGGATATTTGTATTATGGACACCTGTTAAGGCATAAATTAATAATGTATCTATTTTGATTTGCCTATTCTCAATGTATCTCATCCATGTGAAAAAAATACACATGATTGTCACTGAGATTGGATCATTCCTGACAACTGAATTTTTGTACTACCAATGCAAATGGATTGCCAAACCAGGTAAGTGACATTTTGGTCCACTTCCCTTTGTGCAGTATTGACAAGCCATATCATCCAGTCAACGGAAAAATGTGCGTGCCTTGAGAGGAGTCAGTTCTATTCGTCGGCTGTTCCTTCTAATAAAATTCTTCGTCTGGAACAATTTCTTCAGCAATACAATATTTATTAAGAATGGGTAGATTTTCAATTGAGACAAGTGAAACATAAGATTCCGGACTATATCAGGGCTTTCTTGGTGAGTAGGATTACTCATGGAACTTGTAAAACTTAGCTAAACTATTCCACCATATTACCTCTATTTAAACAGGCTAACTTTGAATAGTATATTAAAAAGAGTAGACACATACATAAACATCAACACAAACAAACATTCGGAAATACAAGTTAATTAGCACATGAAATTGATGATGATGATACATCGACACCAGCATAAAGCCTGGAACTTTCCTCGTTGATCAACCTTTTAAGCACTGCTGTGATCAAATGGATCACTTTTGCAAGTTACTTTAAGCTAGAGTGGCGCCTTTAAACTCGTGTTATAGATGAATGATGTAGTGGTTACTTTGGAACGTTATTTATCTCCAGCCAGCAACGCAGCCTCAGTATACAGGTTGGTAGGAAGAGGCTGCATGCATGAACAACTTTTTGTTATGTTGATTCCTAGTTATTCAAACCATGGGCGTTAAACTCAACAAGTTACTAGACATCCTATATATGCATATTCCACTGTCAGTTGCAGAGACAGGGCAAACTAACTTATTAGGCTCCCAATCCAACAGGGTGTCACAGATGACATACTAATTCATAGTAAATATTTTGATAAAAATATTGATCATATTTGCCAAGTACTTGCTGTTTTGCGAGCTGAGAAATTATATAGAAATATGCTCTAGATTGGTGGATTACATGGGTATGTATGTTGTGAAAAGTATGTGAAAAGTTGTCCCTTGAATTCAGTGCTGACCACCATACTAAAAGTGGTCTTAATGTTTATGAACTGAAATGGAGATTTATGAAAATTCTGCAATCAGCACTAGACTGCATGTGCACCTTCCACTAAAACTGCCATAATTTTTAGTTGGGAAGTCCAAATGTTGTATAATTTATTGCATATGAAACTAGAATTTGTCAAAGATTCTTGTATGCATATGGGTTCCCAAAAGGTAATATACATTTCGGTCCAGTATCGACAAGCCATATATCTTGAGAGCGTGCCTCAACAAGTTTGTTCTGTTCTAGGCTGCAATCTCCTTACCTTCCTTCTAATAGAGGCAGCTTACTGAAGGAATTTCTTCAGGATTCAAAACCCTTTGTTAATGGCAATCATTGATTGATTGCTTTTGGCGAAAAGAAAATTTATTTGATATTAAAGCATATTACATACCTCCATTACTGCAGGCCGGGAAGGTAAATAAGTTGTGCAGTACTTAAGAGCATCTCCAACCATTCCCTAATAAATGAGATTGTTAAATCAAAATTTAGGAGGTGATTAGTAAAAATCAATCTCCAACCGTTCCCTAAGTGACGTTGCTAAATTTAACAACTCCCAACCCATGGCTTGGAGGTCGCTACATTTAGGCAACTGATTTTCACTCCTGAAAGGATATTTAAACTATTTAGGAAACGATTATTGGAAACTGTCGGAGCGCATGTCATTTTTTTACTCCCAATAGTATAGCAACTCTCTAAAACTAGTCTTTTTGGAGTAAAATTATTGGGAACTGTTGGAGATGCTCTAAGAAAGCAAGAGTCAAGAACTTTTGCCATGGATGACGTTTTTATTAAATAATCGTTTTTAACTAAATTTATAATAAAAAATCGTCCCACCTAAAATTTTAGTATCTAGATGTTTTTGTCACGCTATATGAAATGGCGTGATTGTGTCCATATCGTCATAGTCGACCGCCACATTGGATCCGAGCATTGAGGTTGACCCCGGTCTTGCGAATCTATATGACGTATTAGATAACTCAATTGCGCCAAACCATTTTGGCGTGATTGGACTTGAGTAATCTTCAAACGACACAAACTTCAAAATATATTAATTAAAAAAATAGGTATTTGATGAGTACGAACTTCAAAATATATTAATAAAAAATAGATACTTATATACAAACATGCATTTAATATATTAATTAAAAAATAGATACATATATACAACCAGGCATTTGTAGATATCATAAAGCTAGGAACTACTTTAGTTATGTATAAAACGAAGTTTATGTACAAAAAAGGCAAAAGAAAGAAAAAAAAAACTCGACCTGCCGGGAAGAGCCACCCCGACGGCATTGCTTAAGAAGAAGAGCCTTCTCACGCAGGCCGAGAAAACCCCGAACCTCCCCCAACCATACACGGGGACTCAGCTGGCCTTGTGAGCTGTGGCGCGAGTCTTTACCTGTGCTTTGACTGGGGAGGACGAGGGATTTTTTTCTGCACTATGCGCACAGCAGCACCAAACGCAGCAGCAGTGCCACGCACTGTGCGCGCTACAGTGCCGCGTGCTGCAACAGTGCAGCGGTGAGGCTCGTGGTTGATCCGAGGATCGAACCCACGACCGGTCGTTCGCACACCAGCGAACCGACCAACCGAGCTAACGCTCGGTCCTCAAGGCAAAAGAAAGAACATAAGATCAAAAGTAGAACAGTTTCCTAATTTTTTGATCTATCCATTCTTGTATCTTGGCTAGCTTTGTGCTTCTCTTTGGCTCGATGCATAAGCATTGTCATCTCCTTGCAGAATTTCATGTGACAATCGTTGAAGAACTTGAGCTCTGTGATGAAATAGTTCACTTCTGCAAATTACTTTAAGCTGTGGTACATGGCGCCTTTCAACTTGCGTTTCAGAGGACTATATAACTGGTTTGATGCGTTATTTAAACCCAGCCAGCAGCTGAGCAGCAGCCTCAATATACATTTTTTTAAGGAATATACAAGTTGGTTGGTAAAGGGAGGCCGGATGAACAAAACTCTGTGTTAATAAGTTAGTAAAAGGAGGCTGCATCAACTCAACACGTTACTAAAACTCACGACCATGAATATTATTGTATCGTCAGTTGCAGGAAGGAACACAATACTTAACAAGCTAGTAGGCCCCACTCAATGCATATAGGAGATGATGTATACGTTTAGACAGATCCACGATACGGTTATGCACCAAATAGAAGATTCCTGATGTCCGCCTGTAAATTTTAGTCGTGGGGTGTTACAAAACATGAGAAAAATAGGTCGATGCAAATCAGATCTTCACTACACTCTTGCACACGTATATTCACTTGCGTGCCTTCTTTTTAGTTCCGGGGACAAAGAGGCTGAAATGTTGCGCTAAGAGCCACACGACCGTTGTGAGCTCGCCACCATTGGCGAGCTGTTTGGCATGGGACTCCTTGCTGCAACGGTAGCTCGCATGGTAGAGCATATCCACCCAGACATCGAGGATCAATTGTACTATTCCCTTGTCCTCCTCCTTATTGTGGTTCTCCTTGATGCGGAACACCTCCCTGTCCTTGCTGATGAGGATCTTGGCCAGATTAATCCCTTCAACCAGGTACGTGGTAACCGGCGAATTCTTGAAATCTCCATCGCGAAGGATCCTGGCAAGCTTCTCGTGTCTGAAAGCACTGTTGTCGTCCAGCTTCATTGCAGCAAGTCCCGGGTTGTTCCAAATCTCAACCAGACACCTGCGGGTCTGTTCATGCAAGAGACGGGTAACCAAGCCTGGTAGCATATGGGGGCGCTCGCTGAGGAGATACATCATGTAGTCTGACAGCGTCCTAACAGCCTCCACCTGATCTGCTTCGTCTTCATCCTTGGGATTGCTGGCCACGTCAGAAATGTTGAGGAATATATTGGTGGCGATGTGCCAGGTGAGAATGCCCTCTTGGAACTCAGTGCCAAGGCTGTCACGGAGTTCATCGTATAAGCCGTAACGCCAGAGTGTCATCTGTCCCCTCTTTGTTCTTATGTCGGCCTTGACGCCTGCAGCCGTGGCTTGCAACTCTTCATCTAGAACAGCAATCAACTTGTGCCGCACTTTCCTGTACATGGCCTTCTTGGCTCGTTGGTTGATTTGCTCTTGGCTGCTACCACCTCGCTTCTTTTCCAGCGGCCCACAGGTGGCGCGCTGGAACAGGTTGAGCTGGCCGATGATGCCCGACCAACGCCGGTGATGGCTAATAACCCCAGATTCTTCCTCATGGGGGTCAGTGACCTGGTGACGATCGTCTTTCCTCACAATCTTGGCGAGCAGACCAATGGATGCGATGGCGCGACGGAAATGATGCCACCGGTTGTTGCAGAAGAATTGATGGTGAATCCATGCTGGCCGCATCCTGGTGCAGAGCAAGAAGCCAGTCCAGGAGGACCCGGCAGCCCGGAGGAGCGACACCATCTCCATGGTAAATGTGGCAGCAAGCAGGAGCCTTGTGATCCAGACGTCCGACTGCCTGTAGCCTCCATGCTGCAGATTGATGCTCAGCTCGGTCAGCACAAACGAGGCAAGAGCGGTGAGGGGCGACAAGGCACGGATGCCGTAGCCGTGCCACGTGTACATCACCGAGGCCTTGGTGTAGAGGAACTCGTACATCAGGGAGAGCTCCATCTCCACGACCTTGAACATCTCGTGCCATTCCAGGTCCAAGAACTCTCTCCTGGTCTGAGCAGCTTCGTCCTTGTCCAGCTCCTCCTCCACCAATGATTCCACCAAGCCGCGCTTGCAGATGTGGAACAAGGAGTGGGCCTTCATAAGAACAGCGGTGTCTTTGTCCGCTGGAAACGTAGGTTTGCGGCGGCCGCCCTTGTTGCTGAGCTTGAGGGACCTGGCGATGGTGCCCATGTTGGCACGGCGGAGAGCCCAGGTCCTCTCCCAGTATTTGGTACCACCCACAAAGAGCATCTGCGTGGCTGCCAGGATCAAGCCCAGGCTCCCAGAGATGTAGTAGTAGATGATGGCCAAGGTTCCCCCAATCTGCGCCACAAGCTGCAGCACGGAACGAATGGACAGCTCATTGTCTTCAAACTGGTAGGCGCTGATATTGTCCGGCCCGCCCAGATGGAGGAGGAAGAAGGGCGCCCAGAGCACAAGGAGCTGCCGCTCATCGGCTGAACATCTCATGTAGATGGAGATGTTAGCCAGGGCCATGGTCGCCACGTAGTCCGCACTTACATAGCAGAACCAGATCAAGCCTCGCAGCACCTTGTTCGAGGAGGCACCACGCCAGCGGTACCCCGCGAACAAACTCAGCACTAGCTGCATCACGAAGCTGGTGCCCAGAAGCAGCTCCACGGACCTCTGTCTCCAGAAGCTCACGCCCCACTTGCCAACAGTTATCATCGTCTGCAAACTGATGTCCATTATTGATGGCCTATCCTACCTTTTCCTTTTTTTTTTTTTTTTTTTGGATATTGCCTACCGCGACTGCCTCGTAATATCTGACAGCCTTTGAGTATGTGTCGGAGTGCGTTTCAGCATGTATGGCTCCTCTTATAGTTCGTACTCTAGCACTACTGACTTAAGAAAATGATACTTCAGTTATTTATCAGTAGCAGAGCTGTAACAGCGCTCCAACAGTACTTAACTAAGAAATGGTATTTTAGTTTATCAGTAGCCAAGCTGTACGAGAACAAGTGGCCAGGAAAGACAGTGTGCCAGCAAACCAATTTTGTTTCTTGTCATGTGCATTCCTTGCCACAGCACGTTACGATTGTTCATTTAATAGTGGAAATGGGTCTGCCATAGATCCAAATTTCAGAGGTGAATCACGTTCAGGTACACAGAAGAACTGTTGAGGGAGGCAGCGAACCTGGTCCGCCACAAAGATAACTCAAAGGATGACTGTAACCTTGAAAATCAAATGTACAAAAATCACTACGAATTCAAAATTTTCGGCATTCACAATGATTTTGGAACCATAAACTCCGTTAACATTTATTAAACAAAAAATTGTAGAAAATATGAAGTTTAGAATAGGAACAATAAACCTTTGCCCAAGAGTATGTTTCTCTATTTTTATTTCTAGATTTATTGGAGTTGATCTGATGTGAACAAGGGTTCCAGATCTTCCCAAAGGTTCTAGTAAGCGACTGTTTGGTGACACGATCCGAAACCCCGCAACGCAGCACCACGTGTCATAAGGTTACCAACAGTGCAAGCACGATTGACCTCGTCCAGAAGGTTAATCCTCGCCTGCGAATCGAAGAACACAAGCAAGAACAAAAGCAAATACAACACAATTTGCACTGACGAAGGATTAAGCCTGCAAGTTGCTCACAAACCGATGTACGGTAAAATTGTCAAAGAAGAATAATCTAAGAAAAACCCATCCCTAACTTGGGTAGTGACGTCTGCTAATAAAGACTTGGGGACATGCAAGACCCCAGGACACACCCCTAATGGGCTCACATGAGATACACAATCCAAAGGCCAAAAACGGTGATGCAGCACCGGAACAGTTTCTGGAGATCAAAATGTATTGATGATGTCCGTTGACTCAGGTTGAATTTTGACATGGGACTAAAACTTTTCTTTTTCTCGAAAACGCAGGAGAGCTGCGCTTCATTATATTAAGAAGAAAACGGGATAAAAACCCGTACGGTCCCACGATTACATAGACACAACACGCACGGACGCAACATACGCACACAACACAACACAACACCACGCAACCACGCACGCAAACAACCTGACGCGACATGGACAACGCAAGGACAAGGGTTGCTACAAATTGGCGCCTTCAAGAAGGTAGTGACGCTTCAACGTCATCGCCGGGGCTTTTGCCCATGGAGCCTCGGGAATGGCAAGAACCTCGACAAGGCCTTCAACAAGGTATGTTGTCGACATGGATGGAACCATGTAGGATTTCTCCCGGTTCTATGCATCACCATCACCAAGCAAGCACGCTCCCCACGTCACGCATCCTGTCGGTCTCCCGGACACCGCGCCAACCAAGCCTACAATGCTCGCAGCATCCACGGCGCGAGTGCCACAACCCCGACACCGTCCCCGTACATCTCGCCGTCGCGTGTGGTGACTGCGCGCCAGCTATCCGGCCCTTTGCGACCCTTTTCGGCAGCGTGCCAACTACTGTCGACGCGTGTGCAGCCTCGTGCATGAGACTAAAACTTTGTCATCTTAAATTTTCGTGCTTATGTAGAACATCCCAAATGGTGCCCGCATACGGTTTGGGTGTACTGTTTTATTGTGGCCTGCTCCTGGACTACGAGTCGCACTTGATGCTCAAGCCTCTAGTATTTGCTGGTCTCCACCACCTCTATGTCCCTCTCCATCTCCTTCCTGGTACTTTCCTTTGTTCTTTGCGGCGCCCCTCTCTCGAGACTACACTGTGTATACGTACCAATCTCTGGAACAGTAGTTGGTACACACATAGATGATACAAATCCGATACAACAACCTTTATTGATTCCTCAAAGGGATATTAGCTAGGGGATACATGGTCTGGATTACATTCAAAGAGGCGGATAGGCCAACCTCACAAAAAAGAAAACATACTGGAAAGCATTATAAACTCCACGAGGCAACATCGAGCGAAGGACGCGACCTACTCATCCTCGTGGTATTCTCCATCTTCGTCCGAACAAATAAGCAACGGGTGAGTACATAAGGTACTCAACAAGCTCTACCGCTAGCAAGGGATATTATTTATGCAATCTGGTCGTGGTCAAGGTAGGGTCGAGTTTTAGCGAGATAGCGCGGATGTAGGGCTCACTACAGAAGCAAAGGAGTTCTTGAAGAGGAAAGCAATTTCATAATTTTAGTTGGTCGGACCTGGGGGAGATTTTCATCAATCCCGATAGTTCCCATTCTTTTTAGATGAGCCTTCCGACCGAAGGTCATAACAGCTACGGCACACCGGGCCAACACCATTTCCAAAACACACGGGCACAAGACTGCCCACTCACACGTCAAGGTATTATTATTTGTGGCTAATCAATGAGAGCTCAAGATTTGGTGTGTCAATATACCGTGACAACGGACATCCGTATAATTTTTATACACTCTGCAGAGGTTGGTACACTTTACCCACAAGCTATATGTTCTTAGCTACGGAACACATAACGCTGCCACCGCAACTAGGCACGCCCACAAGTCCACCTCGAATGCCCGGGGATCCGACGCGTATGACACAAGCATACCGTCCACCATATATGTGCCAAGTACTTGGACTTCACCAAATAAACGATCCCTGGACCTCCGTCATCTACTACACCCGGTGAAACTTCTTGTTGCGTAACCCGAGGTTTGGTGCATAGTCCTGCCCATAACAGGTTCTGTGGTTGTACACTAAATCGCCAATTTGGGGTCCGAAGAACCGGTCCTTATATGGCAGGGCAAACACTCGTCCATTGCAAATGGACATCACCTAAACATCAAGTACTCTACACCAGTACTAGGAGTTTCGCCCACGGCCGGTATCATTTCCCACCCAACTTCACCTTAACACAGTTGGTCTAATCACCCACCCATCAACACACACCACCAAACACATTTTCACACATTTTCATAAACAGGGTGTATGATGAAAAATAGTAACAGTTCCTAAGCATGATACTAATATATCTTTAACATAGTTAACAATACATCTAGGTTGATTCTAGTGATCTAATGTCAATCAAGGGTATAATGTTCGCATCTATAGTGATTTGAACATTATCATACAACAATTGGGCTCTAGCAAAATATTTACAAGGATAAATGCATATAAGAGTAGCTTCCTATATAGGTGCGAGAATAAGCGAGAGAAATTAGGATCAATTATCATCAAGGAATTGATAGAGCTTGCCTCCTAACGCGTCCTCAAAGTCTTCCTCGTAGTCGGGGTCCTCGGGCTCCTGCTCCTGGTTCTCCTCGTCTATAGACGGCTTTAGAGTGCGTAAGCTACGTCACATAAAATAATGAAGGCAAAAAGTAATAGCAAGGAAAAACCAAATAAAATGAAGTGAAGAGGAGGGTTTCGGGGCTAGGGTTCGTTATGACTTTTTGAAAGCTCGGTGGGGCTTTATGTAAAAATCTAGGGGCAATTGCAAAACCGGTCCTGTTTCGGATTCTAATTCTGAAAACGGTCCTGTTTTCCAAACTTTGCAAAATCGGTCCTGTTTTTCAAATCCGAAGCTAGAAGTTGGTCCTGTTCTGTTTGGAGTGGTTAACGGTGTTAAGTTACATGCGAAAAGACATATTTGCCCTTTGCAAAATCAGACCTCTTTTCATGTACTATTCTCAAATTTAACATTGTTTTAAGCTGTGACAATGTGGCATATATTAGACAAAATTTTGGCAGCATTTCATATAAATTTTGACCAAAATTGATGAACTACAAGAAAAATAATAGAACATTTAAGACATCATATTTCGCATCACTTAACATTATATAAGCATCATAAATCCAACATGTACATGTCCATTAAGTCTCCAACAAAGACACCATTACAAGTCCAACATTAAAATTCCAACATAAGCACAAAACAAGCTGATGCCATACACAAAATCACATTTTAAACACCAAACCATGCACCAAGGCCCCTTCCAGACGCTTCCACTCCTTCCCCTTCCCCTACCTCTCCCCCTCCCTCTTCCACTAGGCGGTCTTCCACCATCATTGGCAGCTGCAATTCCACTTCCAGTTGCTTCCCCACTTGCACTTGCACTAGATTAAAAAGCAAAAATCAGCAAGGTAAATTAGTTGTTTTAACAAAAGTTCAGCAAGGTAAATCACTTACTTGGATGTATTTTCCAATGAGGATAACCTCCTCCTTTGACTAGCTGTAGGGCCTCCTTGGCAATATCTTGCTGTGTGGCCTAGCTCATTGCACTCTGCATTTTCTTTTCTTGGTATTGCCAATCTCATCAAAACCTTTGATCCTTGACACTCTAGGTCTCCCAGGTTTCCTTCTCAATTTGGGCTTCTTCAATTTGTAAGCAACATCCACCGGTGTCCATTGTTCTTGAGAAGTCATTGGTTTGAAAGTACCTTCATAAGCCTTCTTGAACTCCTCAACAGAAAAGTAGTCATGAACAAAATCCTCCATATTCACATGAGAGCTGAGCTTGGCAATAGTTGCTAAGGATGCATGCAAGGCTTTCCACATACTTGGCATGCCCTACAGCTACAAGTCAATTCTTCCAAATTAACTGCATGCCTAACAGTGGCCACTGTTACTTCAGCTGTACCCTTGCCACACATTAACAAACACCATCTTTTACCTCAACATCAATATATACCAAACCTGTCTCTAAGTTCATGTGAAACCACTCACGCAATTGTTCATCACTTTTTATTGGAACACACACATCTTCGATATCTCCGGATGAACGCCACAAAGTGATATATTGATTAGGCCCCCACATGTATTCCTCGGCTATATGATTAATTAATTACATCATCCCATATTTATTTGCATCAACAATAATTGGTGACAAAGATTTCCTCCTGCAATATGTTTTAGGCCCCCAGCTGGAAGGCTGAAATATGAACCCATTTTAAACATTTACTTCCTTGCGAATACAATCATGAACAACAAGCTACTAACATGATTACGATTGCTACTGCTACACGTTCATCAAACATTACTCCATATTGTTGCAATATGAGAAAGAAAATCAAAGAATGCAAATTTTACCTAGACCCAGTGGCCATCTTCCTTTCGGTTGCCTAAAATCTTAGAAACTCGGGGCTCAAATCGCCCCACGCACGCACGGTTGCATGGACGCACGCGCGCAAGGCCGCGACTCGCCCGCGCCTCGTCCGCGACTTGCCCACCGCCGCGACTCGCCCGTGCCTCACCCGCAACAGCGACTCGTCCGTGCCTCGCTCGCAGCCGCGACTCGCCCGTGCCTCGCTCGCAGCCGCGACTCACCCGTGCCTCGCCCGCAGCCGCGACTCGCCCGTAGCCGCGCCTCGGTCGAGCGCTCGCGCATCGCTCACTCGCGCTAGCGCGCGCCTGCCCGTGCCTGCTCGCCTTGGCCGCCGCGCCGCTCCGCTCGCCCACCGCCTGCTCACCTAGGGTTAGGTTTTCTCAAGAGGTGAAAAAATGGTGGGAGCTCATGTCGTGAGTCGTAGAGATAGCAAGGGGTACATAGGTCTTTTCAGCATATCTTTTTCTTTCTCTTTTTTTATTTCAAAAAATCACACTCGAAGTAACGGTGGACAAAAACAGATCCGAACGGCAGCTTCAGTAGTTGAAAAACGGGACCGAAAATAGGACCGTTTTCAGAATTAGATTGCAAAACAAGACTTGTTTTGCAATTCCCCAAAAATCTAAGGGCTCTTAATTAATATGGAAAAAGGCCAGGGTTTTATGTAAAAGTGGCTTTTCTAGGGTCTAGGAATTATTTTCTAAAGGGAAAAGGCTGGAAAATCCGAGGGGCGTGGATCTCCGGATCGACGGTCGGGATTTAAATAGGGCGAAGGGGTATGACCCTTTCTAATCCTGGCCGTTGATCCGGGATCGAGCGGTGGGAGGGTGGCGGTGAGGTCCGACGGTAGCCAAGGCCGGCGCGGCAGGGAAGGCTCGCCGGAATTCCCGATCCTGGCGGCTCGGCGGCCGGAGGGGAGAGGGGAGGGCACGACGGTGTTCGGGTAGGAGTGGCGGAGGCGTGGGGAGGGGTGGCGACGCGGGGCGGCGCTAGATGGGGATGAGCTCCCCGCCGGAGCTTGACGCGGTGGCGGTAAAGGGGGAAACCGTCGGGGGCCTTGTTTGGAGGGGGAAGGGGGTCGGGGAGGTGCGCGGGCCCACGACGGAGCCGGGCGGCGCTAGAGCTCGGGCTGAGAGGGGTGCGGGGAGGCATGGTGGTGATGGGGACGAGAGGGAGGGCCGGCGGTCGGTGGTGGAGGTGGGGAGAAGCGGGAAGAGGGGAGAAGAGGGGCGGAGCTTGCCTGCGGGGTTCTCCGGGAGGCGGTGGTGAGCAAGGGGGGGGCGGGGGCGGCTTTTATAGTGGGGAGGAGGGGGATGGCGACGACGGCGGCGGCCTTGGCGTGGCGGCCTGCACGGGGCACGCGGGGAGAAGGGAGGGGGCCGGGTACGGACGGAGGCTGAGGGTGAGACACGGTGCGCGAGGCCGTCGGGTCGGCGCGTCGATCGGAGGTGGAGACGACGGGAGAAGCGGGTACGGCGGTGAGGGCGGGGGTGACGCGCGGCGGCCGTCGGGTCGGCACGTCCGTCCAAGGAGAGGGGGAAGCGGGGCCTTGGCGCGGCGCGGGTTGGCGGCGAGCGCGGGAGGCGCGGGGGGGGGTAGCGGAGGTGGGGTACGCCGGGCCGGCGTGCGCGCGCACGACTCGCGTCGTGTCCGCGGCGCGGCGAGGAAGAAGGGGAGGGGGCCGGGCACTCGGTGGGCTGGGCCGGGGGAGAGGGAGAGTTGGGCCGGGAGGGGAAATGGGTAGGGCGGCCCAATAGGGATTTATTTTCCTTTTCTATTTTCTCTTCACCCACTTAAGTCAAAATAAAATTAAACAAAAATCAAATAAATTCCAATAAACCAAAATAAAATGAAGAAAAATAAAAGTAAAGCAAATAAAATAGAAACAACCAAGTTTACAAGTGTTAGGATTTTATTTAAAAATTCTACGTGTTGTTTTCCTATATATGTAATTGGGTTTTAAATTCCTAGTTAATTTTCATAAATATTTTTCCTGAATAAAATAAAATGATTTATTTAGTGATTTTTAATTTGGCCAAAAATCGGGGTGTTACATTCTTAAGCAAAATATAGTCATTATGTAGCATACTATTCTCAAGAATTACATATAATGTTTTACTTAGGAAGAAGCCCACCTCTAAATTGCGAGCTCTAGTGATTGCTCCTTAAATATCCAACAGAGAAGTGTCATTTATATTCAAAGGAGTGATATCTTAATCATGATCTCTTCTCCTATTGTCTTCCCGATGCAAGCTGCCCTTCTCTTCTTCTCTCCCAGCAAGGCGCCATTTCGGCCAAGCCCATCATGGCATTCCATTCCCTTTCATGCACACGTCACGCCGCTTCGCATCGCGTTGGCCTAGCCCACGACGACCGGCATCGTTTTCCTCATTACCAACCTGGTGAGCCGACCTAGGGAAAATTAACCGGTAAGAAAAATTTATCGACGGTAAGGTAAACCAGATTTTCCGAAATATCAGAAAAAAAATCAGAAACATATTTGAATTTTTAAAATAAATTTCAAAATTTCTGACTTGGTTTCAATAGAAATATAGAATAATTTGCCCTAAACTGTTTAACACCACAAAACAATATAAAGTATATAAACATGACATGATAATTATCTATGTCTACGATATGAGAATGTTGGGCTGATTGATGTGTCGTTGTAATTTCTATGAGAAATGAGAAAATGATAGGAAACAAATAGTTAGACGAGTAAATCTGAGTAAGGAATATACCAATTTAGACTTTAGTTTTGCATGATGATTTCTTTTTTATGTCATTATACAACTTTGGTCCGCGAGAAAGATAACTCAAACGATTACTGTAACCTTGAAAATCAAATGTACAAAAGTCACTACGAATTCAAAATTTTTGGCATTACACGCTTCACAAAGATTTTGGAACCATAAACTCCGTTAACATTTATTAAACAAAAAATTGTAGGAAATATGAAGTTTAGAATAGGCACAATAAACCTTTGCAAGTGTATGTTTCTCTATTTTTATTTCTAGATTCATCGGAGTTGATCTAATGTGAACAAGGGTTCAAAATCTTCCGAAACCCCAGAATCGCAGCACCACGTCTCCTAAGGTTATCAACCGTGCAAGGATGATTGACCTCGCCCACAAGGCTAATCCTCGCCTGCGAATCAAAGAACACAAGCAAGAACACAAGCAAATGCAACACAATTTGCACTGACAAATGATTAAGCTTGCAAGTTAGGGTGTCACTAACGGATGTACTGTGAAATTGTCAAAGCAGAATAATCTAAGAAAAATACATCCCTAACTTGGGCGGTGGCGCCTGCTAATAAGGACTTGGAGTTTCTGAGATATCCTTAACCTAGGTAAAAATGTTTGGATATGTAGTGAAGCAAAAAGTGATAGGTTGGTGTGACAGACCCGCCTCACGAAGAGGCGTTTCCGTCTCTAGGATCATCATGGGTAGCATCACGCGCTGCGATGCCCGATATTACAACATTCAAACATAAGCATGATACAATGAATATAAGTACAAGTCTCTTACATCCATCCATAGTATATTGGTACATCAGAGTCTCATAAGCACCAGAAGCAAATAAGTTTGGAAAATAACTGATACAGCGAAGATACAATTGCTCTCTCGGTGATACATCACGGGGCATCCGTCGGAGACTGGTTCTGTCCTAAAACACCTTACCGGCACATTAATGACTCTACTCCTCCGGACCGCACCACTCCTAGGTGTAGTGGCCTCCGTCCGAGGACTAGTCCTGCCGGACGTCATCTCCATCGACTACCTCATGCTCGACGCGGTCCTCTCGAAAACCACATAGAGCAAAGCTCGAGCATCTAGAGCTCAGCAAGACTGATCCATCAAGGTGGCCGACTACAGCCGACTCCTAGACATGCAAAAGCCAGGGGGTAGGATAAATTAAGCACTAAGCTGGCCTACAAGTGAATCCTTACTTTCAACTTTTAGCAGTTTATTAAGTTGCATAAAAGAATAAATTTAATTTGCACTATGCTAATGCATTACATGTTTCTTAACAAGTAATTAAGCAATACAGCAAATTCACCATAATCATCAATGTTTCTCTTCTTACTACGTTCCTGTGCAGGGACAAGTGGTACTCGTTACTGTGAGGGGCGGCGATTCGAATCGATTTACATCTTTTTTTGATGAAACAGGAGGGGAGCGCCCCTACTGATTATTTATTAATAAAGAAAGAAAGAGATATACAAGTCTAAGAAAAAAAGAAAATAAAACCGAAGTTAACAAAAAAAGCAATTACAAAGCTTGTAGCCATTCTTTCATGCTATTCTTAGTATTTTCTTTCGCTCTATGGATAACCAAGGCGAATTCCTTTTTGAAGTTGTCCTTACAAGCAAGGATTGTAGGGTCTTGTCCGTCAAAGATCCATTTGTTTCTTGTAACCCAGATACTCCAAGACATCAGAATGATAATATCCATGGAGAAGGGGACATTTAGCTGACGACGCAATCTTTGGATGGCTACTTCTGGGACTGCTGTTCTTGGTGAAACAAGGCCAATAGAGAGCCAGCATGACTTTGCAAAATTGCAGCTTAGAAAGAGATGGTGTATGGTTTCCTCTCGATGCAAAATGCACATATCACACTTGTAGTCTTCCAGAGCCATATTTCTCCTTTTAAGCACCCCTCTTGTATTGATTCTTTCTTTTGTCAAGAGCCAAAAACAGACCTTGTGCTTCATCCGACAATTAGAAGACCATAACCAGTGAAAGACTGGATGAATCGTCCTGTGCCCAATCATAATCTTGTAAGCCTTTGAAGAAGAGTTGTTGACGCCGGTTTTTGAACAAGGGACCCATTGTCAGCGACTATAGGTCAAAAGAGGGCCGGTGGGCGGAAGGCCGACGGCCGCTTGGGCGAGTAAAGGGCGCGTCCCTCCCGAGAATCGTGCGCGGACGCCAACAGAAGAGCATAACATTGATGGGCTTGGCCCACGTCGTAAAATTAGAAATAATAGTTTAATTTTGGAAAAGATCCTAGTCAGTTAGGAAATCGGCCCGAAGAGGGTCGAGTAGGATTCTTTGTGCCGAGTATAAATACGTACTCGGATGTAACATGTAAACTCGATTCACATCCAATACAACTTTCGGCGCATCGCCAAACCCTAATTTTCTGTCAAGTCTTTACTGTTTTCGCACGGGGATCTTCGGGGCTCCGGTCGACAACAAGTTGGCTTGACAAGGTAATTATGTTGTCTAGTTTTCGGCGCATTGTTCGTAATTAGATGGCTTAATTGCTAGTTATCCGGCGACTAGATTTGTTCCTGATCGGCGTAGTGAGTATCGGCCGGGATGAGTCAAGTTGACCTGGTCCGGGCTCGTGGTGGAGGTAGTTTGACTTGTCCTGCCTCCCCGTTCCAGCCTTTGTTCCCAACGCCGATTGGCTCGGATCTGGTCGTTCGAGTCACGGTAGCCACTATGAGAATTCTTTTACGTCTTGGCCGATTCGACTGTGCGGATTCGGTTGACGTGTCCTGTGTTTGCCTTTGCGATAGTTGACTTGTCCTAGGCGCATGCAGCCGATTGGCTAGGGTGTAGATTTACTTTCATAGTTAAGGCGTTTATGATTGTGCTTGTCCTGAATCGGCCGAGCGTGCGCGGCCGTTAGACCTGGTCCGATCGCGTGCCATCGGTTGACTTGTCCTGTTGGAGCGACCGGTCGATTTGGGATCTGCGTGGTTGTATTTGTCTTACTTGTTCTTTCGGAGTGTTTAGCCGATTGCTTATCACGTTCATTAGCTGTTTTATGTTTAATTAGTGCCAAATCTGTTAAAGCTGCTTTTGAATCGGAGTTATTAGTATAATTTTATTGATCATCATTATACATTTAGATAGATCTAAATAATTCACTGCTATAATCAATGGCAGAATCGGCCGAATACCCGATCGGCCGATTCACGGATCTGATTGATGTTTAAAACATCTTCTTGTTATCAAATTAGTTACATCCCATTGACAATTGCCTTGTTTACGTTTTATTCGATAATATATCCCTGCAATGTCTTAATGATTTGATCGCTTATCGACGAAATCGGCTGCTAGCCACCGATTGCATGTTATAGCGTCGGCCGATTCCGTATCATTCGTATCACGGTTCGTTCGCCTGGCATTTAATACATAAATGGATGGGCCGTGCTGTTCCACTGTATATGGCCGATTTTGTCTATCTTACGCCATAATCGGCCACGGCTGCACATCGGTCTATCCGGGCCGATGACCTGGAATTTTACACTTTTTATTGTCTTTGTTGGTTTGCAGGAAAACCATCGCGCACGCACCGGCGCATACGAACATCGGCGAGCCGAGCCGGTCCGTTGGGAGCACGGGACTCTGCGTCGGCCGGAGTTTCGGTGGACTCTCCGGACAACGGTGTATTGGCGACTTTTAACGTCAACACACTTTTTGGCACGCCCGGTGGGACGGAAGCAACCAAGTTCAAGATGTCATACATACGAGTTTGTCGGGGAGGATGGAACACCAATGGTCGATGCTGAAAATCGGCCGATTTTGGTTCCAGTACCTCTCGGGACGGATGGCAAAGGGCATGGAGAAGTTTCGATGATAACGGGGTTTCGGCCTGGGGAAAGATGACGACAGAACAAAAGCTGCAATACCAGGAATACCTGGCCGAAGCAATGAAAAAGTACTTTCAAGCCTTGACGGTAACACGTGGCGGAGTGGCCACAAAAGGAGACTTCCCTCGGATTCTCGCATCCGGAAGAACTAGACCAAATCAAAGCCCGAGAGCTGCCGGATGCTAACCAACTCGGTGATATGGTCAACTCGTCCGTTCATCGGGCCCTAATCAATCAATCGGGCGTGTTGACCAACACCATCGGGAATTTGATCAAGGACACTATTGATGGCAGGCTGTTCATCGAAGGGTATTTTGGACCTGCATACACTCAGCCTTTCGGCACTCTCGTACGGTCGAGTCGGGGAATTAGCCTCCGAGTACCACACCGCGAGCGGGGATTCAGCCCCAGTACGGTATGCCACCTCACCTATGGCCTGGCAAGGACAATGCAAATGCAAGTACCGGTGCAACCCAGCCGGGCAAAGAGGATGACGGTGGCCCCAAGAAGTCGGTAACGGAAGAAGGCGACGGACAAGATGTACAACAGCCGACTTCCGAGTTGGGGGCAGCAACCAATGTGGCATCGGCCCCGCAGATGGCACAGCAGCCCAATTTCTTTTACGTACCAAATACCGGCCCAAGTAGAATTGAGAACTCACCCACTATAGTACGGCCGATGTCCGGTATTCCACGACCAATCGCATCGGGTGGGGACAGGGATTCATGATCGGACGGCCGATACAATCGGCCATGAATTGTGGAATCGCGCCGCGGTACACCGTTCTTGGCTACTGGCACGGGGATTTCCGGGAACAGCCGGTTGATACACCCGATCGGGGACAGCCCAACACCGCTTATATGACGGGGACCGGATCAGCAAGCTGCTGGACCCAATGATATGAGTAGCCTCATGGCTAAGATCGCCGATATGATGAAAGATCGGTTCGATTTGAAGCCTAAAGAGAAGAGTGCATTGTATCGGCGACCTTACCCTGACTGGATGGATTCCGTGGCTTTACCCAATAAATATAAAATTCCTGAGTTTTCCAAGTTTTCTGGGCAAGATAACACATCAACTATGGAGCACATCAGCCGATATGACGCACAGACTTGGTGAGGCGTCTACTCGAGAGGCTTTGCGGGTTAGGCTATTCCCACTGTCATTGTCCGGATCGGCCTTTTCATGGTTTGCTTCGCTGTCGCCTGGTTCTATTCAGAGTTGGGCCGATCCGGAGAAAAGGTTTCACTCGTACTTCTTCACGGGCATCACCGAGCTTAGTTTGTCCGATTTAATGGCAGTGAAACGAAAAGCGGGGAATCGGTGGCTGATTATATACGAGAGGTTCGGGACTACGAGGGGACGATGCTACAACCTGAACTCGACAGAGCAACGAGTTGGCCGAAATTGCTTATGCGGGGCTATTCTCCAACATCAAAGAAAAGTTTACCCCACATGAGTTTGATGGGCTGGCACAGCTGACACGAAGGGCGATTGGCCGAGAAGAGAATCTCCAGCTCACCGAGGAATCGGCGGTATCGGGTAGCTTATGCTGATTTCGACGGTGAAGATGATGAAGAGGGAATTAATGCAGTTGAGTGGACTAATAACAAACGGCCGATATTTTCTCCACATGTCAATCCTAAGGAGAGAAAATATGATTTTGATTTATCCAAGGCCGACGAGATATTTGATCAGCTGCTACGGGAAAAGAAAATCCAGCTTTCCCCTCATCACAAAATTCCTACGCCGAGGAATTGAAGAAAATGGCTAAGTGGTGCAAGTGGCATGGAAATTCGCATCATAACACCGTTGATTGTTATGCTATGAGAGATGAGATCCAGAAGGCGGTTGACGAGTGGGGTATTGCGAGCAGTGATGTAAAGAAGAAGATGAAAGTTGATGGGCACCCTTTCCTGGCTAATGCGATGTACATCAATACCATCGGCGGTGGATCAGCTGGTTTCATACGCCGATATGAGAGGAAGAGAGAGAGGGAAGAAAGAGATCGGATGGCACATGAACAGGAATCTATCGGTCAAAGTCAGCGAGTACGAGCAAGGCGTGATCCGCCGAGAGGATTTTGACCCACACTGGGATTGTCCTTTCTTTCGATCTGCTGGGACCAAAACATGAAGCTTCCATCTATCGAGAACTGCCCGAGTGCACCGGCCGGAAAGAGTATCGTGATGGCGGGTCATCAAGTTACCGGGGACGGCCGATTGGTCGCAACTACGAATCACAACAATCGGCCCCCGGAAGAGCGATCGGCTATGATCACGGATATGATGAACGAAGATACATAGTGCCAAAGAGAACCTCCGTTCACGATCGGTCGGGGCCAATCAATGATGAAGAAGAGTCTGATTACCAATACCATGATGGTTTGAGAGGTGATCAAACCGAGAACGAAGGACAGTGGTGCCCCGGTGGTTTGCTCAACAAAACCCAAAGAGAAGGCTCCAAAGAAGGCGTTGTCGAGAAATCAAGGGTGAACGGCATCATAGGGATGACCAAGATGATGAGCCCAAGCCCAAGAAGGAATGGAGGCCGAAAGTGCGGTCTCGGGTGGTCCAAGCTGAAGCCGCGGTGAATATGATGTCCACGATGCCCGGGATTGTCGGATCGGCCGATGAGAATTCGGTCGAAGAAGAACCGGTTGGGGAGACTTCGAGAAATTCTTTGGACGCCGGAATCGGCAGTATTTGATAAGCCGATCAACTACGATCATTTGCATCTCAAGGCATTGTATATTAGCGGCTACGTCAACGGGTCGCCGATGAGGAAAATGTTGGTCGACGGAGGAGCAGCGGTTAATGTCATGCCGATTACCACGTACCGCAAGCTTGGGAAGACGCCGGAAGAAATGATGAAGGCTAATCGACGCTCAAGGATTACAGCGAGGAGAAGCCAATATGTGCGTGGGGCCGCAATAATGGAGATCACTCGTGGGCAGCAAAACCATACCCACCACTTTTTTTATCATCGTCGGGAAAGGTGCATACACAACTTTGTTGGGGAGAGACTGGATTCATGCCAATTGTTGCATCCCATCGACCATGCACCGGTGTTTGATTCAATGGGTCGGCAACAAGGTTGAAATCGTGCGGGCCGATAAGTCCGTAACCATTGCAACCGCCGATTTCGAGTTTGCCGGTGCTGGAGAGCTTGCCTTGTTTATCGGGCACATATTGGGATGCGGAGGCCATAAACATTACGGACGACGGAGTTATTGTGACCTTACCCCCGGCTGCTACGATGGGCCCCACGGGAGAATTGGCGGATAATCGGCCGATCGATACACGCATTGAGGATATGATGAGTCGGCCGATTAACGAAACGAGAAGATGGGAAACTAGGTCACGGTTTTGTGTCGGCCGACGAGTTAGAAGAAGTAGATATAGGGGATGGAGACAAGCCTCGGCCGACATATATTAGCAAGAAATTGTGTAATGAAGTAAGAGATGAATTAGTGGCCTTATTGGAAGAATTTAAAGATTGTTTTGCTTGGGATTATAGCGAGATGCTCGGACTCGACCGATCGATCGTTGAACATCGGTTGCCCACCAAACCCGGATATCGGCCATATAAGCGGGGGCTCGGAAAATTGATCCTAGGTATTATGAAGCCGTCAAAGAAGAGATTATTAGATTGTATGAAGCCGGCTTCATTAGGCCATGCCGATATGCGGAGTGGGTTTCCGAGTATTGTGCCGGTGGAAAAGAAAAATGGAAAGATGCGGGTCTGCATTGACTTCAGAAATTTGAATAAAGCAACCCCGAAAGATGAGTACCCAATGCCAAACGCCGATTTGTTAGTTGATGCAGCCGCCGGCAACAAAATTTTGAGCTTTATGGATGGAAATGCTGGGTACAATCAGATTTTTATGGCCGAAGAGGATATACCGAAGACAGCGTTCGGGTGCCCTGGAGCGTTGGGACTATATGAGTGGGTTGTCATGACCTTCGGGCTAAAGAATGCTGGTGCTACATATCGGAGAGCCATGAATTTTATATATCACGATTTGATCGGCCGATTGGTGGAAATTTATATTGATGATGTCATGGTAAAATCAAAATCGGTTGGGAGTCATGTGGCTGATCTCGGAGAAGTGTTGAAGAGAACAAGACAATACGGCTTGAAGATGAACCCGCTCAAGTGTGCGTTTGGTGTCTCGGCTGGGCAATTTCTAGGGTTTATTGTGCATGAAAAGGGAATTGAAGTCGGCCCTAAGAGTATTGAATCTATCCGAAAGCTGGAACCACCAACGAACAAGACGAAGCTCCGAGTCCACGATCGGCAAGATAAATTTTATTAGGCGGTTTATCTCAAACTTGTCCGGTCGACTTGATGTATTTACGCCATTATTAAAGCTCAAGGCCAATCAAGAATTTCGGTGGGAGCCGATCCATCAAAAGGCTTTAGAAGATATCAAGAAGTATTTGGTATCCCCACCGGTGATGGTTCCGCCAAAGTCGGGCACACCCTTTAAGTTATATTTATCGGCCGATGATAGGTGCATCGGCTCGGCGTTGACTCAAGAACAGGAGGGAAAAGAGCGGGTTATATTTTATTTCAGCCGCAAATTGATTGATGCAGAAACACGGTATCCGGAGGTGGAAAGGTTATGTCTCTGTCTGTATTTTTCATGTACAAAACTAAGGCATTATCCGTTAGCCGAAGAGTGCACTCGTGGTTTGCCAGGCCGATGTCGTAAAATATATGCTATCGGCCCCGGTCCCCAAAGGCCGGTTGGGCAAATGGATGTTGGCAATTGCGGAATTTGATCTAGGCTATGAATCGGCCAAAGCAGTAAAAGCACAAGTATTGGCTGATTTAATAGTGCGGACGGTGAGCACTCGGCCGGATACGTTGAACCGGTGCCATGGACGGTATTCTTTGATGGTTCAATTTGCAAGGAAGGAAGCGGAATCGGCTTGGTTGTTGTGTCGCCTCGGGGGCAATACGTGGATACTCTATTACAGTAGAGGCGCACACCAACAACCAAGTCGAATATGAGGCGATATTAAAAGGACTGGAGTTACTCATCGATGCCGGGGCTGATTTTGTGGAAATTTTCGGCGATTCTTTATTGGTCGTAAGTCAGCTGGCCGATGAGTATGAGTGTAAAGATGAAATATTGTTGCAATATCATGAAAAGTGCCAGAAGTTGATGGAAAGATTCAAGTGTGTTAAAATCAGCCATATACCAAGAGAGCAGAACTTTGAAGCAAATAACTTGGCTCAACTAGCATCCGGATATCGGCTCGCTAGAAATAGCTTGGAAATAGCCGATATTGAAAAGGCCGATTGGCGCACGAGAAATTCGAAATTTTTTGAGCAATCCATCCCAACCTACGAGATAAGAAGATAAGATATAAAGCCTTGAAGTATGTGCTTGTTGGATGATCAATTATTTTTCAAGACAATTGATGGGGTGCTTCTCAAATGTATTGATGACACCGAAGCCAAAGTGGTAATGAGCGAAGTACATGATGGGATTTGCGGAACGCATCAATCGGCCCATAAAATGAAGTGGCTGCTAAGGCGAGCTGGTTATTACTGGCCGACAATGTTGGCCGATTGTTTCAAATATTATAAAAGTTGCCAAGATTGCCAAAATTTTGGACCTATACTGAGGGCGCCTGCATCGGCCATGAATCCGAGTAATCAAACCTTGGCCGTTCGGAGGCTGGGCCATGGATATGATCGGCCGGATAAATCCAGCATCAAGCAAAGGACATCAATACATATTGGTAGCTACAGATTATTTCACAAAGTGGGTTGAAGCGGCACCCTATCGCAAAGTTTCTACGGCTGACGTGATAACGTTTGTTAAGGAGCATATCATTTATAGATTTGGGATTCCGGAAACAATCACGACGGATCAAGGATCAGTATTCACGTCGGATGAATTTCAATCTTTTGTTGAAGAGATGGGGATTAAGTTGATTAATTCATCGCCGTATTATGCCCAAGCCAATGGCCAAGCTGAAGCGGCAAATAAGAGTCCGATCAAGTTAATCAAGCGAAAAATACGGGAGTATCCTCGTAAGTGGCACATGAAATTGATGGACGCTTTGTGGGCTTATCGTATGTCACGGCATGGGGCCATGCAAGTCGCGCCGTATCAGCTTGTATATGGGCACGAAGCCGTACTTGCCATGGGAGACAGACTATCGGCTCCGGGAGGATTGAATTGCAACAAAAGCTTTCGACCGATCAGTATTACGGGTTGATGATGGATGAATTAGAAGATGTAGTACAAAATCGGCTGGATGCATTGGAAAAAATAGAGCAGAATAAGGCGAGGGTTGCCCGCCATTATGATAAGAAGGTTGTGCAGAAACAGTTTAAAGAGGGCGATTTGGTCCGGAAGCTTAGGATGCCGATCGGTGTGAAAGACAATCGGTTTGGTAAATGGTCGCCTAATTGGGAAGGACCCTATTTGATTAGCCGATCGGCACGGGTAACGTATATATTTTGAAAGAGTTAGCAGGAGAAGAATTCGGCCGAGCACTTAATGGGAAGTATTTGAAGCGGTATTATCCTAGTATTTGGATTAACTCATAGTGTTCGGCCTAAAAGAGACTACAGCCGATGTCGATGCACATCGCCTTGAGACGGCCGATACGAGAGTATCGCCCTTAGCCAAAAAATATGAAAGAAAAACATAGAAGTCACCGATAAATTAGCCGATGTTTTAAACGTCGTCTTCGGATGGTCGATATGATTGTATATCGCCCTTAGTGCAAAAAATGTTTATAACAAATTTTTGTTCAAAGTCCTATTACACCTAAGCATAATCGACGGCCTCGGCACGAGACAAGAAGTCTTGGACGGCGAGATAGTGCGCGGGTCGGCATGGAGTCAAGTTTGGCCATGACCAACGGGACATCCTCGATGGGGCCAACATCGGCGTGCGTCGCGGCAGCCATCTTCTCGGCCGCTTGAATTGCTTCGTCCGTCGTCTTCCGTTGAGCCGCCACGTCAACCGACAGCTGTGCAATGGTGGCTTCCAAGGCCGCCGCCTCCTTCTCCTTGAGAGCCGGCGATGCTCTCAAATCGGCAATCTCTTGGTTGATTACCTGCAGTTCATCCTGACGATTTGAGAGTTGCTCTTGCATCTCCTGGGTCTTGTGGGCCTCCTCCTCGGAACGCTTGATGGAGTCCTCGGCAAGTAACGCGGCTTGCTGCTGCTCCGCGTGGCGAGCCGGACGCTGCTTGGCACGGATGAAGTCCATTTGCCGGTACTCCATGTATGCCACACGGTGCGGAGCGTCGCGAACATCCTCTCGGGAGCTCGGTCCGGACCTCCAAGTACCGGGCCCTTATGGGGTGGGCGTCGGCCACCAAGCGATCAACCGAAGAAGCCTCAAGCCTGCGCGCGATTTCGGCTATGGTGGTAAGACCGAAGCGAGATACCAAAATCGGCGCGGGACGAGGGAAGCCGAGCGCCCGAAATACCAAGAGAAATAAAGTAAAGCTAATGATCAGCGGCGAATCAAAAAAGAAATAGTAAAAACAAACCTGCGAAGCGTCGATGCGAAGCGGCCGGACGTCTATCGGCTGCGCCATTGAACCCACAGGTTCGTGTGTTCCAATCAGCTCTCGGCCGGCCGATCCCCCTTCACCAGCGGCATCCTCGGAGGTGGCATCGGGCATATGGCCAGCTTGTTCGGCTTCGGCGGGCTCATCGGCGAGCTCATCGGCAGCGGTATTTACGAGGAGAAGGCTGCGGGCGGCTCCTGGCTGGCCGATTCTTCGACAGCAATAGTGCCTTTGGGGGGAGCGATGGGCGACACATGGACAGCTTGTTCAACTTCGGCAGCAACCTCGGAAGACGCGAGCCGATCCGAGCGAGTTGGGCTCTCCGTAGGGTTTGGATCGGCCTGGCTTGGTATGACTTCAAGCTCCGGAGCTGTTTGAATCGGCCTTTCGGGCGTCGGCGTCCTGGCCCGTGGAGGAGTCGACAGGCGGATCGGCCTATCGGGCGTTGGCGTCCGGGCCCGAGGAGGAAGAACCGCCGATTTCTGCTATAAACTCATAGTTAGACAGACATGTAAAGTGAAAAGGAATCGGCAATCATGCATTAATAACTCGACGCGGCGGAGATGGTTCATCGAAGTAGTCCGGATCGGACGGGCGCACGAGCTGCTTTAGTAGCGCGCGGTGTCGCTTCGGGGCTTGAGTCGGCCCTGCAGCTGGCACATTAGCCTTCCTCTTCCGAGGGCGGCTGTTTTAGTCTTGGCCTTGCGGGCAGCTGGTGTCCCTCGACTCATCGCCGCAAAAGCTTGGGCAGGAGTACGATCGGTGAAGCTGATATTTTGGAGCAATTGGGCTCGGCATTAAGTATGCAATCGGCCGGCCACCGATACTCCGGGTCGGCGGCTCCTCCGTGTCCGACTGAAAAAGAATATACAAGGGTGAGCATTTGGAGTGGCCGATTTCATTTAAAAAATCGGCCTTATAAAATAAATCGGCTACACGTACCTCGGCGAAAGCTTCTCTCGGAACTAAGCCGGAGAAGAAGGATGCGGTGTTCCGGTTGCGGAGGTGCCGGTTCCACTCGCCCCACCAACGGTCGAAAAGGCGGGTACTCCGGGCGCCGGGAAAATCCGGTTAAATCGCCGGTGACGACATCGACGGTGCGGCCGACGAGCCAATTCCACCGAATGGCGTTGTCGACGGTAGCCCGCGCCTTTATTTGCCCCACATAGAAGAGGTCGGGGGCAACCGGCCGAAACCGAGTTGGCGGGCCGCCACCGACGGGTGGTAGAACTCATAGGAGCGGAAAGCCTTGCTCCCGAGCAATGAGTCCCGTCGGCGGCAGACGAGGGCGGAGGCAGGTGGTGAAGATCTTGACCGCCTCCCCGTCGGCCGTTGGGAAGGTGGGGTCGATTAGGAAAGGAGTGTCATACCCCTTCTCGAAGAAATCGATGTACGGGTACCAATCCGTACTTTCGTTGTTGAGGCCCTTGTAGAGGGCGGCGAACCAATACGCCAAGTTGTCATCCGACATGGCCGCCCCCGGTGCCATGGATAACGCTTCCCGAAAGAGATACATCGGCTGGATCGGGGCGTGGCCGATTCGGCATAGTTGCCGGGAAGGTGATGACACCGAGGTCCGGATCGATGGCCTTGGTGGTATGAAGGGACAACCACATTTGGATGAACCACCAAGGGCCTCCCGGGTTCTTGACTGATCGGCCGGAGCGCAACTCCACCGAAACATGGTGAAGAAGGAGTACGCCGATCCCGGAAGGTACTTGCCCATGGGAAGGGCATAGGCTGTCGGCCGACCTATCGGCTATCGGCAGAAAATTGTTTGTGGGGCTCACGCTGACCCCACAAAAGAAGAAGTGGTCAAGCCACATGTTGAGGAAGGCAACGTGCTCGCAGCGATCGACCGTGCCGTGCCCCTTGTTGTAGGTCCGGATGTAGACCTTCCAGCCCCTGGTGTCCTTAGGGTTGATCCGGTGGGAGGACTTAATGCGGATGGCATCCGGAGTGGCCTCTGCCGTAATATTCAAATCGGCCAACATGACCGTGTCCGGGAGGGTCATGGTAGCCGGGCCATGGCCGAACATGAAGCGATTCGGGGCATCCGACCGAGAGATAAGAAGCCGCCGCCGACAACGGTTCATTCTTGTGGTGATCGGCCGGAGAAAGTTTGATGGCGTGGGCGATGCCGATGTTGGTCCAACCTTGCGGATGGACGGCCGATACCCGGTTATACCAATCACGCCATCCTGCAACAGGAGTCGGCCATGATCGAAAACTGTTGGCCCATTCGGCCGATAGAGGAGACTGTTGCCGAAACGGAACCCGGTTCGTTTCGGCACGGATGAGATCTGTGAGGTCGGGATCGCCCATAGGACCCGGGAAGAAATGAGTTGGGATATTGGATGGAATAACAACTTGGTTCCGGATCTCCTAAAAACAAGGAATAGGGCTAGAATGAGAAGCGGAACAGAAATAAATTGAGAAAATGAACAAGAACAAGAACACGAAGAAAATTGCAAAGGTAGAAAAGAGGGATGCTCGGATGTACATTACCTCCGGAACGGTGTTGGTGGTGGCGACGACGCGGCCGGCGGCGGCAGCCGCAGCAGCAGCAACAGCAGGATTCATGGTCGCTGGAGAAGAAAAACGGCGGCGGCGCGGTGAGAAGTTGAAAAGGCTCGAGAAGGCAGAGGTCGCTAGAACAGGTGAAGATGAAAGCCAAGGAGAAGAAACAGATGGGAAATGACCGGGGTGGCCCTGGGTTTTATGGAGAAGTGACGGGCGATAAAACCGGCACGATAAAAGAGGATAAATCGGTCCGACGCATGCGT
Organism: Chloris gayana; assembly: GCA_031894775.1. NCBI lineage: Eukaryota > Viridiplantae > Streptophyta > Magnoliopsida > Poales > Poaceae > Chloris > Chloris gayana. The sequence continues at coordinate 162,619 of JAUNZO010001551.1, read as the reverse complement.
TGCATACCCCGGACCGGGGGACATGTGTTGACGCCGGTTTTTGACCAAGGGACCCATTGTCGGCGACTATAGGTCAAAAGAGGGCCGGTGGACGGAAGGCCGACGGCTGCTTGGGCGAGTAAAGGGCGCGTCCCTCCCGGGAATCGTGCGCGGACGCCAACGAAGAGCATAACATTGATGGGCTTGGCCCACGTCGTAAAATTAGAAATAATAGTTTAATTTTGGAAAAGATCCTAGTCGGTTAGGAAATCGGCCCGAAGAGGGTCCGAGTAGGATTCTTTGTGCCGAGTATAAATACGTACTCGGATGTAACATGTAAACTCGATTCACATCCAATACAACTTTCGGCGCATCGCCAAACCCTAATTTTCTGTCAAGTCTTTACTCGTTTTCGCACGGGGATCTTCGGGGCTCCGGTCGACAACAAGTTGGCTTGACAAGGTAATTATGTTGTCTAGTTCTCGGCGCATTGTTCGTAATTAGATGGCTTAATTGCTAGTTATCCGGCGACTAGATTTGTTCCCGATCGGCGTAGTGAGTATCGGCGGGATGAGTCAAGTTGACCTGGTCCGGGCTCGTGGTGGAGGTAGTTTGACTTGTCCCGCCTCCCCGTTCCAGCCTTTGTTCCCAACGCCGATTGGCTCGGATCCGGTCGTTCGAGTCACAGTAGCCACTATGAGAATTCTTTTACGTCTTGGCCGATTCGATCGTGCGGATTCAGTTGACGTGTCCTGTGTTTGCCTTTGCGATAGTTGACTTGTCCTAGGCGCATGCAGCCGATTGGCTAGGGTGTAGATTTACTTTCATAGTTAAGGCATTTATGATTGTGCTTGTCCTGAATCGGCCGAGCGTGCGCGGCCGTTAGACCTGGTCCGATCGCGTGCCATCGGTTGACTTGTCCTGTTGGAGCGACCGGTCGATTTGGGATCTGCGTGGTTGTATTTGTCTTACTTGTTCTTTCGGAGTGTTTAGCCGATTGCTTATCACGTTCATTAGTTGTTTTATGTTTAATTAGTGCCAAATCTGTTAAAGCTGCTTTTGAATCGGAGTTATTAGTATAATTTTATTGATCATCATTATACATTTAGATAGATCTAAATAATTCACTGCTATAATCAATGGCAGAATCGGCCGAATACCCGATCGGCCGATTCACGGATCCGATTGATGTTTAAAACATCTTCTTGTTATCAAATTAGTTACATCCCATTGACAATTGCCTTGTTTACGTTTTATTCGATAATATATCCCTGCAAAGTCTTAATGATTTGATCGCTTATCGACGAAATCGGCTGCTAGCCACCGATTGCATGTTATAGCGTCGGCCGATTCCGTATCATTCGTATCACGATTCGTTCGCTCTGGCATTTAATACATAAATGGATGGGCCGTGCTTGTTCCCTGTATATGGCCGATTTTGTCTATCTTACGCCATAATCGGCCACGTGCTGCACATCGGTCTATCCGGGCCGATGACCTGGAATTTTACACTTTTTATTGTCTTTGTTGGTTTGCAGGAAAACCATCCGGCACGCACCGACGCATACGAACATCGGCGAGCCGAGCCGGTCCGTTGGGAGCACAGGACTCTGCGTCGGCCGGAGTTTCGGTGGACTCTCCGGACAACGGTGTATTGGCGACTTTTAACGTCAACAAGAGTATAAGGTCGAGCCCCAAATGTAGGTCCATTGATCATGAATGTCAACTATCTCGTAAAGCATTTATTGTTTCACCGAGGTTTTGAAACTGTTCATAGGCTTCCACCGACGGGGGTAATTGGAAAATGTCCAATATCTGGTCCAATGTTAACACATCATAAAGATCGATGTTCTTTCTATTTGTGAAAGAGTAGAGCTCCGGACATGATAGTTTTACCACTTGTGGTGTCCACGAGATCTTCCCAAAAATTGATACTTTTCCCATTTTGTAAGATGGACTTGGCAATACCTTTAAATTGATCTAAGAGTTTGATGATATCCCTCCACCAAAATGAACCTCGTTTCCTCCGTCCCGGGAGAATATGCCCACTTGTAATAATTTTTCCATATAAGATGCACCCATGGAATGTCCGCATGGTTAAAGAATTTATGTAAATTTTTCATCAACAAGACATCATTTTGAGTTGCTACTCTTTTGACACCTAGACCACCCTCCGATTTCGGGAGAGTAACCAAATGCCGGGCAGCTCGGGGAGGCTTTTTATTGTTAATATCCGATCCTCTCCATAAGCAGTGTCTCATGTAGGCCTCTATCCGATGGACTACGGTAAGGGGTAATTTCGGGGTGCACATATAGTAGGTTGGAAGGGAGGACATAACTGTGGTGACCATTTCCAACTTTCCAGCTTGGGTCAAAAAGTTGGATGTGCTAATCAATCTTCTTTCAATCCTTTGCATCGAGAGGCAGGAAGTCATCTACTCTTGGCTTACTCAATCCCAGTGGCAGTCCAAGATATGTAAATGGCAGACTTCCAACTTTGCACCCCACTGTATTTGCTAAGATTTCCATTCTCTCGGGGGCACATTAATTGGCACAATGATAGATTTTGCATAATTAACCCTTAGACCTGTGGATTCTGCACAAGTATACAGGAGGGCTTTAAGTGCTATCAAGCTGTCTTGGGCAAGCTTCCATGATAAGCAATGTGTCATCAGCATATTGAACTATGGGGAAGTCCTGTCCACCCCTATTTGTAGTGGTAATTTTAAAACTCCCATGTCTTTTGCTTTGTTTACCACTGATTGCAAAAGGTCAGCAGCTAGCACAAATAGTAGGGGAGACAGAGGATCACCTTGTCTAACTCCCCTCTTGCAACGAAATACTTTTCCGGATACTCCATTTAATAATACCGAAGAGGTTCCTGAATCCATAATCTGTGTAATCCATCTGATCCATTTCTGTCCAAATCCTTTGTGCCTCATAATTTCTAGAATAGCCTTATGCTCAATCTTGTCAAATGCCTTTTCAAAGTCTAATTTGAAGATCACTAATTGCTTCTTAGATTTTTGACAAAGGTAAAGATACTCAAAAGACCAAGCTAAACAATCTTGGATGGATCTAGTCTTGAGAAAGCCATATTGGTTTCTATGAATGACTTCTAAGATAACAGATTGTAATCTATCAGCCAGTAACTTTGTAATAAGTTTGATACTTGAATTCAAAAGAGAGATTGGTCTGTAATCACCAACTGTGATGGGAGTATCCATCTTTGGAATCAATGTGATGTAGGAAGTATTTATACTTCGTGTACAGATATTTTCATTGTAGAACTCCTGACACAATATATGAAAATCTTCAGCCACTGTTGGCCAACATTTTTTGAGGAAGTCACTGTTAAAGCCATCCGGACCTGGAGATTTATGGGTAGGTAACTGACTGACCACTTTGTTTATTTCTTCTTCTGAGAAAGGCTCTTCCAAATCATGCAAGTTGTTTTGATGTTGCAGAAGATTATCTAAATCAAAATACATTTGTTTAAACTCTGTTGTACCAAGCCTCTCTTTGTAGCTTTGCCAGATCAGATCTGCTTTTGCCTCATGAGTGTGAAAAGTATTTCCTTGTGCATCTTGAAGGGAAGTAATGACACTTCTTCGATGTTTGATAGTTGCATTGGCATGAAAAAACTCTGTACACTCATCCCCAAATTTTACCCATTTGATTGTACCTCTTTGTTTCCAATATAGCAGCTGTAGATGTAATAATGATGCAAGGTGCTGTTGCACTATTTTCCTGAAGTTCCATTCTTGTAATGTGAGATCTCTTGACTCTTCTATACTGTCTAAGAATTTGATTGTTTGCTTTGTTGCTTCTATTATTTTTGCTAGATTGGGCAGATTTTTACTCCATTCCCTGATAACTTTCCTTGTTGTTTTCAATTTAGCTCCCATTCTCTTGGCAGCATCTCGTCTGGTGGCATGGAACATCCCAAGCATGTTGTAATATGTTTTTGAAGTCTTGATGTTCCATCCAATAATTTTCAAATTTGAATACCTTTGCTTTTGGTACATGTGTCCGGACTGAAATCAAGCAAGGTGTATGATCTGAAGTATCTCTTGTGAGAGTGGAGACATTAATACCTGGATATTTATTAGCCCAAGATGGAGAGGTGAAGAACCAATCTAGTCTTACCAATAAAGGATTTTCTTGTTTGTTTGTCCAAGTGTATTTTTGTCCTTGTAGAGGTAGTTCAGGTAAGCCCTAACGCACTAATAGCTGCATTGAAAGCAAGCATTTGATTTGTGTCACCCCAGGCTTGTTTCTATTGTCCGGAGACCTGATCGAGGTTAAAATCTCCCATGACAATCCAATCAATGTCTTCTGGCATATCAATGTTACTAAACCATTCTAAGAAACTTCTTTTACCCTCTGCAGAATAGGGTCCATAAATATTTGTGAGTATCCATTTATCTCCTGAAACCAGAGTTGTAAATTCAATGGATTGAGCAAATTCGTTCTCAAAGATCAATTCTCCCATAAAAGCTGAACTGGACCAGATGATAATTGTTCCTCCGGAGGCTCCATTTGAAGGCAAATATTCAAAACTGTCTAATCTCCATGGGCAAAAGTGTCTTAGATAGGCATCATCAAAATGTTCCCTTTTTGTTTCTTGTAGGCAAATGATATCACACTTAGTCTCTGTAATTTTATTTTTGACCGCATTCCACTTTTTTCTTGCATTGATGCCCCTAATATTCCAGCAAATTATATTAAAAGTTCTGCCATTGTGTGTATTATCCATGGAAACAAATTGAGGAAGAGCAGGAAGGTTCAACCCTTTGCACAACAAGGGATGATACATGTTGAAGCTGAATCCATATAATTGCCACAATCATACTGGAAAAGGACCAGATTCCAGAAACACACCAAAATAGGACCAGTATCATGAGAATAATATAGAAAAGACTAAGACCCATTAGATGCATCCACAAGTTGTTCTTGGGGTAGCAAACCACATTATCCATACTTGACAGAATAATTAAAGATAACTTGATAACAGAGTAGAAGATAGATACACCCGAGATATAAAGGAAGAAGCACACTTCCATGGAGCATTGAAGGAGTTGAGTAACTCCTATTTTCTTGGGTCTTTGGTTTTTGATCCATCATTATCTACTTCTTTGTCTTCTGCACTTCCTGCCTTTTTGCCCGCTACTTTCTTCTTTCTTTTGACCTGATCACCTCTCTACGGAGAAGATTCTGGCTTTTGAATAGCAGCTTTTTTTTGTAGCAGCAGCAGTAGCTGATAGTGCCTCCTCGGATAACTCTCTAGGAGCTATCTTGCAAAATTTTTCCCCTAGGTTCTGGATCACCTTTGATGTGAGAGTTGGAGGGACAGAGGAGCATCCAAAGCAATTTTTATCAGCACAATGGACTGATTTGAAACCTTTGAGTTTATCTTTGATTCTTGTGCTCCTCCTAGCATCAGTCACTACCAAAGGAACTTGTGAACCTTTCCTTTTCTTAGCAGGAGATCCTGTGGCAGAGGTATCATTAGTGCTTGTGATGTTTGGGGTGTCCTCTTGTGAGTTTTGATCCTCTCGAGGCTATCTTCATTGAAGGAATCTCAGTCCTATTCAGAGCATGATTGGACCCTTTATGTGGTGTGCTACTAGTCAAATCATTTATCTCTCTTGTTGTATAGTCCACCACAGGGATTGAGTTGTGTTCGAGAGATTGAAGAAGAGCATCTTAACAGGCTCTTGAAACTTTCTGTGGTTGGGCATGTAGTAGGCAAACTAAAGGGTAGTGAGCCCATTGGAGCAGATCCATCCAGAATAGTCTTCCAAGCTTGTGACATAAGAAAGCCTCTAGCCCATTGAAAAGAATGATTATTCAATAATTGGTGTGTGAAGAATTTGGCCCATTCCATGGGTATTGGAGTGACAAAGTCCGGCCATCCTGCTGGTTCAAAAAAGTGGCCCATAGACGAAGAAGGTCATGGCTTGCCGGATTGTTGGACGCGAGTGTACTTTTCAGATGTGCTGCCTGGCCCTCCGGTTGTAATAAACCTTTCAAACACTGGGTCGACATATATTGGTGCTGCATGAAACCAATGAAAAGATTGTCATGAAACCCTGGGTCAGCCTCATTTTGATCTGCATTCTGAGCTTGTTTAGCAACCATGGGCTCTGCTTCTAGATTCAGATCATCCGGTAGAGCATTAAGATCAATGTTATCGGGAGGGTGGGCTAAAACTAGTTCCCCATTTTCCAATAATTGTTCTAGTTCTAGTTCTTGAGGGATGAAAGCCTCCTCATCAGCCTGTGCTTCTAAAGCCAGTACAATTTGCATGCCATCATCTTGCTCATGTTCTTCCTGAAACTCATTGTCCCCTGGAAGATTAACATCTGGAATAACCATATTAACTGAACTATCTGAAATCTGAGGTGCTGCCAGGGTTATTGTTGAACTGTGCTGTTCTTCAGCTGCAGGTGGATCATTTCCATTGGGCTGTTGATTCAGATCTTGCATTTGAGGTAGTGGTGGAGGCACAATGTTGTTCTTGTTAGCCTCCAAAGGCATATCTGCATGCTGGTTCCCCTGCTCTGGCCGGAGGCCCCATGCCTGGTCATTGTCATCCCCATGATCTCCATTCTCTAACTGCTGTGGCTGAAAAGGGGCTGCTCCCAGCTGACCGAAGCCAAAAAAATCATAAGGTGTACATCTTGTAGGAGCAATCTGATTGCACGTCACATACGCGCTTCCTGGAAGCAGCATCGGACAACATTTCCCAGCCGGCACTTGTAGTGTTAATCGGGCTTAGCTCCCCGAGAAGGGTCCCTCACGCGAAGCTGTCCCGGACGTCATCCGTGAGTAGAGTGTTCCTTCCTCTCCTCCCAAATTCCTGCCAAGTAACCAAGGGAGTAGGGTATCTCACCGACATACAGCGACCATCGGTACATCGGTTTACTCGGGCCCATTAACTCCAGTATGCAAATAGTACGTTCAAACTTAATCCACATGAGCCGGACACGACGCGGTCCTTGTGTGCATAGACGGGACTACCACCTTGAAGACTATTTCAGTCCTTCACTTTCCACCTAAGTTGCCCGTCCGGCCTACAATTTTCATTCTCATCTCAAATACTTAGCATCGTGTTCAAAAGTGATTGTCCTATCTACGAGTGGTCTCCGTACCATTCGACGGATCATCGCCCTATTTAAGCAAGCATCTAACGTAGGGCTGTCGAACAAGGATAAACAGTGTCCTACTGCATGCTAGGATTTTTATCACAACTCCTATAAACCTAATGCACATTACAGACCTACAAGCACAGTGATGAAAATAAAAGACTTAATTAAAAGGTTGTGCACCGGAGCTTGCCTTGAGCTTGACCCTGAACAGGTGGGTCAACAACCGCAGCAACTTTGGGATCCTCCTCGCCGGTCACCGCGTTCACCACCGTAGGTACATAATGTAAAGGTGATGTGTGAATTTGATGAAAACATGATTTGAATATTTTATGGAATACTGCGAATTTCATCAAACACACATGATTAGTAAGTATAAAATAACTTAGTGTCCAGCGAGGTGAAATGATTTGATTGCAATTAACAATTTAATTTACTTCATCAACTCCCATGAAGCATTTAATCATTATCACATGTGCAAGAAAATAATTCATTAATCCTAGCAAAAGCTAGGTAAAATAGCAATTAAAATGCCTCTGGTCCTTAAGCACATGCTATGGATAATAATTAAACTAAGCTTCATAATTAGAGACAATTTAATAATTAATTAAGCATTTAACTTAAATCTCCTAAGATGAAATTAACCCAAATAATTTGCCTCTGATCATGCCAAACTAATTACAGCATAAAATAGTACATGTCCCAAGGATTCTAACAAAATTTAGTTTGCAATTTTTCAAGGTCTAGAACACTAGATATGAATTTTCTAAATTTATTTGGATTTCAGCCCTATTTACAAAGATGCCACTGAATTATTTGAAATTAATCCCTGCGCTCGGGGCCACAAAGGGGGTCACGGGGGCCGGATCCGGGTGTGGCCATGGCCACACGGGATCCCACCCTTGTGGCTCGCCACGTGGCCCCGGCACCCGCGGGGCTCCAACGCGATGCGTAGACCGCGGCGGGTCGGATTGGGTGGTCGGGCAGGTGGGGGCCTCACCGGAGGGCTCCGGGCGGCGGGAATGGCGGGTGGTGGAGCTTCGGTGTGGTGGCTCGTCCAAGCGGAGCGGCGGCAAGGGGTGCGGGTGGGCCCGAAAGCTTCCCTAGAGCACGACGTGGATGAGCTTGCCCCGGGGATGGTGCTCGACGAAGAGGCGGAGATGGCCGGCGGCGTTGGAGGGAAAAATCGGTTTTGGCGCCTCCTCGTTGGGAAATCAAGAAGAAAGAGGGGTTAGGAAGTTGCCTTGTGACCTCGCGCGTGCTATGAGAGCCAAAAGGGGGTGTGGCCTCACCGGAGCATGAGAATCGCCGGTTGGACGGAGGAATGCGGCGGCGTGGGCCTTGGGGAAGAACGCCAAAATCCGCCCTATTTAGTTCACGGTCTTTGGGGAAATTGCTGTGTGAAGTTGGAGGGATGTGAGGCGCGGCTTTGGGCGGACGAGCTTGGGCGAGGGTGGCCGGAGCTCAAGCTCGAGCGACAATGGTGGATGGCACTGGGAGAGAAGCAGGGAGGAAAAGGGAGATGGGGAGGGGGTGTTCCGACCGGGTTGGGCATCCCCTTTGTCCCCCGACCAGGTGGAGACGCGGCCGGAGGACGTCGGCCACGCGGCGCCGGTGTACGGCCCGCGTTGGTGCGTTGCGCGCGCCGCGCCTCGCCCCGTGCGGCTGACGAGCGGGCCCCACGGAATATGCCTTGGCATATTTTCTTTTTCCCCAATTTCCCAAATGTGAATTTCTCCCGAAATAAAAATTCTAATTCAAGCCCTTTCCGAGCTCGACATATAGTTGTAGTTCAATTCACATTGAATTTGAATTTATTCACAGCCCAAAACATATTGCATGTCAATGAAATTTCATGAGGTGGTGCTCCTAGACTAGAGGAGAGTTTTAAAAATGCTAACTTGAAATTAACGTGACACTGGGTGTCACAGTTGGTAAATCAAAACATGAAAAAGTAAGAAAAACAACATACAACAAGTTTTCCAAATTGTGGAGGGGTTCCAGGAAGCATGTCAAGATTTATAATATATCCAACTATACTCGTTGTCCACAAGTTTAAACAAGGAAGAATGGGACCAAAGTCAAGTCGGAGAACTTTGAGGAATTCAAGGTAACAAATCTGCATAACGAAAGATAATAAATAATATTATTTATTAGGATTAGGAAGGATGCGTCATTTTTGTTCCTAGTCTCTCTACGTGCATCTGGGACATAGATCCTTTAGCCATTGGATTGGAGAGGTAAAAGGTATGTATGTCTTTCGATGTCATTGATTCCTTTGTAACAGGTTTACAACTACACAACTCTCAATTTGTCTTGAGACAGTAATCAATGAACAAGGAGCTGATAGCCATGCAGATTAGTACATACACAGTAATGTGTTCCAAAAAATAAGTTATCATTGATAAGCGGTTGATGAGAAAGAAGTTTGGTTGGTTATTGAAAAATGAATTAAACTTCTCTTACTATATTAGTAGTGTATTATCACCACGTTTGTTTTTAAGGTCTTGAACTTGCCACATTAATCTCAGAAAAAACTCACCACTATCATTATGACAAAAAAGAATAGGCTACAATACCTATATACATACCCCTTCCGTTCCAACATAAGTGTCACACGCGAGTCAAACTTTATTAAGTTTGACTATATTTATAAAAAAATTTAATAATATTTATATCTCAAAATAAGTTAATTATGAAAATAGATTCAGCAACCTATCTAATGATACTTATTATGTGCTATAAAATATAATATTTTTTAGTATATACTTATTCAAAGTTAAAATTGTTTCAGTCCTCGGGAAGCGAGAATGACACTTATTTGGGACACATGGAGTATTAAAAAATAGCTGCCTATAACCCCCTACCATTACAAAAGTAATAATATAAGAATGAGAGTAATATAAAAATACATTAAATAAATAATGAGATGTGAAGGATAAATACATTATTGTTTGTAGTTAGATTACTAGTACCTATTGTATTAATGAGCATACCAAATCTCTAATTGCAGGAAATCAATATTTACTAGAAATAATCTTAGTACTCTAGACAATGACCATATTATATCTATCTATATTTTTTTAAAAAATAAGTATTACTAAAATTACATTTAGAACAAAAATCTTAGAAATGATCTCAATACTCGCGACAAACGATCATATTCTATTATAATCCATGCATTAGGAAAGTTCTAAAATAAGTAGTAAAATCTGTATAAATTTTGTAATTTTAATATTATTGCAAATAAAAAGCATTAACTATTTATGCTGAACCCATATTTTAATCAAATTAACAATTTTATTAACAAAATAAAAGTGTAGAATTTAGTGAACTTTATAATATAATTATTTTTCAATGAGATACGTAATTAACAATGCAACTGCACGAGTCGGTTGACGAGTTACCAAACATATGAGCAACTGAACTAGGTGGGTGTAAACCCTTATCTACTATTACTACCCTCCAGATGTTCTTAGCATGATGAATATGAAAAACAAGATGATGAGTTGTCTCTTTTTTATGACAATGAAGCAATACTTTTAACAGAATTGCTTCACACACCACCACATGTTCCGACTCTGTCTTTCGACTACAGCGTTACCTGTGTACAGGGGCATCACCAACTCATTAACATGGATTTAATCATCGTGTCTCTGTCTTCCGCTCTGATGTCGTCCAGTCGGAAGAGGTAGTTAGAAAGTTGAGTGTGTGTATAGCAGAATTCTACTTTTAACTACCATCCAAGTTTCTTTTCGCTAAATCATTCTTTGTTAGTAATGGATTTTATAAGGCACCAAAGAAAGATTTTGATCTTTAGAGGTAGCCTTGACTACTAAATAAATTTATGACGAAAAATTCTGTTCTGGTTGAACAAATATTGGTACATAGATTAGGCAAAAAATTGACCATTTTTATGTAACCTCCAAATGATAGTGTCACTTTCATCTGATCAGTTGAAACCCGCAACATCACCCACTATTTTTTTCTCAAATACGCAAGAGAGCTGCGTATCTTTGTATTATAGAAAAAAAGAGCTGTCCATACAAGACCCCTCAAGCTAGGACCAACACAATAGGGGTAGATACAAAAATGCACAGTGTTCTCTATGTAAACGCCACTAAGAAGAAACTTGACCACACACACACTCGCGAAAGTTCGCCTTGACTAAGCAATCTACCTAGACCCAGCTCATTGTGACCTCGAGCTCCAGGAAACACCCAGAGAACTGTGCTTTCAGTTTGAGATTGGATAAGGCAGACTGAATGTTGGGCGAGGCTTCCTCAAAAACACCTACATTTCTCTCCTTCCAGAGAATCCACACAAGGGGCTAAGCGTTGCAGGTTGAAAACCAACTATCTTAAATGACAAGAGGAACAAAACTGCTCACTATAGTATCTCATTTTAAACAACTTTTTAATTACTTCAAGGTCACACTGAAACATTCACAAGTGCCTATCATTGCGCATGTGTGTAAATGATAAGCACCAGAACAGACCCTAGTGGATGGAGTTCTATCAATCACCTATTCAGTCTTCACTACCGTTCCAGCAAGATGTTCTCTAGTGAACTTAACTTTTCTGGCACCCGCGTGTTTTGCTTGGGAGTTGCAAGGAAATCTCATCGGCTCTGTGCCTCTGTCGGAAGCCTTAGTATGTGCCGTAGAAGCTCGAGTCTTTTGCCCCCTCTTTGTTCTGAATTGTGCAGCTAACTTCACCTTCTCGTCAGCCTTTTCTCCGCTCATTTCTTTTAATTCATCCCTAAAATCGACCACCTTGTGTCGTACTTTCCTATACACGACCTTCTTGGCATCAGGTTTGATTTGCTCTTCGCTACCAGCCCAGAACGACTCTTGCTCCTTTTCAAGCGGCCCGCAGGTAACACGCTGGAACAGGTTGAGTTGGCCAATTTTTCCGGACCAACGTCGGTGGTTGTTACCATGATGTTCTTGTTCTTCTTCTTTTTCCTTGTCACTGGTGACCTGGGAGTTGTTGTCTTTCACATTGGCGAGTAGGCCAAGGGATGCGAGGGCGTGACGGAAACGATGCCACCGGCGGTTGCAGAAGACCTGATGGCGAATCCAGGATGGTCGCATGCTAGTGCCGATGTAGAAGCCAGTCCAGGAGGACCCTAGAGCCCTGAGCAGCGACACCATCTCCATGATAATCGTGGCAGCAAGCAGGATCCTGGTGATCACGACATCGGACTGCTTATGGCGATCGGCTTGGTTGCTCAACTCAACCAGCACCAATGCACCAAGGGCAGCCAAGGGCGACAAGGCGCGGATGCCGTAGCCGTGCCACGTGTAGATCACTGAGGCCTTGGTGTAGAGGAAGTCGTACATCAGGGAGAGTTCCATCTCCATGACCTTGAACAATTCATGCCATTTGAGTTGGAACAATTCTTTTCTGGTCCGAGCAGCTTCGCCCACGTCGAGCTCCTCCTCTATCAAAGAATCAACAAAGGCATGCTTGCAGATGTGGAACAAAGAGTGTGCTCTCATCAGAAGAGTAATGTCGTCGCCCGCCACAAATATAAGGTCATTGCTGCGGTAATGGTGTCGATTGAGCTTGATGGACCTCCGGATGGTGGCCAAATTGGCACAGTGGAGGGCCAAAGTCCTCTCCACGTACCTGGTCACACAGACGAAGAGCATTGACCAGGCTGCCACGATCAAGGTCCAACTCCCGGAGACGGAGTAGTAGACGACGATCAAGGTTGGCAAGACCTGCACCACAAGTTGCAGCACAGAACGCTTCCACAGCTGGGTGTCTTCGAACTCGTAGGCGGTGATGTTGTCGGGGCCACCGAGGTGAAGCAGGAAGAATGGCGCCCAAGCTGCCGGTCCCCCGACGAGCCGTTGATGGAGAGGTTGCCCAGGGCGGTGGTGGCCACGTAGTCAGCCCCCACATAGAAGAGCCAGATCACGAGACGAAGTGCCTTTGATGCCCCGCGCCACCGAAACCCAGCCAACAAACTGCCGAGCAGCAGCTCCATGGAACAGTGCCTCCAAAAGGTGAGTTACAACCCACTTCCCCCAATTATCATTGTATGCCAAATAATGTCCATGACCCATGCGTCGCCCCCGCCATTGCTGCTCCGATCCAATTGATGCAGCTGATGATATGGTGGATCTCTAAGCATCTAATAAATGGTAATGCTAGCTTCGGAATATATATTACTAGTGCATAAATCCCTATAGAAGGACAAGGGTGCAAGCGTTCTTGTCTTTGTGTGAGCCCAGCGAACATGGATATATATATTAACCGACGTTGCTTCGAAATAAAAGCAAGGGGTGACCTTTTTGTCTTAAGAATTTGCTAGTTGTGCATATTAAAATTTTCAAGCCAGCATTAACGCTTCAACATCAAGATATGTATCACAATTAAAAAAAATATATAGTTCTGTTATCAATACTACGCGCACAGAAAGAGACAAACTACTTAGCTACGACAACACTATTTGTAGCTTGCTAGTACCCAACACTACTATTGGGACACAAGCTTGATTTATGAATGCCCAAACTGTAATAACTACTTGGACACTGCCCATGCTTATAGCTTGTTAGTACCCAACACTAATATTGGGACACTATTTGTAGCTTGTCACCATTTACGCAAAACAGTTTCTCAGATCTAATTTATGATAGTGATTCATAAATAACTTTTATGAATAACAGTCCAAGATAAAGAAAGGGCCACGTGGTCGAGCAGACAAGCATATACCACCAGAAATCTGGGCTTTAGAGACACCGTGTTTCGCAACGGCTGGTAAAACTCCGTCCCTCTATCACTATGAGCGATGACTCTTTAGAATCACGTCACTACTAATTGACACATTACATAGTATAGACAAGAACAGTTCACATCTACTACTCCGTTCACAATTCCGTGTCGTTTCCGACAAGATTTTTGTACTGCCCGTAGGCCAACTCGGCCGGTCGGAACGACAACAAAAAGCAAACGGAGGGAGTATAGCCGAGTGGCACACTGGTAAAGCCCTTTGCTTTATTCATGAAGATTGCATTATCATATGTAAAATAACCGAGAATAAATAAATCAATGATTTCTTACGTAGTTACATATCATTTTGTTAACTAAATGTCGTGAGAACAATTTTATTATGACAAGTGCAGAGGTCGATAGATGAAGCATTTCCCTAATTAAGAGTACTGTAAATAATATCGCGAGTACTAGGTCTGGGGATCAAACAACAAGCACCAAGCCACGAGCCCTGGTAACCTGTGTGGCATAGTAGATTGTCGAGCTACTATGCCACATAGCTTACGTATCCTGATGCATGTGGATTTCACGTAGGGCCCAACCTCACTACCCTAGTACGATTGGGGTTTTCTACTAGAACTTCCAGTTAACTGATAATGTGCCATCGGATCAGTCAGATTTTTCCAATACATAATTTTCATCCAACGGATGACTCTAGTTTTGTATCATGAACATAATTTCTTATCATAATATAATTACTACAACATCATCAAATATTTTATCTTTGAAGTCAATTGATGATTGAACTCCTAGTCCAATAGGACTGTATGACGTCATAGTATTTTAATTGTTTGTATTGATTTTTCTTGGTACATTAATGTTGTAATTTAAGTTATTTCCTTTTAAATAGTATTAATTATCATTCATTTTTTTTATATTTGACATGTTATTATAAGTTCACTTTTATTGTTGTGTCACTTTGTTTATTTTATGTATATGGTAGTTGTCTTAATGATTCTATATTTTGATCAGTGATATTAATTGTATATCATTATTGTTAGAATAATATTAATTACATTGGACTTTGAAGATGCAACTAGGCCTCCTAGTGGGTTTTGGTGATAAATGACAAAGAATTAAAAAATCTAATGTGTTATTGAGTGTATGTGCAGGATATCAATGAAATAATACCTACAATGTGAGAAAGTACGCCCCTCATTCAAAAGTTGATCAAAGAACTCAAAAGCGAGTTAAGTTTAGATTTGTAGCTTTTTGAGTATAGGTGTGCCAAACTATTAAGAGGGGTGAAACGATCTTACGTGCAGGGAAGAATGTGCTCTAGCTACCTTCAAACATCTTGGAACACAAATACCAAAAATCCAAAGATACAAAAGCCAACCAATTCCACTTTCCACTGCACTGGGACGGAAGTTCCATCAATTCCAGAGAGTTTGGCACGGAAGTGCCAAGCTGGACGGAAGTTCCGTCCTGGGACTCTCTCCGGTTCAAATCTCAACCGACGGAAGTTCCGTGGTGGCTGACGAAGTTCCGTCAATTCCAGAGAGTTTGGGACGGAAGTCCCAACTCGTCGGAAGTTCCGTCCTGGCACTTTTCGCCTTTGACTTTCCGGGGTGACGGAAGTTCCGTCAGGTCAATTATTGACCTAGCAACGGCTCTTTGTGAGCCCTCACTATATATAGCCTTGACCAACCCGTGAGCAAAGTTGCTGGTGCTTTTTAAACTCACAAATCTTGCTCAAGCTCTCTCTCTCACTCCCCTCCATTCCCTTTGAGATCCAAGGCCATTTGAGAGAGTCCCCATCTTGATTCCAAGCTTGATAGCATCATCCCAGCCTAGAGCACATCTTCCCCTAGCAACTAATCTCGTTTTCACTTGTTACTCTTGGAGATTCGTTCTCCTAGATTGGCTAGGTGTTACCCTATAGCTCACAAGCTAATGGTGAGCCTTGGGAAGTTTGTGAAGGTTGTGATTCGCCTCCGCAAGAAAAAGAATCGAAGGAAGAAGAAGAAAACCAAGTCCGACCTTTGTGGCCACTTGGGGAGGATTAGGGTTGAAAGAGACATGGCTCTTTGTGAGCTCCTCAACGGAGACGTAGGAACCTCTTTGTGAGAGGTCCGAACTTCGGTGAAAAATTCCCGTGTCCCTCTTGCTCGTTTTGTTGTGTGCTTGTTTGTTTTCACTTGGGTGTTTATCACCCGATCTACTTGTGCGCTTTGTGCCTATTGAATTCCTGCAGGTACAACACTCTCAAGAGGTTAAGAAAGGTTTCCATTCAAGTGGAATCGTAAGATTCCATCTCCCTTGTCAATCCCTAGACTTTCCCCCTCAACCCCGACGAAAGTTCCGTCGAGGGCGTATTTAACCTTTTTGTTTTAAGTGTTGTGATTTTCAGGTTTTTATCTAAATTGCCTATTCACCCACCCCCCCCCTTTTAGGAAACTTTAAGACTTTGGTAGTGCTTTTCATCTGAAGAACTCCTCCTCCAATATTGCTCCAGTAGCCGGGGAGGAATATCATGGAGTGTTGTCTCTTGTTTGTCATACCACTTTTCAATATCTGTTCATTACTTGTAATTTCACATTCTCTTTCAAAATTGTTGTCGTTATTGAATTTTTTTTTACGTGTGACCATTTGTCTTATTCAAAAAATAAAAAATATTATATATTTTGTAGAAATAAGTTTTATCAATAAAGAAACTTGAAATACAATATATAATTTGAATAAAATCAGGAGTTTTGTTGTATAAGTGAGCATGTATTTAAACAAATTTTGAACGAGACATATGGCCAAATGTAATGAAATAAGTACATTTTAATACATCAGTTACTGAAATTACAAGTAAATCAACAATATCCATTTATTTAATGTTCATATATTAAGATTTTAATAATTGAATATGCATATTAAGAACAAGATTGAATTCCAGATTTTTTTAACTAACGAGAGATTTGATTCATGAGCAAATTAAATGTTCAAAAGCCCACAGTTCCTGTATGTATCTACCCAGTAACAAGCAAGATACAACAGGTGTCCATGCTAGAAGCCCAGCCCACGTCTCAAGTCCTGGCTCGTTATCACTTCTCTGTATTTTTAATCGAGCACTTTGTTTCATATCGTTAGATCACATCTCGATCCATTTATCAAATCTCGATCACCTGAGGCGGTGACATACTCATCTTGAAAATATGGGGAGAAAGTGCATAATTACATGTAGATCAACATATCCTTGTATCAGGGAAATATCCATATCACTTGACTGCATTGTCACACGTGGCTTGCAAAGGTTGATCGATCTATTAGTTATCAAGATGGAACTAATATGCCACTACCTCTCTCAAATGTATATTCTCCACTCCTAAATGCAAATGACATAATTGTTATCCAATGAGATCCCCTACACTAAATGCCTCTTACGTCTACAATTTATAAACATTAGCATCAAAACACACAACATAGCGCCAATAAGTAATTGCATTGAGATCTTGCGAGAGTAGCAAATAGATAAAGGATAAACAATAATGCATTGAGTTAAAAAGAACCACATTTTCACTGATGGAAAACTTAACTTTGGTTTCAGAGAAATTCAAGCCGGGTTAAAAATATTTCAACTCAATTTCTAATATTCTCAAGTTAGATTTGTAACTTTCAATTTGATACAAGGGATTTTCAGCTTGGATTGAAAAATATTCAGACAATTGTTTTCAAGAGTTTCAGAACTTTCACTTAAAGGTTCAATTCAAAATTCTTTAGTTCAAACTTTCATTCCAAACTTTGTTTCAAAATTTGGTTCAGAATTTTGGTTTCAAACTTTGTGAAAAAAAATCAAAAGTTCAAGTTGGTTGGGCAATATTTCAAGTTAGGTTCCAAAGTTATAACTCAGTTCAAAATACTTTAAGTTGGATTCAAAAAATAGTTTTGACACGATTTAATTCTTGAACGTAGAAACTGTGATAAAAGATCTTCATTGCATCTATATTGAGAGAAAAATCCTGACAAAAGGAAAATTGCCTGGTCAGCAAATTCAATCGATTATAGGAAGTACAATTTCCTTTTCTTTTTTCTTTTCATGTCATCCTAGAGCACTAACATCCGTCATATAGGTTTACAGATGAAAATAAAAAATAAGAATCTGAAAGCAAAGGGAGTGTTGACGGTCCTTACGATCCAATTTTACCGTCAACATATTGCATCTTTTTGAATCAAACACCATCACCAAGAATAGACATAGGGATTATTTCTAACAAATTCCACTAGTCTTGGTGAAATGATGAATGCAGGTGCAATTCATATGAAAACAGGGGAAAACATGCACGAAACATGGACTTTGCAATCGACGGATTTTCCCGGACTAAAGAATATCGTCCAAAAGCCCAAAACCACAAAACAGGGCCTCAACATCAAACCAAGCAAGTGGATTGGGCCAAGTACACAGCCGGAGGAAGGCACCGAGAGAATAACCAAGCCCAGGGGAGCCCGAGGCCGGTTCGGCCGAACCGCCCTACTGGTTCGGCCGAGCCGACAGTGGGCCCCCCGGCCCACTTTTCTCCGGCGGTTCGTCACCGACGTCCGGAGGTCGGTTCCACCTGCAATTAATGCCACCGACGTCGGGAACCGCCTCCAAGTTGCCGACCTTCCAAGGCTATAAATAAAGGGCTATACCCCCTCTCTCAACACACCACCAACATCAAGATAGAAGACAAAACTCTCATCCTTAGGCCAAGGGCCTCTTGTATCTTAGTAGAATAGGAGAGAGGGCAAGGAAGAGGAAGGAGTGCTCCCCCTTTTGTAAAGTGGAGTAGTATTTCCTTTTCTTTTACCTTGGCGTGTAAACACTCTTTTAGGTGGTTTATACGTGGTGATCTACTTATCTATCGTGACATATCTTTGTGTTAGACGTAATTCTTGTTATACTTGTTTGCGGGATCATCGCTTCGCAAGAAGTGCTCTAGCTTTCCGAACTCGGTTCTAGGCCGAGGCTAGAGTAGCGGTCAATAGCATAGACGTGGTGTCTAGGCTGGAGATCGCCTTTGTTTGCTGTGTGCCCCACGGTTTGTAGAGGTAGGTGGCAGGAAGTGACAGCCCTGTCATCCAAAGGAACCCTCCACGTTCGGGTACATAGTAGAGCTTTCGTAGACCGGAGTGGCTTGGCGGACCAAGCCTAAGACGGTGCCCGAAGTAAACAAGTCTAGCTTGCGTTCGTCTACCTTTAAAGGATAAATAGATAGGAGTCACCCTCTCGACCCTATTTTGCTACGTTGTCTTGGTTGTCCTTGGGTAAACTAACCTTGTTGCGAAATACTCCGTTCCCTGCGGATATAAATACGATACCTTGGAATACTCCCGGGTGAAGTGCTACAACGGTATTCCGTGCGCTTGCGGATTTATTCGTGACGTAAGAAATACCAACAAGCATTTCTGGCGCCGTTGCCGGGAACGGTTGTTATCTTTGTAACGAATCAGGTTTGCCCTCGTAATCTATCTTACTTACCGTTCTTATTTTTTCCTTACATTCAAAATTTCACAAAAACATATCATGGAGTCACACCCAACCATCCAATCTTTCTCCACTCCACGGGGTGAACTCTTAGAGCCACCATCATCATCACAACCTATTTCTTCACCTGGCTATGAGTTCTCCCCGATTACATTTCGATGATTAGAGGTTTATCCTTTTCGGGTTTTAAACATGAAAATCCTTATGAACACTTGCGAGAGTTTGAACATTTGTGTTCATGCCGATTGATCCATGGCATGACACAAGAAACATTGAAGTGGAAGTTGTTTCCCTTCTCTCTCAATGAGAAGGCGAAGCAATGGTACACTTACACCGCTAAGAGAGTGAACGGTGATTGGAAAGAATTGCGAGACAAATTTTGTCTAGCATTCTTCCCCGTATCTCATATCACTTCTCTACGAGCGGAAATAATAGGCTTTCGACAAGAAGAAAAGGAAACCTTAAGTGCGTCATGGATTCGGTTCTGTTCTCTAACGGACTCCGGACCAGAATTATTGCTCCCCGAACCCGTTTTATTACAACACTTTTATTCGGGATTGAGCAACGATACCGCACTTTATCTTGACACGGCCGCGGGTGGATCTTTTTCTCATAAGACCATAGCGGAAGCACACGAACTTTTGGATCGAATTGTGGAAAACACACCTTTTCCGCTGACTTACTCATAGAGCCGGAGTCGGAAGATGAGGAACTCGTTGTGCAAGAAACACAACAATTGGGGCCTACAATGGTAGACCCAACACTCGAGTCCTCATCTAACACAAGAGCAATGATAGAGGAAGATGAACCTCTTGAGTTCCCTTTTGAGTTCGAGGAAGAAATTTTTGAAAATTTTGGAAACACCTCGAATTACACATGGGTAAAGACGCCACCTCCTTCTCCTCCCGATCCTCCTAAAAACCCTTTTCATAAGGAGGATATGACGGAAAATCATGGGAAAACCGTTTTCACCACCACCACCACTCAAAATCCTTTGGAGAATCCTCATCACAATCATAAACCACTTGAGCAAGTGAAGTTCGTATCCCGAACCCAATTGCTCGAGCCTTCATTATATGAGGATGCAAAGTTTTCCACCCATGAAGAGGATGAGTTTGACGAAACCTTTTATGCCTATGAACCCAAATGGTCCTCTTCACCATTTGAGCCTTTTCCTCTCGGCCTTTCACGCACCGTTCTTGATGATGATCAAGAACTTTTTGAAAACAAACCTTGGGCCATGGAATTTCATGAGGCATCGACTCTAGAATCTAAAGAGGAATCTTGGAATGAGCATAGGAGCTTCTTCTTTGAACAACCATATGACACATGCTCACATCATGAATCTCTAGGGTCAATGCACGTTAGTGCCAACACCACTTCTGCTGTCCACAACCACCTTGGTCCCTTGTTTTGCTATATGTTCTTTAGGATGGTTGTAGATGCTTTTGTTTATCATAAATATTGCAAATATCGTGCTTGTATATTGTTGGCACTAACCTTGCAGGTCCTTCTCCGGGACTTTATTGACAAATCATGATGATGGAGAAAAGTCTTGCTCATCGGACTTAAAATGATGATGCCCTTGCCGATAGGATAATCGGTAGTTATCTCATATTTGTTTCCTCCATATTTGATTTCTCCTCAACATGCATATTCGGATTTTTCTGATTTACATATGAAAAAAATAATAATAAAAAAAAAAAATGCAAACCATTTGTTTTTCACATGCATGTTTGTTTTCCCACTAGACACCGCATTCCTTGCATATTTGCTTTCCGCATGTTTGAATTGTTCCAAACCATTTTGGGATTCTTCAAACCTTTTTGCATAAAAAAAAAAAA
Source organism: Chloris gayana (assembly GCA_031894775.1). Classification (NCBI taxonomy): domain Eukaryota; kingdom Viridiplantae; phylum Streptophyta; class Magnoliopsida; order Poales; family Poaceae; genus Chloris; species Chloris gayana. The sequence goes on along the minus strand of JAUNZO010001551.1, from coordinate 141,408 downwards.
ACTCTATTTTAGAAAATGAGTTTGAGGCAATCTTTTTATGGAATATGCTTTGAGCAAAATTTTGGAGGAATTTTGGGCACAACTCCCTCCGGCTCTCTAACACATAGCCATCATGGGGTTGTTAACCAAAAAGAGTGCTTCGTGCCTTCACTTACATTCCACTCAAGCACTCTTTCTCCAAAATTCTTACTCTTGCACTTCCCGAGAATTTTAATTGTTTGCCCCAAGTTCAAGAAAAGAAAAGATTTTGTTTCTTTCTCCTTTTGTTTTTTCCATTTAAATAATTGGAGTTTTTCCAAAATAAATTCCCTCCTTGTTGGAATCATTCTCCAAACTCTTATTTTGTTCTTTTTTCTCCTTGAAAAAAAAATCTGAGAGAATAAGTTTGGTAAAATTTAACTTGAACCAACCTTTTGGAAAATGCTTTGAGCAAAAGTTTTAATGGAATTTTGGCACAGACCCCTTGACTTTAAGCATATAGCCATTGTGGGGTTGTTGACCAAGTTGAACTTCATTTCTTTTTGGATGCAAGGGTGTTTGAATTCTTCAATTTCATCCCTTCCGCATTCAAGAACCCTTAAAACAAAATTCTTGCTCTCACATTTTCCCAATTTTTCATGATATTTTGTCTCAAGTTTAAGAAAAAGATTTTCTTTTTTCTTTGGTTTTCTTGTTTTCATAGTTGGAGTCTTTCGAAAATAAACTTCTTTGATCTTCGATCGTCTCCAACTCTTCTTTTTTATGTCAAAAATTATTCTCAAAGAAAAACAATTTTGAGACAAACCCTTTTGGCTTTTTGTCTTGAAGTTAAGAAAAAGATTTCTCTTTCTCTTCTTTTCTATTTGTTCAATAAATTGAGTTGCGAAAAAAAAGGACATCCTTGCAAAGGCAACCGACGGGAAATCCATTTGGTTTTCACTAACGTAACCCGTGCTCGAGTCCGCTTTTGTGTTATTGCTTTTATGTGCAGCCAGGAAAAAGGACAATAATCAGCTCATCAACACATTGAAGAAGGCGACAAGTTCAAACACAAGTCACCCCCGACGTGACACATACTCGTCCCCCTCCATTGAGCTCATGCCTAATGTGAGAAGGTTTGCGTGAAGAGCCTCACGAAGATCCCATGGAGGAGGACCTTGATGAAAACAACACGTCAAGACTCCTTTTGGACACCAACCTTGTTGTGGTGTGCGAAATGAAGGAACAAGCCTACAACTTCAATTTGATATCTCTCGCACAACAAAGGTATGACCACATTCTTTGCTAATAATTGGAAGCCCAAGGGTGATATGGTTTTTTATTCGTGTGGATGAGTATGGCTCCCACCTACTTACCACATGATTTTCCATGCATCCTTGTAGTAGTTAGGCAATGGTACTACCCTTTGGTTCTCCCATAGGGAGTATCACCCTTCATGCATACATCCTTGCTATCTACTAGGCTTTCATAAGCATTGCTTATCAAACTTTGAGCCTACAAACTCCTGATCTTCACAAGCATGCTCATTGGCAATGAATCATATTCCTTCTTGTGCTTGATGCATGGTTGGCTTGCTATGACTTGTGTTCCTCAAAGCAATCATAGACATATCCGTATGAGGAATGAGCTTAGAATCCTCTTGCCATGGTTAACGATATCAAAATCCCTCCTATGCAATGCATGAATGGTTAAGAACTTTCCAAGCAATTAGGACTTCTTGAGTGCACCTCGTTGTTTTATCATATCACTCCTAGAGTTGGGGCTTACACTCGTTTCAAGTTTTCATATCACTAAGCCCCAAGTTGTTTTTATCAACGAGGAATATCTTGCCCATGATCGCACTCAAACATGGTCCACATGACATGCTTGTGCCTTTCTTCCTCGGCTGTACAGATGAGGTCCGGTCATCTAACCCGGGACCTTGTTTGTATGTGCTCCGAGAGCTAACCTTGCCTCTCCAAGTTGGAGGAAATTGCTTGCGGGAGTAGTGTTTTTGGCAGGATTCTCGGGTGCAGAGAACAAGTGTGGGGGGAGATCTCTCGAGTTTTCATCACGCACATGTTCGAGATCTCCCCACCAAAACATTGCACCAACATCACAGCCACACTCGCACAAAGGCCTTCCACAATCACATTGGGTTCAACCCCAAATCAAACGCCATGAGCAAAAGAACAAGTGTGGGGGAGGTTCCCTCCCCCACAAAGGTAACTTGTATCGCAACTTGCATCCTTTTTCTTCCACCTTGAAAATGTCAAAATAAAATAAAAATTATAAAATGAAAAATCGAATAACACTTGAAAAAGAAATAATAAGTAAGCTAGGTGCTTCTTCTCTCTTTTATTTTAAACACATAAGGCACCTAGAGTTTAATTTAATAAATCTAGGCTCCCGGTCTTTAACCCCGGTAGAGTCCTCTTTGTCTTCGCTTTGTTTTTGTTTGTTTTGAATAAATAAAGCAGCTACAAGAACAAGTGTGGGGGAGATCTCTTGAGTTCTTCATCACGCACACATTTGAGATCTCCCCACCAACACGATGCACAACATCGCACTGATCGACACAAAAGAAGGTGGAGCCATCGGGACAAGAAAGTAAGGTTTGGCCGAACCTTTGGTTCGATCAAATATCCTATGGTCCACTTGGCCTCCACTTCACCCAAGGCGATGGTTTGCGCATTCTACCCCACTACTCTATCTCTCCAATTCATGAGTTAAAACAACCTTTTGAGCCAATCACTAAAATTTAACTCAAGAATAAAATGAACGTTGTTTGGTCCCTCAACTTACATGCTTCTAGTTGGTTGGCCTGCATACTCTTTATTCCTCGCATCATCTACTGCTGCTTGTGAACACCAATCGCATAGTAACCCGTGTTTATCTAAGTTGTTGACAAATGTGATATGGTTGGATGAGATGAATCTTGCTCCTCCTGCATAGAGTGCTTGGGTATTTATCTTGAAAAAATTAAAATTTATAGCTTCATGCTCCTCAATGATCCTATATTCCCACCAAAGCCATATGTTGATCACATTGCAAAACCTACACACATATGCTGCTTGTCATTGCATTGAGCTTTATCAAAATTGTGTGACCCTAGTGAGAAGCTTGTTATACTCTCATGATCAAGATCACATACACTCCACCTCACATGCTAAACTTCTACACTGGAAGTTAAGCAATACGCCCATCCATCCACCAAAATAAATACTCCACATTATTACCCTTCTCTCTCAAGTTATCATCGGAGACATGGCTATGCAAAAGAAAGAATAATCCCTGCTCATACAAAAGTAGAGCATGTTGAAAAAAAAAAAGAAAAGAGGGATAATGTTAAAAAAAAAAAAAAAAAAAAAAAATGCTAGCCATGTCCTCCTCAAAAATCTGAAAAAAAAAAAAAAAGAGAGAGAGAAGGAATACAAAAAGGAGTATGCTTTCCACCTCGCTACCATCATACACACACGCACATCTTGATCGAGATTGTATGACTTGCATTCCCCATGGATCCACTCTTTTGGTTCAGCAAAATATGTGATGTGAGTATGCCTCTCTTTCATTCCCTACCAAGCTCCACATAAAGCCTTTTGTAGAAGTAGGATGAAAAGAGGCAATTCCAATGTCCAGTGAGGAATCATACACATTGAGCGATTTGAGGGTGATCATTCGAGGAGTATGAGCTATGTTTTCACTTTTGAAAATTATTCAAAAAAAAAAAAAAAAAAAAAAAAAAAAAACCAAGTGACTCGAGCAGAGGTGGCTACGATGACTCGAATCACGACCGTTCCATTCCTCAACCGCCCAAGATTACATGGTAGACACATCAAAGTTCACAGGTGCAGGTATGGCTTGGAATAACTTGTATGCTAGCATCATACCATGAGAAGTATGCTCCCGCCTTATGCTCACAAGCTTTACTCGAGGACGAGCAAAGAGCTAAGTGTGGGGGATCTTGTTGACGGTCCTTACGATCCAATTTTACCGTCAACATATTGCATCTTTTTGAATCAAACACCATCACCAAGAATAGACATAGGGATTATTTCTAACAAATTCCACTAGTCTTGGTGAAATGATGAATGCAGGTGCAATTCATATGAAAACAGGGGAAAACATGCACGAAACATGGACTTTGCAATCGACGGATTTTCCCCGGACTAAAGAATATCGTCCAAAAGCCCAAAACCACAAAACAGGGCCTCAACATCAAACCAAGCAAGTGGATTGGGCCAGTACACAGCCGGAGGAAGGCACCGAGAGAATAACCAAGCCCAGGGAGCCCGGGCCGGTTCGGCCGAACCGCCCTACTGGTTCGGCCGAACCGACAGTGGGCCCCCTGGCCCACTTTTCTCTGGCGGTTCGTCACCGACGTCCGGAGGTCGGTTCCACCTGCAATTAATGCCACCGACGTCGGGAACCGCCTCCAAGTTGCCGACCTTCCAAGGCTATAAATAAAGGGCTATACCCCCTCTCTCAACACACCACCAACATCAAGATAGAAGACAAAACTCTCATCCTTAGGCCAAGGGCCTCTTGTATCTTAGTAGAATAGGAGAGAGGGCAAGGAAGAGGAAGGAGTGCTCCCCCTTTTGTAAAGTGGAGTAGTATTTCCTTTTCTTTTACCTTGGCGTGTAAACACTCTTTTAGGTGGTTTATACGTGGTGATCTACTTATCTATCGTGACATATCTTTGTGTTAGACGTAATTCTTGTTATACTTGTTTGCGGGATCATCGCTTCGCAAGAAGTGCTCTAGCTTTCGAACTCGGTTCTAGGCCGAGGCTAGAGTAGCGGTCAATAGCATAGACGTGGTGTCTAGGCTGGAGATCGCCTTTGTTTGCTTGTGTGCCCCACGGTTTGTAGAGGTAGGTGGCAGGAAGTGACAGCCCTGTCATCCAAAGGAACCCTCCACGTTCGGGTACATAGTAGAGCTTTCGTAGACCGGAGTGGCTTGGCGGACCAAGCCTAAGACGGTGCCCGAAGTAAACAAGTCTAGCTTGCGTTCGTCTACCTTTAAAGGATAAATAGATAGGAGTCACCCTCTCGACCCTATTTTGCTACGTTGTCTTGGTTGTCCTTGGGTAAACTAACCTTGTTGCAGAAATACTCCGTTCCCTGCGGATATAAATACGATACCTTGGAATACTCCCGGGTGAAGTGCTACAACGGTATTCCGTGCGCTTGCGGATTTATTCGTGACGTAAGAAATACCAACAGGGAGTTTGGTTGCACGGGTCAGAGATGATTCTATATAAACCAAAAAGAATGCACGTATGACGGGGAGCTGCAGCTACGCATCAATCTCAATATATTAGCACACATTCCAACATTCAAATTACTGCTATTAATAAAAAAAAATCAAATTATTGCCCTAGAAGGGGACCTTGCCTGACCTTAGGCAAGAATATGTAGTGTGGTAGCTAGTCGGCAAAGACACCGAATTCCAGAACAAGAAATTGACAAGAGGGACGTATATTGAGATGAGGTAACACAGAACTAGGTCAACGGGTCGACAAGAGTGTCAAAACTTGTGCAGCACCAGGCAAAGTCAATGTCACTTAATGAGAAAAAATAGATAAAGTACAACGATTGATTTCTATAATTGTACTAGCTACTTAGCTAGTGGCATACTCCCTCTAGCCCACTAAAGAATGTCGTTTTAGCCTTAGGAGCTGTTGGTAGCAAAAGATGTCGTTTGAGCTTTTTTCCCCTCCTTTGAACTAGTTTGCCCCTGCTGCGGTTACTCCATGCGCTGGCTTCCAATGTAACTTTTTACTCCCGCACCGGGCCGCGCAAGTCCCGAAGAGTTCTACCACCAATGAAAAATCACAAAACACTACCTTTGGGAATCGAACTCGCTACCTGTTAGTTTGGGATACTCCTTGATAACCAGTAGGACCAAAGCCGGTTGGCGAACAATACATATCAAACATTTAATTTATCGAGGGTATGACGGGAATTATACTCCCTAATTAATGACGTCTTGGTATTCTAAATGCTATCTAAAACGACATGCTTTGCTGGTATGGAGGCAGGGGCGGACCTAGGGGTATGCCCTATATGCCATGGCATACCCTAAGATTTCGGAAACATCAATACATATAGGCTAGTTTTAGGATAAAACCCATATCTTGCTTATCAAAATCAAGGAAATAGGCATAGCTCAAGTGGTTTCTCTGTCAATGTGATTTTATAAATGTGGAGGTTATGAGTTCAATTTCCAGCTATAACACAATATTTTTTGATTTTTTTAGTGAAAGTTGCCTAAGGGGGGTGAATAGGCAATAACAACACTAAACAAGCGATCAAACCAGACAGACACGGAACTTCCGTCACCGACGGAACTTCCGTGATGGTCACGGAACTTCCGTTCCTCCTAGGGAAAACAAGAAATATAAAGAGATGAGATCGAGATCTCACAAATGTGGTTGAATACAATCCTTTCTTGATCGATGACAAGTGTTCCACCTGCAAGAAAAGTAAATCCACACACCACACACGTAGATCGACCACAAGCTTTCTCAAGAGAAACAAGAACAAGAAAACACAAACAAGAACAACACAAGGGAGACACAAGATTTGTTGACCGAAGTTCGGACCCCTCACAAAAAGGTTCCTACGTCTCCGTTGAGGAGCTCACAAAGAGCCGGGTTTCTTTCAACCCTAATCCTCCCAAGCAACCACAAAGGTCAAACTTGGTTTTCTTCTTCTTCTTCTTGGTTGATTCCTTTCCTTTCGGAGGCGAATCACAACATTCACAAACTTCCCTAGACTCACCACAATCTTGGGAGCTCTAGGGTGACACCTAGCCAATCTAGGAGAACAAATCTCCAAGAGTAACAAGTGAAGTAAGGTTTGCTTGCTAAGGGAAGATGTGCTCAAGGTTGGGGTGATACTTCTCAAGTTTGGATTTGATTTTGGGCTCTCACAAAATGGTTTGGGATCACAAGGAAGATAAGAGAGAGGTGAGAGCAAGTGCTTGAGTGAGATGGGAGTGTTCAAAAGGCACCAGCAGCTGTGCTCACGGGTTGGTCAAAGCTATATATAGGAAGAGGCCAAAAAGAGCCGTTGGGAAGTGTGAAAAGGCGACTTGACGGAACTTCCGTGGCACTCACGAAACTTCCGTGAGTTTTGACCTAGGGCACGAACAGGCTGGACGGAACATGGAAGTTCCATCCTATACTCTCTGGAGACAACCGACGGAACTTCCGTGGGCTTCACGGAACTTCCGTCGAGACTTAGCCGCTTCACACCTGCACTCTCCGGAACCACGAGAGGAGATGACGGTCACGGAACTTCCGTGAGTTCTGGTTTTTGTGGGTTGGCTTCTTTTGAACTTTTGGTGGATTTGACTTTATCCAAGCTTGTGTATGAAACAAAGAGCACATATTCCCTGCAACAAAGACTAATTCACCCCTCTTTATAGTTTTGGCATGTCTAGACTCAAAGAGATAAAAACTAAGAGACGCGCTCTTGAGTCCATCTTTCAACTTTTTGTATGAGGGGCTATCAATCTCATAATGTGGGTTAGTCAACTTAGGTATCCTGCACATTAGCTCAATTAACACATTAGTCATTTTAATTCTTTGTTATTTATCACCAAAACCCACTAGGGGGCCTAGTTGCATCTTCAATCTCCCCCTTTTGGTGATTGATGACAAACAATTAAAGGAGATAGAGATATCAAAACGAATGAAAGACAAACAACCAAAATATAGCGGAGCTCCCCTAAAGAGATGCATGGATCACACAAACATGTGAGAGAGCTCCCCTATATTTGGTAGTTGTGGGGTGCCTAACCAACAAGGTGCTCAAGTGCCAAGTAAAGGGTGTAAAAATAAACGCAATACACGAGTGAAGGCTGCACACCACATAACGCAAGCCACACATGATGACAAAAACATTTAACACACATTAAAGCGATAAACAATCACCATTCAACATTTCACGCACATAGTTTTACAACGAATAAAACTAGCCCTATTACAATAGAGCAAACACATAGTCTCATACAAATCATGGTTCCCATAAGTTCCAACACTAAAGAAAAAGATAGATAACGAGTAGATAAGGTGAGACCCTCTTTTCTCTTTTCTCTCCCCCTTTGGCATCAAGGCACCAAAAAGGAGTGAAAGAAGGATAAGAAAAGGAAACAAGAAGGGAATCACTCGGCATCGGAGGCGGTGGGAGTTGCTTCCTCATCTTCTTCATTACCCTCATCGGCAACGTCCGCCTCTTCTCCATCATGACCATCCTCATCTTCATCATCTGTCCACACAAAGACCGGAAAGTCCTCGGTGGGGTCAACTTCCGAACCATCGGAGGAGACCTCTAGCCCTTGGGCCCGCATGAGAGCCTTAAACCTGCGAGCATTCTTCTTGGAGCGTTCCTCATTTCTTTGGGTCCTTGCCCCAATGGCTGAGCACATTCCAAACACTTTCTTCAGCTCGGACATGAGACGAGAGGTGGGAGAACGGCGCCTGCGAGGAGCACTCGGAGTAGGGTCCTGCATCCATAGGAACAGTGGGGCGACGGCGACCCGCACGAGACCGAATAAGCTTGGGCTGATACTTGTTGGTGCTTGCACTCCTTCTCGAAGGTCAGCCCGGTTTCCTTCTCAATCATTGCCATGAGCCACGGAGCATAAGGCAAAGTGCGGCGAGTGTGATATGAGGCACGGTGAATTTCCTCAATGATAAATCCAAGCACATCAAATCCAGGAGAGTCGGGTGCGAAGCGAGCAAGAACATTGCGAGAGTAGGAGGCAACTCGTAGTGGCATACGCATCCTTTGGAGCAATGTTGTGACGAAGAAGGCGATTCATAAGCTTGTAGTAGGGCAGCAAGCCTGTAGTATCTCCAATCATCGCATTCGCTGGATCAATGTACATGAACTTGATTGCCTCATCGGAGAGTGCCTCCTCATTGGCAATACTAGGCATCCGGCTGAGATTCTTAGGGAGACGAAGTAGGTGCCCGGCTTCTTGTAGCTTACATCGTAGAAAATGCCCTGGGTCATCCAATGGACTGTCTCGGTAGCTCCCTCAAGAAAAACGGTGGCCCAAAACCGACATAGCACTTCTTCATTCCAATCATGCCGGAACCCCATCATGTCATATACTCCCCTCTCCTTGCAAGCAGTAATCACCTCATTGAACAAGCACATTTTCCTTGTTTTCCATGAAACGCCGATCGACCCATTGGTGGGGTGATTGTTGACGTCAAAAGTCGCCAACACACCGTTGTCCGGAGAGTCCACCGAAACCCCGGCTGACGCAGAGTCCTGTGCTCCCAACGGACCGGCTCAGCTCGCCAATGTTCGTGTGCGCTGGTGCGTGCGGATGGTTTTCCTGCAAACCAACAAAGACAATAAAAGGTGTAAAATTCCGGGTCATCGGCCCGGATAGACCGATGTGCAGTCATGGCCGATTATGACATAAAAATAAACAGAATCGGCCATCGACGAGGAACAGCACGGCCCATCCATTTACGTATTAAATGCCGAGCGAACGAATCGTGATACGAACGATACGGAATCGGCCGACGCTATAACATGCAATCGGTGGCTAGCAGCCGATTTCGTCGGTAGTTGATTAAATCATTAAGACTTTGCAGGAATATATTATTGAATAAAACGTAAACAAGGCAAGTGTTAATGGGATATAACTAATTTGATAACAAGAAGATGGTTTAATCATCAATCAGATCCGTGAATCGGCTGATTGGGTATTCGACCGATTCTACCATTGATTATAGTAATGAATTATTTAGATCTATCTAAATGTATAATGATGATCAATAAAATCATACTAATAACTTAGATTCAAAAGCAGCTTTAACAGATTTGACACTAATTAAACATAAAACAGCTAATGAACGTGATAAGCAATCGGCTAAACACTCCGAAAGAACGAGTAAGACAAATACAACCACGCAAATCCCAAGTCGACCAATCGCTCCAACAGGACAAGTCAAGCGATGGCACACGGCCGGACCAGGTCTAACGGCCGCGCACGCCTGGCCGATTCGAGATAAGCACAATCATAAACACCTTAACTATGAAAGTAAATCTACACCCTAGCCAATCGGCTGCATGCGCCTAGGACAAGTCAACTATCGCAAAGGCAAACACGGGACACGTCAAGCTGAATCTGCACGATCGAATCGGCCAAGATGTAAAAGAATTCTCATAGTAGCTATCGTGACTCGAACGACCGGATCCGAGCCAATCGGCGTTGGGAGCAAAGGCTGGAACGGGGAGGCGGGACAAGTCAAACTACTTCCACCACGAGAGCCGGACCAGGTCAACTTGACTCATCCCGGCCGATACTCACTACGCCGATCGGGAACAGATCTAGTCGCCGGATAAATAGCAATTAAGCCGTCTAATTACGAACAATGCGCCGAGAACTAGACAACATAATTACCTTGTCAAGCCAACTTGTCGTCGACCGGAGCCCCGAAGATCCCCGCGCGAAAACGGTAAAGACTTGACAGAAAATTAGGGTTTGGCGATGCGCCGAAAATTGTATTGGATGTGAATCGAGTTTACATGTTACATCCGAGTATGTATTTATACTCGGCACAAAGAATCCTACACGGACCCTCTTCGGGCCGATTTCCTAACCGACTAGGATCTCTTTCCAAAATTAACCTATTATTTCTAATTTTACGACGTGGGCCGGGCCCATCAATGTTATGCTCTTACGTTGGCGTCCGCGCACGATTCCCGGGAGGGACACGCCTTTACTCGCCCAAGCGGCCGTCGGCCTTCCGCCCACCGGCCCTCTTTTGACCTATAGTCGCCGACAATGGGTCCCTTGGTCAAAAACCGGCGTCAACACATGTCCCCCGGTCCGGGGTATGCAACGCATGCGTCGGACTGATTTATCCTCTTTTACCGCGCCGGTTGTACTGCCCGTCACTTCTCCATAAAACCCAGGGGTCACCCCGGTCATTTCCCATCTGTTTCTTCTCCTTGGCTTTCGTCTTCATCTGTTCTAGCGACCTTTGCCTTCTCGAGCCTTTTCAACTTCTCACCGCGCCGCCGCCGTCTTTTCTTCTCCGGCGACCATGAATCCTCGCTTGTTGCTGCTTGCTGCGGCTGCCGCCGCCGGCCGCGTCGTCGCCATCACCAACGCCGTTCCGGAGGTAATGTACATCCGAGCATCCCTCTTTTCTACCTTTGCAATTTTCTTCGTGTTCTTGTTCTTGTTCATTTTCACAATTTATTTCTGTTTCGCTTCTCATTTTAGCCCTATTCCTCGTTTTTAGGAGATCCGGAACCAAGTTGTTATTCCATCCAATATCCCAACTCATTTCTTCTTGGGTCCTATGGGTGATCCCGACCCCACGAGATCTCATCCGTGCCGAAACGAACCGGGTCCCGTTTCGGCAACGAGTCTCCTTTACCGGCCGAGTGGGCCAATAGCTTTCGGTCATGGCCGACTCCCGTTGCGGGATGGCGCGATTGGTATAACCGAGTATCGGCCGTCCATCGGCAAGGTTGGGCCAATATCGGCATCGCCCACGCCATCAAACTCTCCTTGGCCGATCACCACAAGAACGAACCGTTGCTGGTGGCAGCTTCTTATCTGCGGTCGGATGCCTTGAACCGCTTCATGTTCGGCCACGGCCGGCTACCATGACCCTCCTGGACACGGTCATGTTGGCCGATTTAAATATCACGGCGGAGGCCACCCCGGATGCCATCCGCATTAAGTCCTCCCATCGGATCAACCCTAAAGACACCGGGGGTTGGAAGAACTACATCCGGACCTACAACAAGGGGCACGGCACGGTCGATCGCCGCGAGCACGTTGCCTTCCTCAACATGTGGCTTGACCACTTCTTCTTTTGTGGGGTCGGCGTGAGCCCCACAAACAATTTTCTGCCGATAGGCGATAGGTTGGCCGACGGCTATGCCCTCCCCATGGGCAAGTATCTTCCGGGATCGGCTTACCTCCTTCTTCACCAGGTTTCGGTGGAGTTGCGTTCCGGCCGATCGGTCAAGAACACGGGAGGCCCTTGGTGGTTCATCCAAATGTGGTTGTCCCTTCATACCACCAAGGCCATCGATCCGGACCTCGGTGTCCTCACCTTCCCCGACAACTATGCCGAATCGGCCACGCCCGATCCAGCCGATGTATCTCTTTCGGGAAGCGTTATCCATGGCACCGGGGGCGGCCATGTCGGATGACAACTTGGCATATTGGTTCGCCGCCCTCTACAAGGGCCTCAACAACGAAAGTACGGATTGGTACCCGTACATCGATTTCTTCGAGAAGGGGTATGACACTCCTTTCCCGATCGACCCCACCTTCCCAACGGCCGACGGAGAGGCGGTCAAGATCTTCACCACCTGCCTCCGCCCCTGTCTGCTGCCGACGGGACTCATTGCTTGGGAGCAAGGCTTTCGCTCCTATGAGTTCTACCACCCGTCGGTGGCGGCCCGCCAACTCGGTTTCGGCCGGTTGCCCCCGACCTCTTCTATGTGGGGCAAATAAAGGCGCGAGCTATCGTCGACAACGCCATCCGGTGGAATTGGCTCGTCGGCCGCACCGCCGATGTCGTCACCGGCGACTTAACCGGATTTTCCCCGGCGCCCGGAGTACCCGCCTTTTTGACCGTTGGTGGGGCGAGTGGAACCGGCACCTCCGCAGCCGGAACACCGCCTCCTTCTTCTCCGGCTTAGTCCTGAGAGAAACTTTCGCCGAGGTACGTGTAGCCGATTTATTTTATAAGGCCGATTTTTGTAAATGAAATCGGCCACTCCAAATGCTCACCCTTGTATATTCTTTTTCGGTCGGACACGGAGGAGCCGCCGACCCGAGTATCGATGGCCGGCCGATTGCATACTTAATGTCGAGCCCAATTGCTCCAAATATCGGCTTCACCGATCGCACTCCCGCCCAAGCTTTTGCGGCGATGAGTCGAGGGCACCAGCTGCCCGCAAGGCCAAGACTAAAACAGCCGCCCCGGCAAGAGGAAGGCCAATGTGCCAGCTGCGGGGCCGACTCAAGCCCCGAAGTGACACCGCGCGCCGGTAAAGCGGCACTGTGCGCCCGTCCGACCCGGACTATTTCGAGTGAACCATCTCCGCCGCGTCGGAGTTATTATTGCATGATTGCTGATTCTTTTTCACTTTACATGCTGTCTAACTATGAGTTCTTAGCAGGAATCGGCGGTTCTTCCTCCTCGGGCCCGGACGCCAACACCCGATAGGCCGATTCAAACAGCTCCGGATCTTGAAGTCACACCAAGCCGGACCGATCCAAACCCTACGGAGAGCCCAACTCGCTTGGATCGGCCTGCGTCTTCCGAGGTCGCCGCCGAAGTTGAACAAGCGGTCCATGTGTCGCCCATTGCTTCCCCCAAAGGCACTATTGCTTTGTCGAAGAATCGGCCGGCCGGGAGCCGCCCGCAGCTTCTCCTGTAAATACTGCTGCCGATGAGCTCGCCGATGAGCCCGCCGAAACCGAACAAGCTAGCCATGTGCCCGATGCCGCCTCCGAGGATGCCGCTGGTGAAGGTGGATCGGCCGGCCGAGAGCTGATTGGAACACACGAACCTGTGGGTTCCATGGCGCAGCCGATAGACGTCCGGCCGCTTCGCATCGACGCTTCGCAGGTTTGTTTTTACTATCTCTTTTTTGATTCGCCGCTGGTCATTAGCTTTACTTTATTTCTCTTGGTATTTCGGGCGCTCGGCTTCCCTCGTCTGCGCCACTTTTGGTATCGGCTTCCGGTCTTACCACCATGGCCGAAATCGCGCGCAGGCTTGAGGCTTCTTCGGTTGATCGCTTGGTGGCCGACGCCCACCCCATAAGGGCCCGGTACTTGGAGGTCCGGACTGAGCTCCCGAGAGGACGTTCGCGACGCTCCGCACCGCGTGGCATACATGGAATGCGGCAAATGGACTTCATCCGTGCCCGGCAGCGTACGGCCCGCCACGCGGAGCAGCAGCAAGCCGCGTTACTTGCCAAGGATTCCATCAAGCGTTCCGAGGAGGAGGCCCACAAGACCCAAGAGATGCAAGAGCAACTCTCAAATCGGCGGGATGAACTGCAGGTAATCAACCAAGAGATTGCCGATTTGAGAGCATCGCCGGCTCTCAAGGAGAAGGAAGCGGCGGCCTTGGAAGCCACCATTGCACAGCTGTCGGTTGACGTGGCGGCTCAACGGAAGACGACGGACGAAGCAATTCAAGCGGTCGAGAAGATGACTGCCGCGGCGCACGCCGATGTCGGCCCCATCGAGGATGACTTGTTGGTCATGGCCAACCTCGACTCCATGCTGGCCCGTGCACTATCTGCCGTCCAAGACTTCTTGTCTCGTGCCGAGGCCGTCAATTATGCTTAGGTGTAATAGGACCTTGAACAAAAATTCGTTATAAATATTTTTTGCACTAAGGGCGATATATAATCATATCGGCCATCTAAAGACGATGTTTAAAACATCGGCTAATTTATCGGTGACTTCTATCTTTTTTCTTTCATATTTTTTGGCTAAGGGCGATACTCTCGATATCGGCCGTCTCAAAGCGATGTGCATCGACATCGGCTGTAGTCTCTTTTAGGCCGAACACTATGAGTTAATCCAAATACTAGGATAATACTTGCTTCAAATACTTCCCGTTAAGTGCTCGGCCGAATTCTTCTCCTGCTAACTCTTTCAAAATATATGCGTTACCGGTGCCGATCGGCTAATCAAATAAGGTCCTTCCCAATTAGGCGACCATTTACCAAACCGATTGTCTTTCACACCGATCGGCATCCTAAGCTTCCGGACCAAATCGCCCTCTTTAAACTGTTTCTGCACAACCTTCTTATCATAATGGCGGGCAACCCTCGCCTTATTCTGCTCTATTTTTTCCAATGCATCCAGCCGATTTTGAACTACATCTTCTAATTCATCCATCATTAATCCGTAGTATTGATCGGCCGAAAGCTTTTGTTGCAATTCAATCCTCCTGGAGCCGATAGTTGTCTCCCATGGCGATGCGGCTTCGTGCCCATATACAAGCTGATACGGCGCGACTTGTATGGCCCCATGCCGTGACATACGATAAGCCCACAAAGCGTCCATCAATTTCATGTGCCATTTACGAGGATACTCCTGTATTTTCCGCTTGATCAACTTGATCGGACTCTTATTTGCCGCTTCAGCTTGGCCATTGGCTTGGGCATAATACGGCGATGAATTAATCAACTTAATCCCCATCTCTTCAGCAAAAGTTTGAAATTCGTCCGACGTGAATATTGATCCTTGATCTGTCGTGATTGTTTACGGAATCCCAAATCTATAAATGATATGCTCCTTAACAAACGTTATCACGTCGGCCGTAGAAACTTTGCGATAGGGTGCCGCTTCAACCCACTTTGTGAAATAATCTGTAGCTACCAATATGTATTGATGTCCTTTACTTGATGCTTGGATTTATCTAGCCGATCATATCCATGGCCCAGCCTACGAACGGCCAAGGTTTGATTACTTGGATTCATGGCCGATGCGGGCGCCCTCCGTATAGGCCCGAATTTCTGGCAATCTTGGCAACTTTTATAATATTTGAAACAATCGGCCAACATTGTCGGCCGGTAATAACCAGCTCGCCTTAGCAGCCACTTCATTTTATGGGCCGATTGATGCGTTCCGCAAATCCCATCATGTACTTCGCTCATTACCACTTTGGCTTCGGTATCATCAATACATTTGAGAAGTACCCCATCAATTGTCTTGAAAAATAATTGATCATCCAACAGCACATACTTCAAGGCTTTATATCTTATCTTCTTATCTGTAGGTTGGGATGGATTGCTCAAAAAATTTCGAATTTACGTGCGCCAATCGGCCTTTTCAATATCAGCTATTTCCAAGCTATTTCCGGCGAGCCGATATCCAAATGCTAGTTGAGCCAAGTTATTTGCTTCAAAGTTCTGCTCTCTTGGTATATGGCTGATTTTAACACACTTGAATCTTTCCATCAACTTCGGCACTTTTCATGATATTGCAACAATATTTCATCTTTACACTCATACTCATCGGCCAGCTGACTTACGACCAATAAAGAATCGCCGAAAATTTCCACAAAATCAGCCCCGGCATCGATGAGTAACTCCGAGTCCTTTTAATACTTGCCTCATATTCGACTTGGTTGTTGGTGTGCGCCTCTACTGTAATAGAGTATCCACGTATTGCCCCCGAGGCGACACAACAACCAAGCCGATTCCGCTTCCTTCCTTGCAAATTGAACCATCAAAGAATACCGTCCATGGCACTCGGTTCAACGTATCCGGCCGAGTGCTCACCGTGCTGCACTATTAAATCAGCCAATACTTGTGCTTTTACTTGCTTTGGCCGATTCATAGCCTAGATCAAATTCCGCAATTGCCAACATCCATTTGCCCAACCGGCCTTTGGGGACCGGGGCCGATAGCATATATTTTACGACATCGGCCTGGCAAACCACGGTGCACTCTTCGGCTAACGAGATAATGCCTTAGTTTTGTACATGAAAAATACGAGACAGAGACATAACCTTTCCACCTCCGGATACCGTGTTTCTGCATCAATCAATTTGCGGCTGAGATAAAATATAACCCGCTCTTTTCCCTCCTGTTCTTGAGTCAACGCTGAGCCGATGCACCTATTATCGGCCGATAAATATAACTTAAAGGGTGTGCACGACTTTGGCGGAACCATCATCTGGTGGGGACACCAAATACTTCTTGATATCTTCTAAAGCCTTTTGATGGATCGGCTCCCACCGAAATTCTTGATTGGCCTTGAGCTTTAATAATGGCGTAAATACATCAAGTCGACCGGACAAGTTTGAGATAAACCGCCTAATAAAATTTATCTTGCCGATCGGGGACTGGAGCTTCGTCTTGTTCGTTGGTGGTTCCGGTTTTCGGATAGATTCAATACTTTTAGGGCCGACTTCAATTCCCTTTTCATGCACAATAAACCCTAGAAATTGCCCAGTCGAGACACCAAACGCACACTTGAGCGGGTTCATCTTCAAGCCGTATTGTCTTGTTCTCTTCAACACTTCTCCGAGATCAGCCACATGACTCCCAACCGATTTTGATTTCACCATGACATCATCAATATAAATTTCCACCAATCGGCCGATCAAATCGTGATATATAAAATTCATGGCTCTCGATATGTAGCACCGAGCATTCTTTAGCCCGAAGGTCATGACAACCCACTCATATAGTCCCAACGCTCCAGGGCACTCGAACGCTGTCTTCGGTATATCCTCTTCAGCCATAAAAATCTGATTGTACCCAGCATTTCCATCCATAAAGCTCAAAATTTTGTTACCGGCGGCTGCATCAACTAACAAATCGGCGTTTGGCATTGGGTACTCATCTTTCGGGGTTGCTTTATTCAAATTTCTGAAGTCAATGCAGACCCGCATCTTTCCATTTTCTTTTCCACCGGCACGATACTTGGAAACCCACTCCGCATATCGGCATGGCCTAATGAAGCCGGCTTCATATAATCTAATAATTTCCTCTTTGACGGCTTCATAATATCTAGGGTCAATTTTCCGAGCCCCACGCTTATATGGCCGATATCCGGGTTTGGTGGGCAACCGATGTTCAACGATCGATCGGGTGAGTCCGGGCATCTCGCTATAATCCCAAGCAAAACAATCTTTAAATTCTTCCAATAAGGACACTAATTCATCTCTTACTTCTTTACACAATTTCTTGCTAATATATGTCGGTCGAGGCTTGTCTCCATCCCCTATATCTACTTCTTCTAACTCGTCGGCCGACACAAAACCGTGACCTAGTTTCCCATCTTCTGTTTCGTTAATCGGCCGACTCATCATATCCTCAATCCGCGTATCGATCGGCCGATTATCCGCCAATTCTCCTGTGGGGCCCATCGGAGCAGCCGGGAGTACCCGACCCCCGGTCACAATAACTCCGTCGTACGTAATGTTTATGGCCTCCGCATCCCAATATGTGCCCGATAAACAAGGCAAGCTTTCCGGACCGAGCAAACTCGAAATCGGCGGTTGCAATGGTTACGAGACTTATCGGCCCGCACGATTTCAACCTTGTTGCCGACCCATTGAATCAAACAACTGGTGCATGGTCGATGGGATGCAACAATTGGCATGAATCCAGTCTCTCCCCAACAAAGTTGTGTATGCACCTTTCCCGTCGATGATGAAAAAAGTGGTGGGTATGGTTTTGCTGCCTACGGTGATCTCCATTATTGCGGCCCCACGCACATCTTGGCTTCTTCCGCTGTAATCCTTGAGCGTCGGATTAGCCTTCATCATTTCTTCGGCGTCTTCCCAAGCTTGCGGTACGTGGTAATCGGCATGACATTAACCGCTGCTCCTCCGTCGACCAACATTTTCCTCATCGGCGACCCGTTGACGTAGCCGCTAATATACAATGCCTTGAGATGCAAATGATCGAGTTGAGCGGCTTGTCAAATACCGCCGATTCCGGCGTCCAAAGAATTTCCGAAGTCTCCCCAGCTGGTTCTTCTTCGGCCGAATTCTCATCGGCCGATCCAGACAATCCTGGGCATCAAGGACATCATATTCACTGCGGCTTCGGCTTGGACCACACGAGACCGCACTTTCGGCCTCCATTCCTTCTTGGGCTTGGGCTCATCATCTTGGTCATCCCTATGATGCCGTTCACCCTTGATTTCTCGACAACGCATTCTTTGGAGCCTTCTCTTTTGGGTTTCTTGAGCAAACCAGCAGGGCACCACTTGTCCTTCGTTCTCGGTTTGATCACCTCTCAAACCTTCATGGTATTGGTAATCGAGACTCTTCTTCATCATTGATTGGCCCCGGCCGATCGTGAACGGAGGTTCTCTTTGGCACTATGTATCTTCGTTCATCATATCCGTGATCATAGCCGATTGCTCTTACGGGGGCCGATTGTTGTGATTCGTAGTTGCGACCAATCGGCCGTCTCCGGTAACTTGACGACCCGCCATCACGATACTCTTTCCGGCCGGTGCACTGCGGGCAGTTCTCGATAGATGGAAGCTTCATGTTTTGGTCCCAGCGATGCTGAAAGAAAGGACAATCCCGGTGTGGGTCAAAATCCTCTCGGCGGATCACGCCTTGCTCATGCTTGCTGACTTTGACCGATAGATTCCTGTTCATGTGCCATCTGATCTCTTTCTTCCCTCTCTCTCTTCCTCTCATATCGGCGTATGAAACCAGCTGATCCACCGCCGATGGTATTGATGTACATAGCATTAGCCGGGAAAGGGTGCCCATCAACTTTCATCTTCTTCTTTACATCGGCTGCTCGCAATACCCCACTTGTCAAGCTGCCTTACGGATCTCATCTCTCATAGCATAACAATCGACGGTGTTATGATGTGAATTTCCATGCCACTTGCACCACTTAGCCATTTTCTTCAATTCCTCCGGCGTAGGAATTTTGTGATGAGGGAAAGCTGGATTTTCTTTTCCCGTAGCGGCTGATCAAATATCTCGTCGGCCTTGGATAAATCAAAATCATATTTTCTCTCCTTAGGATTGACATGTGGAGGAAAAATCGGCCGTTTGTTATTAGTCCACTCAACTGCATTAATTCCCTCTTCATCATCTTCACTTGTCGAAATCAGCATAAGCTACCGATACCGCCGATTCCTGGTGAGTCGGAGATTCTCTTCCTGGCCAAGCGCCCTTCGTGTCAGCTGTGCCGGCCCATCAAACTCGTGTGGGGTAAACTTTTCTTTGATGTTGGAGAATACCCCCGCATAAGCAATTTCGGCCAAGCTGTTGCTCTGTCGGGTTCGAGGTTGTAGCATCGTCCCTCGAGTCCTGAACCTACGTATATAATCAGCTACGATTCCCCGGTTTTCGTTTCATCGCCATTAAATCGGACAAACTAAGCTCGGTGATGCCCGTGAAGAAGTACGAGTGAAACCTTTTCTCCGAGATCGGCCCAACTACTGAATAGAACCAGGCGACAATGAAGCAAACCATGAAAAGGCCGATCCGGACAATGACAGTGGGAATAGCCTAACCCGCAAAGCCTCCTGAGTAGATGCCTCACCAAGCTGTGCGTCATATCGGCTGATGTGCTCCATAGTTGATGTGTTATCTTGCCCGAGAAAACTTGGAAAACTCGGGAATTTTATACTTATTGGGTAAAGCCACGGAATCCATCCGATCGGGGTAAGGTCGCCGATACAATGCACTCTTCTCTTTAGGCTTCAAATCGAGCCGATCTTTCATCATATCGACGATCTTAGCCATGAAGCTATTCATATCATTGGGTCCAGCGAGTTGCTGATCCGGTCCCCGTCATATAAGCTGTGTTGGGCTGTCCCCCGGTCGGGTGTATCAAGCTGGCCGTTCCGGAAATCCCGGTGCCGGTAGCCGGGAATAGTGTACTGCGGAACGATTCCATAATTCATGGCCGATTGGATCGGCCGTCCGAGTCATGAATCCCTGTCCCCCAGCCGATGCGGTTGGCTGTGGAATACCAGATATTGGCCGTACTATAGTGGGTGAGTTCTCAATTCTACTCGGGCCGGTATTTGGTACGTAGAAGAAATTGGGCTGCTTGTGCCATCCGTGGGACCGCTGCCACATTGGTTGCTGCCCCCAACTCGGAAGTCGGCTGTTGTACATCTTGCCTGTCGCCTTCTTCCGTTACCGACTTCTTGGGGCCACTTGTCGTCCTCTTTGCCTGGCTGGGTTGCACTTGGTACTCGCATTTGCATTGTCCTTGCCAGGCCACAGGTGAGGTGGCATGCCGTACGAGGGCTGAACCCCTGCCCGAGGTGTGGTACTGCGGAAGCTAATTCCCCGACTCGACCGTACGGGAGTGCCGACAGGCTGAGTGTATGCAGGTCCGAGAATACCCTTCGATGAACAACCTGCCATCAATTGTGTCCTTGATTAAATTCCCGATGGTGTTGGTCAACACGCCTGATTGGTTGATTAGGGCACGATGAACGGACGAGTTGACCATATCACCGAGCTGATTGGCATCCGGCGATCTCGGGCTTTGATTTGGTCTAGTTCTTCCGGATGCGAGAATCGAGGGAAGTCTCCTTTTGTGGCCACTACGCCACGTGTCACTCGTCGGGGCTTGAAAGTACTTTTTCATTGCTTCGGCCAGGTACTCCTGGTACTGCAGCTTTTGTTACTGTTGTCATCTTTCCCCGAGGCCGAAACCCCGTTATCATCGAAACTTCTCCATGCCCTTTGCCATCCGTCCTGAGAGGAACTGGAACCAAAATTGGCCGATTTTCAGCATCGACCATTGGTGTTCCGTCCTCCCCGACAGCCTATATGTACGACATCTTGATCTTGGTTGCTTCTGTCCCACTGGGCGTGCCAAAAAGTGTGTTGACGTCAAAAGTCGCCAACACACCGTTGTCCGGAGAGTCCACCGAAACCCCGGCTGACGCAGAGTCCTGTGCTCCCAACGAACCGGCTCGGCTCGCCAATGTTCGTGTGCTGCTGGTGCGTGCCGGATGGTTTTTCTGCAAACCAACAAAGACAATAAAAGGTGTAAAATTCCGGGTCATCGGCCCGGATAGACCGATGTGCGGTCATGGCCGATTATGACATAAAGATAAACAGAATCGGCCATCGACGAGGAACAGCACGGCCCATCCATTTACGTATTAAATGCCAGGCGAACGAAGCTGTGATACGAACGATACGGAATCGGCCGACGCTATAACATGCAATCGGTGGCTAGCAGCCGATTTCGTCGGTAGTTGATTAAATCATTAAGACTTTGCAGGAATATATTATTGAATAAAACGTAAACAAGGCAAGTGTTAATGGGATATAACTAATTTGATAACAAGAAGATGGTTTAATCATCAATCAGATCCGTGAATCGGCTGATTGGGTATTCGGCCGATTCTACCATTGATTATAGTAATGAATTATTTAGATCTATCTAAATGTATAATGATGATCAATAAAATCATACTAATAACTTAGATTCAAAAGCAGCTTTAACAGATTTGACACTAATTAAACATAAAACAGCTAATGAACGTGATAAGCAATCGGCTAAACACTCCGAAAGAACGAGTAAGACAAATACAACCACGCAAATCCCAAGTCGACCAATCGCTCCAACGGGACAAGTCAAGCGATGACACACGACTGGACCAGGTCTAACGGCCGCACACGCACGGCCGATTCGGGATAAGCACAATCATAAACACCTTAACTATGAAAGTAAATCTACACCCTAGCCAATCGGCTGCATGCGCCTAGGACAAGTCAACTATCGCAAAGGCAAACACGGGACACGTCAAGCTGAATCTGCACGATCGAATCGGCCAAGATGTAAAAGAATTCTCATAGTAGCTACGTGACTCGAACGACCAGATCCGAGCCAATCGGCGTTGGGAGCAAAGGCTGGAACGGGGAGGCGGGACAAGTCAAACTACTTCCACCACGAGCCCGGACCAGGTCAACTTGACTCATCCCGGCCGATACTCACTACGCCGATCGGGAACGGATCTAGTCGCCGGATAAATAGCAATTAAGCCGTCTAATTACGAACAATGCGCCGAGAACTAGACAACATAATTACCTTGTCAAGCCAACTTGTCGTCGACCGGAGCCCCGAAGATCCCGCGCGAAAACGAGTAAAGACTTGACAGAAAATTAGGGTTTGGCGATGCGCCAAAAGTTGTATTGGATGTGAATCGAGTTTACATGTTACATCCGAGTATGTATTTATACTCGGCACAAAGAATCCTACTCGGACCCTCTTCGGGCCGATTTCCTAACCGACTAGGATCTCTTTCCAAAATTAACCTATTATTTCTAATTTTACGACGTGGGCCGGGCCCATCAATGTTATGCTCTTACGTTGGCGTCCGCGCACGATTCTCGGGAGGGACGCGCCTTTACTCGCCCAAGCGGCCGTCGGCCTTCCGCCCACCGGCCCTCTTTTGACCTATAGTCGCCGACAATGGGTCCCTTGGTCAAAAACCGGCGTCAACGAGTGATAGGCGGTGGATCTTCTTGGGTGGCATGTGGATGAACATCGAGGTGTAGTAGTCCTGCTGGAACCAAGTAAAGAATCTGTCATCACTCGCCTCTTGCTCATCTCGCCGAGCGAGGATCGGTGACCCTGTCATCAAATAGAGCAGTGGCTCTTTTCTTGTAATCATAGGGGTCTCGATTTGGTGGGTAAACCGGCGGGCGCACAACTAAGCCCCTTATCACATTGGCAGCTGGCCCCTCATGACCACGAGATGATCCTTGACCCCTTGCTCGGGCCTTTGCCTCCGGCCCTCCTATCCGGAAGGGGACCACCACGCTCCACACGAGCTGTCCGTGCTCCCTTAGGCTCACGAGTGACTACGGTTTTCCTCTTCTTGCGCTCCGGCATGATCTCCATTTCCTCACCGCCACTGTCACTTCCCTCAAAGTCTTCCTCATCGTCATGGTGGCTCCGATGAGCGGGAGTCTTAGTGCGGCCCATCTAACACGAGAGAAACAAGGAAGCAAGAAGGACCTTAGTAGAGCAACGGGTAAAAAGAAAGAAAGGAAGATTTAGATGCAGCCGTGTACGTAGGGGCGGAAGTTACGTACATGACGGAAGTTCCGTCGGTTGGGACGGAAGTTCCGTCGCGTGCGGAAGTTCCGCCCGAACAGATAGGGTTGCATAAAAATCATCATATCTACAAATCTACCCCCTAACTGTTGAAGTCCTTGCACAAGAGTGTTCACTAGTCCCTAGCCACCAAGTTTATGGAAGAGAAACTAGCAGATCTAGTGAATGTTGAGAGATCGAAAAAAGGGCACCAAGGACCGTACCGTGAGTTCAAAAAGACGCGGGAAAATCACGGAAGATGGACGGGAACGGAAGTTCCGGTTGTTGGAGAAGCTTTTGCACGGATTGCTTCCTCAAATCCACGGGTGGATCTTCAAATCGCCATGGGAGCCGTCGGGAGAGGTTTGGAGAGGAGAGAGAACGTGGAGGTTGAAATGAAAGGATGAAGGGGTAAGTTTTTAATCCGGATATGGTTAAACCCGAAGTGACGGAAGTTCCGTCACTCTCGACGGAAGTTCCGTAGAGAACCGGAGAGTACAGGGCGGAGGTTGCAACTTCCGCTGCACTGGTTTCTGGAAAAGACAAGGACCGACGGAAGTTCCGTCAAGGTCACGGAACTTCCGTGGAAGCGGAAGATGGAGAGGTTGAGGTTGGAACTAGAGAAGTTGGAACTAGGGTTTGTGTCCAAGTGTGAGTAGCCAACAATCAACCAAATATAACAATACTCACAATGAACACAATATGATCATAAGATCAACATCAAAATATTTTCAATACAAAAATAAACTATATTTTTGCAAATAGTTTTTGAGAGAATAACAACAACAATCAATATCACCAAGATGCGCAAAAATTCATTCCACATTAGAAGAATCAAGTATATTAAGTTCACTCCTAAGCTCACAAAACCTTCTCTCATCTAGTGGCTTGGTAAAAATATCGGCTAGTTGTTTATCGGTTCTCACGTAACTAATTTCGATGTCCCCTTTGATTGAGTGATCTCTCAAGAAGTGGTGCTAGATATCTATATGCTTAGTCCTATTGTGATCAACGGGGTTGTATGCAATCATGATGGCACTCTCATTGTCACATAGGAGGGAAACTTTGGTCAAAGAGTATCCAAAGTCCTTTAGAGTTTGTCGCATCCATAAGAGTTGTGCACAACAACTACCGGCTGCAACATACTCCGCTTCGGCTGTGGAAAGGGCAACGGAATTTTGTTTCTTGGATGACCATGACACGAGGGACCTACCCAAGAATTGGCAAGTCCCGGAGGTGCTCTTTCTATCTACCTTACATCCGGCGTAGTCGGCATCGGAGTAGCCAACTAGCTTGAATTTGGCGCCCTTAGGATACCACAACCCTATGTTTGGAGTGTGAACCAAATATCTCAAGATTCTTTTAACGGCCACCAAGTGGCTCTCTTTTGGAGTGGCTTGAAATCTTGCACACATGCACACGCTAAGCATGATATCGGGTCTAGATGCACAAAGGTAAAGCAAAGAGCCAATCATGGAGCGATATACCTTTTGGTCGACCGCCTTCCCATTCACATCCAATCCTAGATGACCATTTGTCTTCATTGAGTCTTGCTTGCTTTGCCTTGTTCATATCAAATTTCTTGAGGATGTCTTGGGTGTACTTGGTTTGACTTATAAAAGTTCCTTCTTCTAGTTGCTTGACTTGAAAGCCTAGAAAGAACTTCAACTCCCCCATCATCGACATCTCAAATTTCCTAGTCATAATCTTGGCAAACTCATCACAGAAAGATTGGTTAGTAGAACCAAATATTATGTCATCGACATATATTTGGCACACAAATAAATCACTCCCAACTTTTCTAGTGAAGAGGGTAGGATCGGCCTTGCCCATTATGAAGCCCTTGTCGATGAGGTATCCCTTGAGGTGTTCATACCAAGCTCTTGGTGCTTGCTTGAGCCCGTAGAGAGCTTTGTGAAGCTTGTACACGTGGTGAGGTTTCTTCGGATCTTCAAAACCCGATGGTTGTTGCACATACACTTCTTCTTGGATTGGACCGTTGAGGAATGCACTCTTCACATCCATTTGATATAACTTGAAACCATGATGTGTAGCATAGGCGAGCAATATGCGAATTGACTCAAGCCTTGCTACCGGTGCAAATGTTTCCCTAAAGTCCAAACCTTCAACTTGTGAGTAGCCTTTTGCAACAAGTCTTGCTTTGTTCCTCACCACCACGCCATGTTCATCTTGCTTGTTGCGGAATACCCACTTGGTTCCCACAACATTTTGTTTGGGTCTCTCCACCAATGACCACACCTTGTTTCTTTCAAAGTTGTTCAACTCTTCTTGCATAGCCACCACCCAATCCGAGTCTTGCAACGCTTGTTCCACCTTGAGAGGTTCCAAAGAGGAAACAAACGAGTAATGATGGCAAAAGGTAGCGACTCGAGATCTAGTAGTTACCCCTTTTTGAATGTCACCAAGAATGTTATCAACGGGATGATCTTTTTGTATGCTTTGGCGCACTCGGGGTTGTTGGGGCCTAGGTGCATCTTCTTCTTCTTCTTGTGGTTCGTCTTGATGATCATCACCTCCACTATCTTGTTCTTGATCTTGGTTGTTGCCTTGATCATGATTGTCACCATGATCTTGGCCATCACCTTGATCTTGTTCATTATGTGGATCTTGTGGGGGATCTTGATCTTGACTTGAAGAAGATGGATCACCTTGCACTTGAGTTGGGTCTTGTGGCCTAATTTCACCAATTGCCATATTCCTTATTGCTTCACAAGGAGCTTCATCACCTACATCACTTGGATTAACTTGCTCTTCTTGAGAGCCGTTAGATTCATCAAATGTTACATCACGCGTGCTCTCAACAATGCCGGTGACTTTGTTGAAAACTCGGTATGCATACACATTTGATCCGTACCCAAGTAAGAAACCTTCATTGGTCTTTGGAGCAAACTTAGAAAACCTTTGCTTCTTGTTGGGAATAAAGCACTTGCTCCCAAAGACACGGAAATACGACACGTTAGGAATTTTACCGGTAAGAAGCTCATAAGGTGTCTTTCTCAAATATCTTGTGAAGATACAATCGATTTGTTGCATGGCAAGCGGTGTTGATGGCTTCGGCCCAAAAGGTGTCGGGAGTCTTGTATTCATCAAGCATGGTTCTTGCCATCTCAATGAGTGTACGGTTCTTCCTCTCGGCTACACCACTTTGTTGTGGAGTGTATGGTGCCGAGAACTCATGCTTGATACCTTCTTCATCTAGGTACTCCTCGACTTGTGTGTTCTTGAACTCGGTGCCGTTGTCACTTCTAATCTTCTTGATCTTCACATCATATTCATTTTGTGCCCTTCTCAAGAAGCTCTTTAGAACACCTTGTGTTTCACTTTTATCCTTCAAAAAGAACACCCAAGTGAAACGGGAATAATCATCAACAATGACGAGGCCATACTTGTTACCGCCAATGCTTAGGTATGTGACCGGTCCGAAGAGGTCCATGTGAAGCATCTCCAATGGTCTTGTCGTCGTCATCATCGTCTTGGATGGATGGTTGGCTCCAACTTGCTTTCCGGCTTGACATGCGCTACACACTTTGTCCTTCTCAAAAGCAACATCCTTTAGTCCAACTACGTGGCCACCCTTTAGAAGCTTGTGTAGATTCCTCATCCCAACATGAGCTAGTCGGCGATGCCATAACCAACCCAAAGTGGTTTTTGCTATCAAACAAGCACTTAGATTTGGACCCACTTTGTTGGTGAAATCAACAAGATAGATCTTATCCTCCAAGTACCCTTTGAATGCAATTGAGGAATCCGCTTTTCTAAAGACGGTCACGCCTTCATCGGTAAAGAGACAATTAAAGCCCATTCCACAAAGTTGTGATATGGACATTAAGTTGTACCCTAGACCTTTCACAAGAAACATATTACTAATTGAAAGGTCATGGGTGATTTGAATTCCACCACGACCAATTACCTTTCCTTGTTGATCATTTCCAAAAGATATACTCCCACTTGGTAGATTGTCTTTGTCAAGTGTGGAGAACATCTTCTTCTCCCCGGTCATATGATTTGAGCACCCGGTGTCGAGCACCCATATTGAACCGCCCGAGGAGTATCCCTGCATACAATTAAGCACAAGATTTAGGCACCCAAACTTGCTTGGGTCCCTTAACTTTAGAAACAACACTTTTAGGCACCCAAACACAAAGATTCCATCTTGCATAGTGTGGTCCAACAAATCTTGCAACTACTCTCCCATGAGCACCATGGGTTAGCTCATATGTTGCATGATCATACACATAGAAGGATACGGATGAGCTCTTCTTTTTGAGCTCTTGTGTTGTCTTGGCCTTCTTCATGTGCTTAACTTGAGCAACTTGCTTTTGTTGATTGATGTTGTTGCTCTTGTTGTTGTATTTCTTCTTGGCTTGCTCCTTGAACCCAATGCCTTTGTTACCATTGAACTTTCTTTCCTCACTAACAATTTTCTTAGCTAGCTCAATTTTAGCCGCTCTCTCAAGATTCTTGACCTTGTTAGTGAGATCCTTGATTGTCACCTTATCGGTGGCAATATTGTCAATGTCAACACCTTCACACCTCGCACATTCTTTGCTTGATGAGGATTGTAGTGACTCGACCTTGCTTTTGTAAGTCAATGTGCTACTCTTGAGGACTTCAATCTCTCCTTCCAATAATTTGTGATTCTCTTCAAGAGATTCACACTTTGTTTGGAGTGAGAGGTTGATGTCTTCAAGTTTAGCATTTGACTTGTTTACCTTTGTAAGGGATAGAGTCAACTCCTCGTTCTTCTTTCTTTCTTGCTCAAGAAGAGCCTTCAACTCTTTAATCTCATCAAGCTTCTTGATAAGCATGTTTTCTTGCTTGTCCACCATCTCTTCGCTTTCTTCAACCTTCTCTTGCATTATCCCTAAGATTTTCACCATATCTTGCAAGGAGGGGACTAGGTCCTCCTCATTATCATGGTTAGAGGAATTGACAAGAGGTTTAGTTTGTACCTTCTTTTCTTTGGCCATGAAGCATTTGGGGGTGTCATCCTCATCGTCGGTGAGGTTGTTGAAGAGTGATGATTTGGCCGGTGTTAGGCCATAGGCAAGATTGGCGATCCCTCCTTCTTCATCTTCATCATCATCATCGTCATCATCGGAGACGTATTGTTGGCCAATATGAGCTTGACCCTTGAATGGTTTCTTGAAGTTCTTCTTCTTGATGAACTTCTCCTTCTTCTCTTCCATTCCATTGAGTTGAGGGCACTCCGCAATGTGGTGCCCCGGTCATGACAATGATAGCACTTTCTTGTTGATCTTCTTGCCCTTGCTTTGTCAAAGCTCTTCTTGGTGAACTCGTTGTTGATCATGAACTTGCCAAACTTCTTCACAAACAAGGCAAGCTCTTCATTGTCTTCTTCAATCTCAATTTGGTCAACTTCCACAACTTCCTTCTTTTTGGCCTTGAGTGCCACATCTTGCTTGCTTGCGCTCTCATCTCCAATTAGCACACTCACTCTCTTCCCTTCATCATCACGGCTTTTGTGAGCGAGAATTCTCCCAATAACTTCATCCGTGGAGAATCTATCAAATCCTTCCTTTTCCTCAATGATGGTGCAAAGAGTGGAGTTCCACACTCTTAGTGACATTAGAAGCTTGAGATTTACTTCTTGTTCGCTCATTCACAATTTCCAAGAGTCTATCATGTGTTTGTTGGGGGTCTTCACCTTTCTTCATCACAAAGAAGTTGAATTGATTTTTCAACACTTGCATTCTTGATTTCTTCACAACATCGACTCCCTCATGAACCGCAATGAGCTTATCCCATATAGCTTTGGCATTCTCGAGTCGGGATACCTTAGAGTACTCTTTAGCACTCAATGATGAGAGCATTGCCGACACGGCTTGCGCATTGCGATGTATGTTGATGTTGTCCATGACCGTGTGTCTCTCCTCATCCTCAATCACATATCCTTTCTCAACCACTTTCCACACGGGCGGACCAATTGACGAGTAGGTACATCTTCATCCTATGCTTGTACCAACTAAAATCCTTTCCATCAAACCAAGGTAGTCGTCCACTACCACCACTATTCACATTTGCCACATCATTATAGTTGAAGTTGTACCTTGTGTCCAACTTCCCACCACTAGTGCCATCCTTGGCAAATGGATTCAATTCTCCGCCGGTGTCTCCTCTCTTGGTAGGATCATTGTCCCCTTCAACATGTTCTCCCGACATATTTTCTTCTCAAGCGGTTAAGCTCTTCTCGAGAAGACCTGCTCCGATACCAATTGAAAGTTGCCTAGAGGGGGGGTGAATAGGCAATACAAAATAATTCCTAAAAAACACAACACTAAACAAGCGATCAAACCAGACAGCACGGAACTTCCGTCACCGACGGAACTTCCGTTCCTCCTAGGGAAAACAAGAAATATAAAGAGATGAGATCGAGATCTCACAAATGTGGTTGAATACAATCCTTCCTTGATCGATGACAAGTGTTCCACCTGCAAGAAAAGTAAATCCACACACCACACACGTAGATCGACCACAAGCTTTCTCAAGAGAAACAAGAACAAGGAAACATAAACAAGAACAACACAAGGGAGACACAAGATTTGTTGACCGAAGTTCGGACCCCTCACAAAGAGGTTCCTACGTCTCCGTTGAGGAGCTCACAAAGAGCCGGGTTTCTTTCAACCCTAATCCTCCCAAGCAACCACAAAGGTCAAACTTGGTTTCCTTCTTCTTCTTCTTGGTTGATTCCTTTCCTTTCGGAGGCGAATCACAACCTTCACAAACTTCCCTGGACTCACCACAATCTTGGGAGCTCTAGGGTGACACCTAGCCAATCTAGGAGAACAAATCTCCAAGAGTAACAAGTGAAGTAAGGTTTGCTTGCTAAGGGAAGATGTGCTCAAGGTTGGGGTGATGCTTCTCAAGCTTGGATTTGATTTTGGGCTCTCACAAAATGGTTTGGGATCACAAGGAAGATGAGAGAGAGGTGAGAGCAAGTGCTTGAGTGAGATGGGAGTGTTCAAAAGGCACCAGCAGCTGTGCTCACGGGTTGGTCAAAGCTATATATAGGAAGAGGCCAAAAAGAGCCGTTGGGAAGTGTGAAAAGGCGACTTGACGGAACTTCCGTGGCGCTCACGGAACTTCCGTAAGTTTTGACCTAGGGCACGAACAGGCTGGACGGAACATGGAAGTTCCGTCTTATACTCTCTGGAGACAAGCGACGGAACTTCCGTGGGCTTCACGGAACTTCCGTCGAGACTTAGCTGCTTCACAACCTCCAAGGACGGAACTTGCAAGTTCCGTCCTGCACTCTCTGGAACCACGAGAGGAGATGACGGAAGTTCCGTGAGGGTCACGGAACTTCCGTGAGTTCTGGTTTTTGTGGGTTGGCTTCTTTTGAACTTTTGGTGGATTTGACTTTATCCAAGCTTGTGTATGAAACAAAGAGCACATATTCCCTGCAACAAAGACTAATTCACCCCTCTTTATAGTTTTGGCATGTCTAGACTCAAAGAGATAAAAACTAAGAGACGCGCTCTTGAGTCCATCTTTCAACTTTTTGTATGAGGGGCTATCAATCTCATAATGTGGGTTAGTCAACTTAGGTATCCTGCATATTAGCTCAATTAACACATTAGTCATTTTAATTCTTTGTCATTTATCACCAAAACCCACTAGGGGGCCTAGTTGCATCTTCATTTAGGCATACCCTTAGTTCAAATTCTAGATCCGCCACTGTATGGAGGGAGTATATAGTACGTATAGGAACAAGTTGAGGAGGCAATTTAAGGTGGGGCCATATATATAGAAACATATATGTCACTAGCTAGTGGCTATGTAGCTTGTACAATTTGCCTCGGAAGATGAAATCCTTTGGATCCCACACCTGGAGCAGATGGATATGCAAATGAAGTTGCACCTGCCCTGGGTAGATGCTGCACGCCCATGGATGATCGTCTTAAATCCCTGATGAAAGTAAAACACACGACACTGCGCGCTATAATGCAGGAGGCACAGGAGTAGGCGAGTAGCACAAGTTATTAGTAAGCAGGCCATCTCCTCCTCAGTCGGCCGGTGTCATCTGAAAACCCAAACGAGTTTAAGTCCAAGGTTTGTGCAGTATTTTTTAATTGAAATCAACATGTAAACCTGCTTGGTTACAGCTCACAATCTCATGATAGTATTCATATAATGTACACGCAGTATAAATGACGAGTTGAAGCATAGTAATCTCAGTTTGCTATCACTCTTGTTAGTTGTAGCAAGCTCCATATAAAGCAAGTTGTTAACCAGCATCTGTAGTGTATTTACTAGTGCCGTAGTAAATACTGGTAGCAACTTTGAGTGTCATAAATCATTTTCATAAAACAAACTATCTTCATAATTCAAATATATTTATTATGTAAACAATTTCATAAATCAAAGGCATTTGTTTCAATAAATGTTATCATAAATAAAAATATTTTTATTAGAGAAATTATTTTCATAACCTAGTCAAATAAATGGTTAATTTGTAGGATTCAACAATCATTTTGAGCAATACATAGTTTTTTTTATAGGAAAGCACATTCCAAAATTGAAATTTTGAGATGTGACAGTGAATAGGGAAACACCCGTGAGTAAAATGCGAAGGTGAACGGTTTTTCTTTTTTGAAAGGAAGCTATTGTAATCCATCGTGGGTATTGCCTGAATATTTTATTGCATAACTAACAAATTATAAATTGTTACAAAGAGATTACAAGAGTACATGTGACGAAGCACTACAAGATATAAAAAGAAACCGGAGAAAAATGTACAAAAAAGAAAAAGAAACTCTCTTGGCTAAACTAGCTACTCGGCTTCTCACTACATGCTAGGAGGGAGGGATCCTTAGGTATGTGGCAACCATATGACCATAGGGCGAGGTCAGGATGACATCTCTGTAAGATAGTGAGATTTGACTCATATCTTCATGGTGAAAAGCTTTTGCATTCCTACATTTCCATATGTTCCATTGGAAGCAGTTTACCATCGTGCTACGGATTTTGGGTGGAGCAGGGCTAAGCTCTTGGACATGCTCCCATAGGGACTCACTGTCTAGCACAGCTGTTGCTTGGGAGTAAACACGGATATGTTTGATATCAGAAGTGTGGATGAGGGAGAGTTTTATGTTAAATTCTTTCTAAGGAATAAGAGTGATGGCTTCAAATGGGTGCTAGTCGCTGTTTATGGAGCCGCACAACCGGAATACAAAGAAGAATTCCTTATAGAATTAGTTCAAGCTTGTACTAAAGAGTCAATACCTTTGATGGTGGGCGGTGATTTTAATATCATCGAAACCCACAAGAAAAGAATAATGACCGTTACAATGATAGATGGCCTTTTCTTTTTAACGCTGTCATAGATAGCTTAGATTTAAGAGAACTTGAGTTATCGAATAGGAAGTTCACTTGGGCTAACTCAAGAGAGGTGCCAACGTTTGAAAAGCTTGATCGGATCCTTGTTAGTACGGAATGGTCTAAATTTCCGCTCTCAACAGTTCAGGCGTTGAGTAGGGAAATTTCAGATCATACACCACTCCTACTCAATACAGGAAACGGTACACACTGTGCAAAGCAACCCCTTTTCAAATTTGAACTAGGGTGGCTTCTACGGGATGGTTTTCTAGAGTTGGTTACGAAAATTTGGAATAAAGAATGTAGAGGCTCGAATCCACTTCAAATCTCGCTATTTAAGTTAAGAAGGCTTAGACAATTCCTAAGAGGATGGACTAAGAATTTGAGTGGACACTACAAAAAGGAGAAAGAAGAATTAATTAGAAAAATAGATGAACTAGATAAAAAGGCAGAAACAAGGTTGTTGACAGAAGAAGAATTAAACCTCAAGAGAACGTTGAAAGAGAGACTTGTTCAACTTTTAAGAGAGGAGGAAATAAAATGGTATCAAAGAGCGAAAACAACTAAGTTGTTGCTTGGAGATAGCAATACTAAATTCTTCCAACTAGTGGCTAATGGGAAACATAGGAAAACTAGAATTTTTAAACTCGAACAAGAGGAAGGGGTGATAGAAGGAGATGATAACCTTAAGCGATACATCACCAAATACTAAAAAGGTTTATTTGGGGCACCGAGTTCTTCCATATCTCCCTAGAGGAAAGTGTTAGGAAAGATATACCTCAAGTGTCGGAGGTAGAAAATGACATTCTTTCGTCACCCTTTATGGAAGAAGAGGTCAAAAGAGCAATTTTTCAAATGAAACATAATAAAGCACCAGGACCGGATGGTTTTTCGGCTGAATTTTACCAAGTTTTCTGGGAGGTAATCAAAGGTGACCTAATGGCACTCTTTGTACAATTCCATAAGGGAAACTTAGATTTATTTAGCTTGAATTTTGGAGTAATCACGTTACTTCCAAAACAAAAGGAAGCCACACAAGTTCACCAATTCAGACCCATTTGTTTGCTAAACATTAGTTTCAAAGTTTTCACCAAGGTCATGGCAAATAGGGTGGCTCTAGTAGCCGAAAGGGTGATTAGACCTACTCAAACATCATTCATGGCCGGGAGAAACATAATGGAGGGAGTGGTGGTGCTCCATGAAACGATCCATGAAATGCATAGGAAGAAACTAGATGGCGTCATCTTGAAACTAGATTTCGAGAAGGCATACGATAAGGTAAATTGGGTTTTTCTCCAACAAACCTTAAGGATGAAAGGATTCTCACCAAAGTTTTGCCTTTGGATAGAGCAAATTGTGAAGGGCGGTAGTGTGGCGGTTAAGGTGAATGACGACTTAGGACATTATTTTCAAACAAAGAAGGGATTAAGACAAGGGGACCCACTTTCTCCTATCTTGTTCAATTTGGTAGCGGATATGCTTGCTACACCGATTGAAAGAGCAAAGAATAATGGGCACTTTAGCGGGGTAGTACCACATTTAGTAGAAGATGGACTTTCAATTTTGCAATATGCAGATGATACCATACTGTTCATGGAGCATGACTTAGAGCATGCAAAAGAACTTAAGTTACTACCAAGTGCTTTTGAACAACTTTCCGGGCTTAAAATTAACTTCCACAAAAGCGAAATTTTTTGCTATGGCAAAGCCAAAGAGATGGAAAATGATTATGTTCAACTTTTTGGATGTAAAGGTGGAAATTTTCCCTTCAAATATCTTGGGATACCTAAGAACCACAAAAGACTTTCTAACAAAGATTGGATCATCATAGAAGAAAAATTCTAGAAAAAGCTTGCTAGTTGGAAAGGTAAGCTCATGTCGATGGGTGGTAGACTAGTTCTAATCAATTCAGTTTTAACGAGCCTTGCCATGTACATGCTTTCCTTCTTTGAAATCCCTAGAGGAGTGCTTGAAAAACTAGATTATTTTCGGTCTAGGTTTTTTTTGACAAAGTGATGATCATAAGAAAAAGTATAGGCTAGCAAGATGGAGTGTAGTGTGCCAACCGATAGAGTATGGAGGACATGGGATTAAGAACCTAGATGTCCAAAACAAGTGTCTCTTGAGCAAATGGCTTTTCAAGTTGCTCAATGAGGAGGGTGTTTGGCAAAATCTTCTAAGAAAGAAATACTTATCAAATAAAACCCTTTCACAAATAGATAAGAGACCCGGGGACTCACATTTTTGGGTCGGGCTCATGAAAGTGAAGGACACCTTCCTTGACGTTGGCTCCTTTCTTATCCGAAGTGGTACCCAAGTTCGTTTTTGGGAAGGCACTTGGTTGGGAGACAGACCATTGGGGCTGGTGTATCCATCCCTTTATAATCTAGTAAGGAAGAAAAATACAACGGTGGCTTATGTTCTAGGAACAAGACCATTGAATGTGTCCTTTCGGAGAGCTTTAGTCAATGATAACTTGCAGGATTGGCACAAATTGGTAGCCTCGGTGGCGTTGATTAACCTTAATAATGAAAGAGATGTGTTTAGATGGGATCTTAATAAGACAGGCAAGTTCACGGTTAAGTCTATGTACTTAGCAATGATCCAACAAGGGGTAGTCCCTTGTAAAAGCCCAATTTGGAAGATCAAAATTCCCCTAAAGATAAAAGTCTTTTTGTGGTTCTTACACAAAGGTGTAACGTTAACTAAAGACAATCTTTCAAAAAGAATGTGGCAAGGAGATACTAAATGTTGTTTTTGTAGCAACTTAGAAACTATCCAACACTTGTTCTTTGATTGTCACATGGATAGATTCTTATGGAACACTCGTGCATATCACTTTTGAAATTCAACCACCTAGGAGTGTCACACATTTGTTTGGTTCATGGCTACGTGGTGTACCACAACAAACCAAGAATCAAATCTTAGTAGGCGCTTCGGCTCTATGTTGGGCAATTTGGTTGAATAGAAATGATATGGTGTTCAATAAGACTAAATCAAACTCTTTCTTGCAGGTGGTTTTCAGCGTAACTCATTGGATCAGATGGTGGTCATTGTTGCATAAAGAGGATGATCGCAAGAAGCTGAAAGAAGGGTGCCGGCTTTTGGAGACAATGTTAATGCAAATCTTTGCTAAGTTTGGTTGGAGCTTTAGACATATAATTGAGGGTTAATTGCTTGGTGTTTTAAACTATCATTGGCTTTTGTGTCATGCGCATCACTAGTAAGTGCTGATCTTTTCAGCTTAGTTGTGTGGTGGAGTCTAAGAACTCCTTGTTTGTAAGCCTAAGTGCTAAAAATGTTGTCGTTTGTTTGGGTGGGGTCGGTCTTGTATTGCTGTGTACATCACTTCGGTGATGTAGAGGCAGGAACATGTTTCCATTATCTAAAAAGGGGGCATAGCTCATTTGCTCATATGTAAGGCGTCACTACGGGGAACGGCTCATATGCCGTGTGCCACCATCCGTGCCGTGTGTAGTTTATTGGGCACACGACACATAAGCAACTGTGCCGTGTGCCCGACACATTACACACGGCACATAAAAGACACACGGCACAGATGTTTGTGCCGTGTGCCTCTTCTCAGCACACGGCACAAATTATACTTGTGCCGTGTGTCGTGCAATGGCACACGGCATAAAAGTAACTCTGCCGTGTGCCAAACGGCGGACACACGGCACAGATCACGCCGTCCGCGGTTTGACACGGTAGGCATTTGTGTCGTGTGCCCATCCCTAAGCACACGGCACATATATATTTGTGCCGTGTGTCTTTCTCGGCACACGGCACAATAATTTTTTTTTCTTCTTTCCTTCTTCATTTACTAGTGCTAATATCATTTTCTTGTCTTTGCTTAAACAACCTAGTCTTAGCATTCTATTCTAGTCTTAATAGTATTCACTTGTTAAAATCATTAATCAACACCTCTTCTGCATTCACTTGTGTAGAATCCATCAGCGGCATCGAATGACGGGCCACAAGATGAATGCTCGCCATGGGACAAAGCTGCGCATGATTGGCGGTCTTGGGCCATTGATCTTAGATGTGTTCATACTTTGTAATAACGATACTATGTTTAATGCCTGTGATGATACTATGTGTTGTGGAATCATTGTGGATGATGTTTATGTGTTGTGGAATCATTATCGATGATATTTATGTCTTGTGGATGCTCGTTGTGATATTTAAATGCCTGTGATGAATTATTGTGTTTTGCATAATTCGGAGCTGCTAATTCTAATTTTTTTATGACAGATTATGGCCTCTGTGCCGTGTGCCGGCACACGGCACAGAGGCCATTATCTGGCAGACTGGCACATCTATGCCGTGTGCCAAAACCATGACACACGGCACAGTTTCCATCTGTGCTGTGTGCCAAACGCCTGGCACACGGCACAGTTTCTGTGCCGGCACAGATGGAAACTGTGCCGTGTGCCAGGTGTCCGACACACGGCACAGTTTAAAATTGTGCCGTGTGCCGCCAGTTAGACACACGGCATAATTTTTTTTAATGGTGCTGGCCCGTCACCCTCCTTTTTTGTGCCGTGTGTTAGAATGGCACACGGCACAGTTGAGAATAATTATACCGTGTGCCCGACAGATTACACACGACACAAAAATTATGCCGACTAGAAAAATGCCGTGTGCTTTGTGCCGTGTGTAACACACGGCACAATTATGCCGTGTACCTTGAGCACACGGCACACTACTGTTTTCCTGTAGTGCGTGGTGATGAGACCATTGAGTACTCGCCACACATCAGCCTCCAAGCCGACCTCTCTTCAGTCAAGGAAAGCGAAGGCCATCAGTGTTCCGAAGCATGATTACTTCGCAGGAATCACTAACGAGATTGATGGGGGATCAAAACAAATACCTGGTGTTGTTGATAGCTTATAATAGAAGCATGGGCAAAAGCTACAGGATCTAGCCAGTTTGATGTCTGGACGCGATGTCCATGGTTTGAACACGGCTCCAGGGCTAGGCGCACCAATGAGGATAGAGCACATCGTGCACGGCTGGGGCCTCACGACTGTGTCAGTCTTTTGACAGCAAATCGCTGCAAGAAAGTATACATCGCCAGGAGCATATGTGATACGTGAGTGAGGAGGCAACGTTTGGGCATGATGAGCAGACCATGTACAACAAAAATCTAGGAGATCTGGGGTTCAAAATTGTTTAGCAAGCCATCTATTCTCTTGGGAGGTCTGGCTTGACATTGGTCGGTGGGGTTCGTATAAAGTTCAATTCTACTACTACATATTACTTGAATCCATGTTTTGTTGATTTTGTGTGAATTTCATCTTTTTCATTTCTATAATTGAAGGCAACCATGCTACTTGAGACTGAGAAGAATGAATACTAATTGAATCCAACGATGACTTTAGTTCAGACTACATATTGATAGCTGAACATTGAAAGAATATAACTCACCGCAGATACAAGGACGGTATTGGCCGCTGAGGTCAATTCAATTGCACATTCAAGATCATGTACGGGTGGATGAAACAAAAGAGGTAGGTTATCACCAAAATAATGTTCGTATGGAACTTAACTAGCTGGATATTAATTTTAAAGAAAGCTGGTACAAAGGCCAACTTCATCTATGACAAATATTTTGAAAGTATTTCTAATTTATTGTAAATGGTCTAATTAGTTGATTCATTAGTAATAAAGTTATAAACTCAGTAAAAATCTATATATATAATAAAATATTTATGATACTACATAATTATTATGATTATATACTCCCTCCGTTCTAAAATTGTTGACACCGTTGATTTTTTTTCGTTATGTTTGACCACTCGTATTATTCAAAAAAGTTTAAGAATTATTAAATATTTTATTATGATATAATTTTCACTAATGGAATTTGAAACATAACTTAAAATTATATATATTTGACAAAATATTTTGAATAAGCCGAACGGTCAAACGTAACGAAAAAAGTCAATGGTGTCAACAATTTAAGAATAGAGGGAGTAATATATTAGTTTAAATATTAAATACTTTGTCTAGCCGTGCTATTAGCGTACGGGGTCACCTTGCTAGTTAGTTTTATTGGCATTCTTATTTGTAGATTTGGGGACAACAAACAAGGCCAACATGTTCTACTAAAAGCTACTCTCTCCGTTCTTAAATTGTCGACGTCGTTGACTTTTTTCGTTATGTGTGACCACTCGTCTTATTCAAAGAAGTTTAAGAATTATTAAATATTTTATTATGATTTTTTTATCATTAAAAAAAGTTGAAACACAACTTATAATTTTACATATTTGAAAAAACTATTTTTAATAAGATGAGTGATCAAATAAATAAATAAATAAATATAAAATGTAGTCTACATATATTTGTATGTATATATGATGGTATATATGATGATAAGTATGGTCCGCTAGTAAATTTCGAAAAGCCACAACTGTTTTACCAAACGGCTTTCAGCTTTTTCACAGATAACCCACAGCTGCTTTTTTACAGTCCACGACTCACAGCAGCTTTTGCCACAGACACAGCCCAACCAAACACACCCTAATCCCTTTTTCACCGCTTGTTACTTGGTCACTAGCGTTCCTGGCCTTGTCAGAAATATTAAGGAACATAGAGATAACGGTGTAGTGTTAATACTACCCCTGTGTAAGAACTCAGTTCTTTCATAAGTACATAATAATAGACAAACAGGACCCATTACCTTTATCTCTTTTTTCTTTGAAGCCAGCATCTTTATCTTTTTTCGTTGGAACCAGCACCTTTATCTTCGAAGTAGCAAACAAGCAAGGAATGTGATTATTTTTTGAAAGTAAAAGAAATGTGATGATTACATTATTCATGCTTTATGCCTTTTATATATTGTGTCTCTTTCCTATCTCGATATTTATCAAAGCAAACGGCATGGGCCCAGGGGCAACAGATTCGAAATATTTGTAACGATAATTTTAAAAACTATGGAAAATAATACATGGTCAATTATCGCAGTTCAAATATCCCTTTGTTCAGTCGCTACCACGAAAACATCTTGTGTTCTTAGTCGATTTCCAGTGGGGGACACATAAGAAGCTACCATTTGAAGTGGCGGACGTGGCCTGAAACTTCGAATAGCTGCAAACTACAAAGATTTTACTAACTGGCACTATACATATTAATTTTGCAGTAGCGATAAGCTTGTTTGATAGTATTTTTGAAGTGACATGCCGAGGTCTCTAAATGAGCGTTTATTGAATATCCACACCAGGAGTTTTGGGCGGGGTGGATCAGAGCAAACGGTACGGAGGGCAGGTCTCATCTGTCCATGGGGACCACAGGCAATAAGGAGCAAATCCGTCATCAAGCAAATAATTGCTAAAGAAAAGTTTGTCTGTGCTGTATCATATCACCGGCCGCACTGCGTTTTCTAAAGATATATATAGTATGTCCCCCGAGCCCGAGGCAGTTTTTGTTCCGCTCCCTCTGTGTCCCTGCCGCACTGTTTTTGTGTTTCTATTATTTTGCTCCTACTACTCCCTTTGACATAGCTGAGGTATGTACCTTAAGTCCTTAACAGCTCTCTTCCATCAATTGTTCTCTTCGATCAATTGCAATTCAAACTAGTTTTGGCTGTTCGTTCATCATGCATGGATAATTCTTTAGAAGAGCAGAGAACAATATGGCATGCAATTGTGTAGCCAGATACTGATTTTACATGCTTGTGTGCTTTGACCAGAACTGCAGAGATAATTATCGATGGGTTAGATCAATGATCCAACTGGAATTCATCACGTCCTAGAGCCATCAAAATATACACGTGTTGTATTTCCTCATACAATAAAATGGAACATGCATCTAAACCAAGTATAAGCTACTGTTGAAGATCAAGTGGCTACACAAACACAACCTAGATAAGTGGACCGGCGGATGAACTAAAGCAATAGATGCTATCATGCGTACTGAGGTACACCATTTACCGCTGTCACCTTCTCTTACAATAATCTATTCTACATGTTGATTTGTTTTTAAATTTAACTACTAGTTTTAGTGACCAAGAAGTTTGGTCTCTTCAAGGTTACTAAAAGATAATCTATAATGGAAAAGTTTTGATTTTCTTGGTTCACATATTTTTAGTGACCAAACATGCATATGTGATCATCAGTTGATATAAACATTTATTCTACGAGTCCTCACCAAGCATTCACTCTGGGTGTGTTTGGTTTCTTATATACGCCTCAGCCTGGCTTGGGAGCTTGGGAGCAGATGCAGGCTCATCATAGCCAGCATCTGTTCATGCAGCCTCAGGTGATTGGTTGGCTATTTCAGTGGTAGCCCGGCCGAGCTGAGCCCTTTTTGGTTGACAGCAGTTTACTAGACGGCCAATCCTCATCAATAGTTGAAATAAAAAAAATAGATCTGATAGCAGATCCATCGGTGATATTTCCTCGTTATCCAGTCCCCATCGGAATGGCTCGCTGGTTGCCTTGTGCCCTTGTTGATGGCCGGCTATTGACGGTGGAGATGGCTACCGCGAGTAAACAACGACGAATCCCGTGGGAGCTGGATGACCCGACGAATCCTGAGGCACCGAACGTCAGCACTCAGCTACGGAGGGCATGGCGAGCGTACCAGGAGGAAGAGAACCGATGTCTAGAAAGGGGAACATGGGGCTCAGGTCCGGTTGATGCAGCCTGGCTGCGTTTCAAACACGCATATGAGGGCTATCAATCCAATCTTGCATCTATCCGGCCTGGCCACATACCTAGGTTAGGTAACCAAATGAGGTGGCTGTATCAGTTGGGCCTGGTTGAGGATATCAAACATGCCCACTGCGCATAGCTAGCTAGTGATGGCCAAACGGGCGGCACGGCCCGGACCCGAAAAGGCACGTCCGGTGATAATTACGTGCCGTGCCGCCCAGCGTGCCTACCCCTATGTGACAGCCCGATTTTCACCGGAGGGTGAATACCGTGTCTTTGTATCTCATAGTCACTCTCAGGAGGATGACTCATACAACCAATACAGTTGAATATCATAAAACCATAAACGAATACAATTTATGACAAGAATCAAGAGAAGATATTATTCTAAGGAGAATAACATCTACAACAACTGAGTACAAGGACTTGACACGCAGGCCAAGAAAACAACACAAGACTGCTAGCGGAAGCGAAACACTAAGCATCATAGACGACGGAAGCAAATCTCCAATTTGAGCCATTCAAAGGTAGTGCCCGTATCTAGGGGCATGGCTCTAGTGTTTCGCTCAAATTGGAGATTTGCTTCCGTCGTCTACGACGCTTAGTGTTTCGCTTCCGCTAGCAGTCTTGTGTTATTTTCTTGGCATGCGTGTCAAGTCCTTGTACTCAGTTTGTTGTAGATGTTATTCTCCTTAGAATAATATCTTCTCTTGATTCTTGTAATAAATTATATTCGTTTATGGTTTTATGATATTCAACTGTATTGGTTGTACGAGTCATCCTCCTGGGAGTGACTATGAGGTACAAAGGCACGATTTTCACCTTTCGGTAAAAATCGGGCTGTCACACCCTAGGCCCATGGCACGGCCCGCTCTGTATTAGACGTGCCGTGCCGTGCCAAGCAACAAGCCGTGCCCAGGAAGCACGAAAATCATGTAAGCATTCAAAAGCAAGGAAATAAGCTAAGTTCAACTGAAAAAAACTTAACATTATAAAATGAGACACTAGATTTGGCCAAAAGGAAATATATTAGTTGAGCTGTTGCTGGCTACCTCATTAAAAACCCTTTGGCCTAAGGGAAAAGAGTACAACCCAGCTCAAGTTCGAGTTCAAGTTCAATATTACAGTCCAGTACCTAAAAAAATTACAGTTTAGTTCATCATGCAGTCCATGGTTACACCTAAACTACACAGCTGGAGCAAGAGCTCCTTCATCACCATCCAGGTAGAGGTTCTCAAATGACAGTTCAAGTCCTGCTGGTGCTTCTCGATGTTGTTCTGCATCCTTTCCTCTCCCAGCTGCCAATCCTTCAAGCATGTCAATACTTCCACCATGTCACTTGTTAGCCTCCTCCTCCTTTCCTCCAAGACCCTGCAAGTCAAGCTAAAAACAGATTCCGAACTAATGGTTGAAACAGGAACGGTCAATATGTCTCTAGCCAAGATAGACAAAATAGGTTATGTTTGCTTATGTTCATGCCACCAAGTCAGAATGTCAAGCTCATCATCAGGTAGAGCAGGGTCATTATCCAGATACAAAACCAACTCAGAAACAGGAGCAAAGGTAGAACAAGATGGTGTATGACAAGAATAGCCAACAGATGCATCACCAGAAGCAGATGCAAAGATCTTACCCCATGAAGTTCTTTTCCTGCCACTACTTACCGGTTGAGGAGGCTTCTGCAATCTCATTGCACCAAATTTATTTTCATACTTGCCAAAAAACTTGGTTAGCTCAGTTCTAACATCATTGAAATAAGTGGAATAATCAACATCAAGATGATCAGATAGAAGGTTGAGGGCATTACTGAATCCTCTCAGCTTAGCTCTAGGATCCAATATAAAAAGAAAATGAATATAATAGAGGAATTTGTTTCTAGTACTTGAGGCACTTGGCCTTCATGGGCAGCACACACTTCCACAAAACTTATCATTCTGATACTTATGCAAATGTCCAGCAATCTCAATGAGCTTATGTATAATCAGAGGTGAAGTAGGGTAATAAACACCAGAGAGAATAACAGTAGTCTCATAGAAGAGTTTAAGGAAAGAGCAAACTCTATCAGCAACATACCAGTCCTCAGGTTCAAGCAAACTTTTGCCATATACTGCCTGGTACTGGCCATTGATGAACACATAAAATGTGCTCTGATGTGGCAACATGTGCTTAAGCATGAGATAGGTGGAGTTCCACCTAACATCCATGTCCAAGCCGAATTTTCTTGTTGGCCGAGCACCTATAGAAAGACAATATGACTTGTATGCTGCAATTCTTTGGTTAGAACAGTTCAAAAATTGAATTGCAGTTCTAAAATTCTCAACAACAACTTTCAAGCGTTTGAGTCCAGACTTCACAATCAAGTTTATGATATGGCATGCACACATTTGATGCAACAGAAGAGGGCCAACATAACCAACAAATTTAGGGGTCAAATCATCCATGGCATTAGCATTAGCAGATGCATT
Organism: Chloris gayana; assembly: GCA_031894775.1. Taxonomy (NCBI): domain Eukaryota; kingdom Viridiplantae; phylum Streptophyta; class Magnoliopsida; order Poales; family Poaceae; genus Chloris; species Chloris gayana. Next base: position 97,374 of record JAUNZO010001551.1, on the reverse strand, counting down.
ATCAAGAGTAATAGACATGAGTCTATCGGACAAACCATAATCAGCAATAACAGACTCAATACGTTCAGCGATGTTAAGACCAGTATGAGCAACATCAATCAATCGCATGCCAAGCACCCTTGTTTCTAACATCCAATCAGAATTAACAAAATGAGCAACAACAGATAAATAATCTTCCTTAGCATTACCGGACCACACATCGAAGTCAAAACAACAGATGAAATAGTGGATTGCAGCATTTGCATCAAAGCAGAACGATGCTCATTGTAAAACTTGACAAAGTCTCTAGTTGTTGTCTGCCTAGACATGCCAAAAAACCTAGGATTATGCAAAGTCTTAATGTAACGCTCAAATGCAGTAGCTTCACCAAAGCAGATAGGCAGATCCAAAGTAACAATCAAAACTATATTCCCATGTACGCATAGAACCATCAGTATTGAATTGAAGAACAGTTTGAGTTCGGTTAGCACGTTGGGATTTAGCCATGCAAGATCTACGATGACGAAGCAAATGACCAGTGCCACCACCAGAACCAGCAGACAAGACACTCTTGCAATGCTTACAGGTAGCAGCATACCTGATTCGCACTCCATCGACCTCCATGTATATAGGTTCGAAGTCGTTCCATGCCTCGGAGGTCGACTTCCTACCTCTCTTGCGGCGCGAAGAGGTTGAACTGCTCGTGGTTTCGGCCCTGTCCGAAGCCACGGATGCCGGAGTAGAGCTTCCAGTCGCTGGAGAAGAGGTACCCGTCGTCGGAGTAGAGGTACCAGTCGTCGGAGTAGAGGCACTAGTCACCGGAGTAGAGGTACGAGTCGCCGGAGTAGAGCCCTCGTTGCCGGTGCTGTACTAGGTGTCGAGCGCAAGCCAAAGAGGAGATTTTTTGCCGTGTGCAATGCCTCGTCGCTTGGCAACAGCGGCCGCATGGCGACGGCGACTCGTCGAGCACCAAAAGATCGGAGAGAAGAGGAGAGGGACGTGCTACGACGTGGATCTGTTGTTGTGCATGCTTGTCGGTGGGATGGGATCGAGTTGACCGGCTAGATCTAGGGATCGGAGAGGGGAGGGGAGGGGCGAGGAGAGGAATAGGAGAGGAGAGGCGGGCGCGGCGCGGTAGAATGAGGGTTTGGGGCGGTAAAATCAGCCTTTTATACAGGGGACAGGGCTAATCGGATGGTTGGATCGGACCGTTGGGGCTTAGGGCGGCAGGCTGGGCTATTAGCGAGCTTTGTGCTTACCGGGCTGCTAACAGAGCTATTCGGGCTAGCTGGGCTAGGCTCTATTTTGTGTCGTGTCATGCCGCCCATCGGGCTGGACCATCAGCCCGGACACGACACGCACGTTGGGCCGGGCCAGCATGGCCCAATTTATTTTGTGCCTGTGCCGGGCTTGGGTCGGGCCAAAAATTCGTGCTTCGTGCCTGCCCGTTTGGCCATCACTACGCATAGCTAACTAACCCCACTTACCGAGTAGCGCACTTTTTGAGATTGGTGTGGCGAGGAATGGAACGACACAATTTCATTGGATGATGGAATTAAAGTTTCTTACAAAATTTGAAATGGATTTTTTTGAACAGTAATTCCATTTTCGAATCCATTTGAACTGTTCTATTCCTTAGAACTAATGCACCAAAATAAGATCCCACTTATATTATTAAAAAATTTTAAATTTTAAATTTGAATTATTGACTGGCTTGATTTGTTCTAACAATAAAAATCAATTATTCTAGCAATGAAGATCAATTGTTCTAGTAGTTAAACTTTATTGTTAAAGTGTTTAAAATCAAATGTCCTAGTAATTTCTAACTTACATTTTTTTTAAATGCTCTAACTAGATAAATCCATTGTTCTAGCATTGAAAATTCATTGTTCCACTGGTAAAAAGCTATTGTTTAGGTAGTGCAACTCAGTTGTTTAAGTAATAAAATATGTTGAATCTAAATATTTGATGTAGTTATTCAACGGCATATAATTTTAAAAGATAAATATAACAATTTCTTATAAAATTTTGGAGGAAAACAATAATGGGTCATTTGGACCTTAATGGGCCGCATGGGTAGCGCGGCCTATGTATAGGAAGTCTCTCCACTCCACCAACCCATTAAAATAACCCACCAATCAATCCCCACCAGTCCATGTTGCAACCAAGCTACAATGGAAGAATGGATGGCAGTTGCAACTAATCTTTCAACGGATAAGAGCATCTCCAACAGCTCCCCTGCCTCATCCCCTCCAGCCCAAATTTAGTTTGGTTGAGCTTCAATGAGGGACGGGACAGAGTCATCCATGATATCCTTGATGAACTCATCCATCATGGTATTTGCTTCGATAGATAGAGTCATCCCTATTTTTTGTTTGGTTGAAAGGACGAGGACGAGGGGGACAACAATCATTATCTAGTTATATTCTTATTTTATTCGTAATAATATATAAAATAATAGGTAATATCACATATTAATATTATCTAATCATTATCATCTCTAATCAATTATAAAAATTTCTAATTAACACTAATCATACTTAGATTAGTTAATTAAATACTCACCAACTAACAGTTTTGCACTTATAAATGCTAATTCTTCAGTATTACATACTAACTATTCATTCAACACATTAAATCTCACTAATCTTTTACTAATAAGCATCAAAAGCAAAGGTGGATGGCTTCGTCCCACCAAATTTGAGGGATGGCTTCATCCAATATATTGAGGGAATATTCCTATGAGGGATGACACTGTCCCTCCTTGACGCCGAAGCAAACACCAGCAAAAGAGAGATATCCCTAGATGACACCGTCCCATCCCTCTTCATCCCTCCAACCAAACACACCCTAGGGGATAAGAAGGGGAAAATATCCCTCCAATAGATTTCCTCCAGTGTCCCCTCTTTTACACCATCGAGTAAATTCAGTTCTCCGTCCCCTCCATGGAGGAGATCGACTCATGTCCCCTCTTTTCACCGTGTGGTATTTTTTCTAGCTTCTTCCGCTCTCGTCCACACGCCCTTCGATCCCGCGCAAGAACTTGCGGGGCTGGTAGGCTAGGGAGCCATGACGTGAGGTGGCGAGTGGTGCGCGGGCTACCGTGGCGTGCACGGCGAAGGGCGTGTGAAGCTTCCCGGCACGCACGCGGTGGCTAGGGGCATCCACGGCTAGGGGCGCGTGCGGCGACCAGGGCTGTTCGCGGCCAAGGGCATGCGAGGTGGCTAGGGCACATGCGAAGGGCTCTGCTCGCTCGCCCGCACACCTCTGCTCTCATTGCTTCGACCGCCGAGCCTAGACCTACTCGCCGTGTGCTCTTGCACAACAATGGAGGTCGATGAGAAAGAGATGTGTGGTGGGATCCATGTGTACGTGAGTTAGAAGGGGAAGAAGATCCCACATGTCAGATTAGAGGTGATGGTATTGTAGGGAAACTGCTGGAGGAACTTTCGCTAAAACGCCGGAGAATGGTGGAGGAGATCCCTTGAACCAAGCTGGAAGCGATGGAATTTTAGGAGAGCTGTTGGAGATGCTTTAACCATGTGGAACTTGGAAATGCTCCCTTTGTTTGAGCTAGATATTGTGGATTTTGGATTCTATAATCCAAAAGCTGAAACAAGGGTTGGATTGTGATTCTCGTATTCCATAAACTAGGTCTCCAGATTCTACAATCAAGCAATCTACTCACACCTAGCTTTTAATGGATTATGACACGAATATTTACTATTTTGCCATCTTTGCCCACTTTAAGTGACTCGTAGTTGGATTGTGGAATCTAGACAAGCAAACAACCTTCAGATTTTAAGCCTCGGATTCTAACAATCTCAGATTCCAAAATCTGCAATCCATAATCTAGAATCCATAATCTACAATCCATAATCTAGAATCCAAAATCTTTAGCTGAAATAAAGGGGGCCGAAGTACGGCACACCCTTGCTGCGGCTGAGCACATTTCACCAAATATACCAAAAGCAAAGGACAATATGTAAAATATGCATGAGTTAAGCACACAAATAAGCAAATAAAGTGGATCTTTGTGTATAATAGATCGATTTGTGTGAATACTAAAAATAGAAGGGTTTTTCATGCTAAATCGGAGCAAAATACTCCTCCCATGCATGTCCTCGTTGTTATCCACACGACCACACAACACATCTTCTTACTTAACACGAAGCAAGTCTCCTACCATGGAGTCACTTTGGCCATTCCCGCATCTCCCGTGTTCTGCTAGCCATCACGACCTCCCGCACCGCCAGTACCTACACCCTATCGTCGGTCGCACTGCACACCCCCACGCTTCGTAATTCCCCACCTCCCCACGCCGTACCCCACATCGCGCAGTGGTGCTCAGCACCCACAGCGCCTCCACGCCCATCGCTGAATCGAATGACTATGACAAGTGAGGAACGATTCGAGAGGGAAGGCCGAAGCTGTCAATGTCATCTTCCATGTAAGCGAGTGGCAAAGACACTCGAGTCCTGCCTCCTTCAAACACCATCGCTGTCGTCCCCGCGTCACTCCAAGACATGTCGATGCCTCGTGGCGCGCCGTTAGCCACACCGTGTCGAACTCGCTCTCATCATGGGATTGTTGCGGCATCGGATCGGCCATCGAAACCATGGCCTATGACCAAGCAACAATCATACTCACATCTCTTCCGAATGGCCACCGTCGTGTCTAGTCCGGTCGGCTACCGACGTGCCTACATTCATGGAGTGGCATCTCCGTCCACCGGACCACCGGTCCACCCTAGTGTCGCCATGGCGTTGTAGTGGCAGGTTCTCCACCACATGAGGATACTAAGCACAAACGAACAGCCTTCGATGACGAGATGGAGTCCGCATCAACACCGTACGATGAGGGAATTTTTGCATGATGTGGCAGTTTCTCATTGGACGAAACAGCATGGGAGCCCTCCGGGAGCCTGGATTCCACCGCGGGTAAGGGCATAGATATTCAATCATTGCCTCAAAGTTGCACCATATTAAAATAGTAATGGCAAGTTTTGTAAACCTTATTATAACTTTCAATAAAAACAATTGTAATTGAATATGCATTTCATTGCAACTAAGAATGATTTTATTACAACTGATAGTAGCTCTTGGTTACAATGATAGTTACACCAAATAAAACTATAAGGTTAGGGTAAGAGTGTAAGTGCAAAACTAGCAATTACTAGAAATTTCATATAGTTAAATTAAATCGTAAAAACAAGTGCACCATGTCTACGGGGTTCATGGACTGGTAGGAGACTCTGCTCCATGGGTTCATGATGATCCATGGTCCTCTTCACCGGAATCTAATGGAAATCGTGGATTGTGTGTTGGACGGTTGTGGCGGTTTCAATAGTACAGGGGATGACCAAGTGACAAGGAAGATGGTGGCCCTGAGTTGGCCAAGGCGGCACTACGGTGGCCTATTCTCTATGGGGATTGCATCAAGACGAAGAGGGTGTCCAAAGGTAGTCATGAAAGGGCCACATGGGGTTGTTGGGCAGTTGATGCGGAAGCACGACATCGATGATCAGTTGTGTTGCAGAGGCATTCAGGGTTCTGGTTTCATGTTGTGTCAACACGTGTTGTGGTGATGCGACAATGGGGTAGTTTTATCCGAAAATAGAGAGGCGCGGCACCTTCCTTTCATGGCTCATCGAGCTTGGGCTGACAGCATGTCATGAATAGTGCGAGTGACAACACACACACACACACACACACAAAGAGAGATAGAGAGGGCAAAGGGGAGTGAGTGGTGCGCACACAGAGGTGACGGTGGCGGTAGTGATGCGGATGGGGTGGCGGTGCAGCTAGGGTTTGGGTGCACAAGCACATCCAAGGTTATTTCATAAAATAACTTTTTCTAAATACAATTATACTTCTTGTTGAATTAAAGATAAATTTTTATCCATTACACAAGCACGAGCAAGGTGTCATGGGTAGTTAGGGCCGCCCGATCTGTGGTGTGGGAGATTCTTTGGTTCAGTCTTTCATCGGATATCGATGATAGGGGAGGCCAGATTATAAGGTAGTGGCAGACCTCACACATCTTGGTTGTCTTTTGGGTTGACATGGACCAAGACCTTCGTTGGAGCTTGTTGGCATTGTTATGTCCTTTGTGCAATATTGTTGATCTCCTTGTGGACAATATTATTGTTGTTGAAGTTCTTCATTGGGTTGAGTCCATCAAAGTGCTTGATGAGGAGATCCATCTAGCTGCTAGTATGTGTGTTTGCTTGTCATAAGGCATGCTGGGCTATTGAGGCTGGAGGTGATCTCCACTACATCATTGGCCCGTGACTATCTTCACAATTAACCTTTTGCCTTTTCAGTGGTTAATGAGAGCATGCTTTGACACCATCAGTTTTGTTGTGTCACCGTAAATTGGTTGTTGTACCCATCCAGGGGTGCTTGCAAAACCCTTTAGACTACAGTATCATCCTCGATTGTGCAAACTAGGGTTTGAGTGTCGTCCATGAAACAAACAATCTTCAATGTGTCTAAGTGATTAGCTCACTTGCAATTGAATCAAGGCCTGTATTATTATTTCTACTCATTTGTGTTAATGAATTATCCCTATCTTTCAAGAGATTAAAATCTTTATCTCTATTTGCTCCACACACAATTTCTAGTAGTGTTCCTTAGTTCATCCATGTGTTCTTCAATTTGCTTGCTCAAAATGCATTATTGCCGAGGTCCATCGAATTGTATTTGGTTAATAACCACATAGCAGCGGTGAAGCAGTTACACAGGTTTGATTCCTTCAAATTAGAATCCTAGATTGTCAACTTTGATGCACATCCAATTGATTATCCTACCTATAGGAACATCGAACCAAATCCTCTCGGTAGGAAAACTAGAACACAACATAACCTAAATCCTAAAGTGAATGTTGACAACTGATAATATAGTCCGAGGGACAAACAAATACTCCTAGGCGCTCCCTCTAAAGGGATTAACAAGATACATGACTCAAAGCCCAAATGCGGTTACACAACACAAAGATAGACTGTGGATGCCCACTTGTTTCAATGGTTCCTAATGATTCCGAACAAATTTTGGAATTGGACTAATGTGGTTGGAAACATTATGTCGGTAACTTTCTGTAAATATGTTTAACGTCAAAAATAGAGCATGTATATGCTCTAGATGTCCATGTTAGTGCGGCCTACTCCTCGATTCCTAGATGAACTCAAACATAATTAGAACATCCACCATGGCTACTTGTGCTAGATATGCACTGTACATCTTTCCTAGTTTGGATAACCTTGGGGATGTCCTTGTCCTCCATGTAATTCTCTAAGCATAGTCATATGCACGGGGTCATATCCTCGTCAAGTTTTTTTCTATTGGGAACAATTTCACGAGGAACACAATGGAACACTTGTCCCAAGTACTCACCACACTTCGATCGATGTAGAACCACTATTTTGCAACATATCTTCCAACATCCAGCTCCCTTGTCTGGGCTGTCACATGATGTATATGTAGCCACTGGACACGTCCTCCCTTGCTTGGCCACGAAGTTAGCTCTTACAGATCGAATCGAAGTCGGTTCCGTACCTTCCATAATAAGTACCGACTTCCATAAATCATAACCCCCTCTTTGAAAGTTCAAATGAGGCAAAATCAGACTTTATCGTGTATCCCTGGAAAAGATCTACAACTTTGGTATTCATTTGATCTCCAGATTTGGGTCCTCTTGATTCCCAAATATGCGATGTCAAAATATATGTCCTGATTTGGGGGCCGTATCCTCATGAGTCCAAATAGCATAATCCATATATGTTTCAGAAAGCTCTCGATGAGGTCTACAACTTTTGTATTCTAGTATTTCCCATTGCAAGATGTTCTGATCTACAAAAACACATGGAAATGCAGTGATGTTTCTGAACTCCGCAAATTGACTGCTTAAGCAATTTGCATAAGCAGTTTTGTCAAATGGTTTGACTGCTTATGCTATAATAATAAGCTACTAGATAAACTGAATAAGCAATTTTCACATACGAGCATAAGTAATTTGTTTCATAAGCATAAGCCCCGCCAAAGATAACTTATACAGGTTTTAGAGAATAATTTGCAAAGATTATGCGCAAGTGTACATTTGTCCAGCAGTTTAGAGACAATATTAGTGCTGTTTATAGTCCACAGCTATTTCATGGCTTCAAATCCAATGTCACGTAAGTGGATATCAGATATGTTTGGAAAATATTTGTACCAGCCTGTACAACTGCGTGAGCGCTATTGATCTATTTACTAGAAATAGTACTACAGAAGTGAATTTTTTATATTTTAAAACATGCTAAAAGAGTAACCATGTTGTACCAAATATCCAATAGCTCTGTGTTTCTTTGCTGGCAGTGTAGCAATCCTCTTATATATGCATGACTAATATAAGAAAGATTTTAAAATAAGAACAATAATGAATATAAATTACAATAACTATATCCACATGTTTAAGGTAAGAGAAAAATATGCTCTCCTTTTACGGTGATTGATTTTTTTAATGAAATAATTTAATATTTGATTGGTGCAAGGTGTGTATTATATTAGTGAAAGAAAATTATTTTCATTAATATCTTCGACAAGGTATCAAAGCTAGGTTTGCAATATAGAAATGTAAGTCGACTAGATATTGGTATTCTATCATACCCAAGAAATATTAGATTCTACATTGTTTATATTGGAAATAGGTTAACTGAAATCACCCATTGACACGTTGATCCCCCTATCTCAATATTATAAAACTAGAATAATGGCGCTAATAGGGTACCTTTAAAGTGCTCAATTTAAAGATTGTATTCGAAGAGATCCTTTTTAAATTCTAACATTAGATTGTACCTTTCCAGCTCGAAAATATTATTTCTTCCAACACAGATCTAACGCAATATGACCACATATAATATTATTTTCCAAAGCTATGGGAGAATATTTTTTAACATCTATGGCAATAATTTTAAATAGTTATATAAGGTGCAAATAATTGATTCAAACGATTAGAAGTATGTTCATATATGTGACATATTTTTTAGTCAATTCATGAGACCAATTTTCTTTTTCATATATGTCTGTCCTTAGGTTGAACCTTTAATACTTTGACTAAATATGGGTAGTAGTGGTATCATATTTAAAAGGATGTATGCCCTGTACAACCTAGTAAAATATTGCTTGTTAATTCAGAGTGAGACAATTATACTGACCTGAGAGCGGAGACTCATCATGTTAACATGTATTTTTCAAGTTCCCTTCAGCCACTGTTTTGAACCATTAAATATAGCAAGTGAAAAAAATATGGTTCTGCAAGGTGCAATAAACAAAGTACTTAATCCAACTGGATGAAGTTTTGGCATGATGAAAGACATATAAATGAAATGCAGTTGCTTACCATAAATTGCATGTATGTGGTTTGCAGTAAGTTATTCACGCAGTTGTTCTAACCCATATTTTTACTTCCTAAGCTTGACACTGACACCATATCTACATGAGCTGATCCCATTTGTGAGAGACAATAGATTTCTGCACTGTAAACTCAGATGGAATCACGTTCAAGGGAGGAGCTCCATGAGTCCCTAAATAGTTCGTGTTACTAGACTGTAAGAAATTTGGTTAAATTTCTGGCGTCCTACCCCTTCTGGTCACGTACTACTGCATATGTGTTGCTAATTAACGACACAAGCAACTGTAGTTGGAGTCCTAGCCAGCGAAGGCGGCACCTTGATCACCATTGTCGCCTCTTATGTCCATAGGATGCATATGTACTTTGATTAGTATAAAAAGCTTGCAAGCCCAGCACAACGAACTATCATCACACCACATAGTATATGGGAAAAGCAGATAGACCTGCAAGCCACCTGCTGTAGGAGATTCCATTACATCACAAGAAAAAACGTTGTAACCTGTCGTAGGCCTATAAAGCTATGCTCGTCTTGGCCTGTCGCTGCAGATCATCCGCCACCTTGGGCAGCCCTCTGTGCTTCGTGTGGCGAAAGTGGCAACGGCTACGTATGGGGATAGAGTGGAAACCGATTTGTGCATTCCTTTTAGTTGTACTCATCCAACTTACGTGGAGGGCCCGATTTTAATCTGAGATTACATGGAAAGGAGATTAAAGGCTATATGTTTTGCTTTTTTGTGGAATTTCTAACCTATTTCTTTTTTTTTTCTAGGGGCACCCCGATAGAAAAGTCATCTCCTTTTATTAATAAATAGATAGATGTCCCTGCACGTCTTCAGCCTACTTTTACTTTCCCATCAGGACAGTTTCCATGATCTTGGAGAAACTAAATCCACCAACGTAAATAGGGAAAACTGTCCGTTTGATTACAGAATCAGCAACGTTTGAAAATTAAATGCGCTTTGCCTAACGAGGTCCTCCATGCAGCTGTAATGCTCCAGCGGCATGTCACAACTTGTAATAATCTCCTTATTTCTGGTAAGTACTTGTACTAGCGTCACTGTTAGGAGGCAAACCATTTCGCCCAACAGCTGCACAGCAGAGCGCTTTGGTGGCCAAGCCCGCAGCCCGGCCGGGAGCCCCTCCCGTACGTTCAATGCCAACGCCGCGCGGGCAAATCGAGTAGGTGGTGACCGTCGAACCGTATGCGAGCCTTGAGTAGGTGGATGATGACGTGCCCATATCCAATGCCATTGAGTTTCCGATGAGAACTGGATGCTTACAAATGAAATTCTGTCCTGTAGCTCGGAGAATATATCATCGTTCTGGCCTCGATCTGTCGACTGATGCATACTCGTGCATGCCAGAGCAGACAACATCGATGCCGCTGCCGAACAAATTATCGATCAATTCAAGGAGGATTCCAGTGCTATTAGAGGTAGCGAAAGAGGAGAGAATGTCATATACTTTGATGGATGGGATGGGCTCTGTGCATCCGCTGTTCTGCGCACGGTGGCTGCACAGGCCGCTTCTAGTCTGCAGTTTGATCAGGTCATCCATGTCAACTGCTCCAACTGGGTGAACAAGAGACAACTTCAGAGATTGATAGCGGAGCACTTGGAGCTTCCCCTCATGTCATGGACATGTTTAACATGCAAGATGCGGAGGATGATTTCGATGGTGTGGGTCTAGGCTCTCGTGATGCATTGCTACAAGTTCGCCAGGCGATGTCGTCACAATGGGAGAAGAAGCTAAGTCGCAAATTCTTGGTAATTTTCCACAATGGGAGTGACGAGGAGATTGACCTAACCAGATTCTGTGGCTTGCCTCTTTATGGATACTCAAGGAATAGAGTGTTGTGGACATTTCAAGGGAGATTCCGGCTCAAACCAAAGACAAGTGTTGATAAAAGCATAAGCAGCACTGATGTTGTTCTCTCGGCCAAACACCATGAGAAAAATCCCAGGAAACTCTGGTCCGATTACCTTGTGCCCCAAGAGGCTGCAGATCTTAGGGCTGTCGCATGCAAGAACAATACCATGCATGGCTTTGGTGATCATCCAGCACAAATTGCTGAGTGTGTCCTCTACATATGGAAGCTAACCAGCATGGCCCATCACTTGAGAATGGACTATGATTTGGCCACTCATTGCTGCAACCTATGGATCTGCGATGGCATCATACAGCCACAAGAGGGACAGGTCGGCATAAGAAATGATGATGATAATGGAGGACCTTGGCAAGTTGCCCATGCTCTGCAGCGTGAGATGCGCCTGGATGTGAACTATCACAACCAAAATCTGCAGGAGCCTTTGCCCTCTCACCTGGAATGGTATGCCGAGAGTACGGCTAGCTTGCCACAATGGACTTCACCAACACTTCTCTGCAGCTACACTGGAACTGTTCTGTTTTTCCCTTCTGGAGATATGTTCAGCAAAGTTAGTGTGCTCAAGCTCTCACATTGCACCTTCAACTTCTCATCATCCCCATTCCTCCGCTGCCACAACCTCAGATTTCTATGGCTTGACCACTGTCAAGATCAGGAATCCAGAGGCACATCAAATGGTGAAGTTATGACAGAAGACATCTGCCTGTTCTTCCAAAGGTTGTGGGTATTGGATGTTCGTTACACATGCTGTCGTTGGATCCTGTCTGCACAGACATTGGAACTCATGACTCACCTCCATGAGCTGATTGTGATGGGAGTCCAGGATTGGGACATGAGCCAGTTGCAGCAGGGATGCCTACCTAACGTCCGCAAGGTTCGAATAAAGAAATCAACAATCAAATGTAGTAGCAACATGTTTTCAGGGATCATGAAAAAGATGGAGCATCTTGACTTTTCAGGGAACTGTATCATAAGTGCGGGCATGAGAAGCTTAATTATCACAGTAAACAACAACCTCCTCCTAGAGACTGTCATCATTGACGAGGGATGTATTGGGCTAGAACACATCTCATTCAAGGGTTGTGCTAATCTGAAGAATGTATTATTAAGAGGATTGTTCAAGGGGCTTAAAAGCATTGATATCTCGAGCACAGCAGTGAAGACACTAGATCTCAGTGGAGTAGAAGAAGCCATGGAACTTGATGAGTTGGTCGCGCTGGGCTGCTTAAAGCTTTGCGCAATCCTGTGGCCAACTGAGAATAACAGGAAAAAATATTTCAGGAAGCTAGGCATTGGAACAACCATTGAGGATAGCAGTAATGCTACATCACTAACAGTGCAGTATGGAAGTCGAGCACCCACTGAGTATGCTTGGTATGTTTCCGTAAGTGACGCGAGGCTCCTCCGGTCACTTGTGGCTGTTAAAGAAGTTGGTTCTTCATGGGTGCACATGGAGATATCGACCCCAGGCCTTGCTGATACTGGTGGCAGCAAAGAGAGAAGAAGAATTTTAAAGGGTAGCGTGGATAGTGGGCCAGTGAACCAACAAGAGCAGCATGAAATAATCAGTGGTGGTGCATCGGTATACAGGGATGTCCCTATCACCTTGACGAACCAGGCACGCGAGGATGGTGATGCTCTGACCATCACGACACAGAAATGGCCCTGCCCACGTGTTCCTTACATGAGATCCAATGACTGCTACATGTACATACAAGATGACCAGCCGCAGCAGGGAGCAATAACTTCTAGGGCTATTACTGTACCGGACGTGATATGTGATCTTACCCGTATCCTGCACGTACATGACAGTAAGTCCATCACGTGTGTCCCTGGCCCACTCCATGGCTCCGAATGGACATATCTATGGTGGTGCCGAGTGGAGAGGTGCCCCAGTTTGGAGTGTGTCTTCGTCGTCCGTCCACAGGATTTTGTCGTGAGAATCTTTTGGTATCTGCAAACATTATGGTGCTCACAGCTGCCCAAGGTGCCGTGCATTTGGGACTTTAGCGGACTAGTATCTTCCGAGCAACATATGAGTTATGCATCATTTGAGTCGCTGGAGCTCATGCACGTGGACATGTGCCCCAGGCTGACACATGTGCTTCCCTTGACGGCCACACTGATCAACATCGGGTTTGGACACTGGCTGCAGACCCTGGAAATCGTGTGGTGCGGTGATATCAAGGCGGTCTTTCCTGTCAAAGAAGATGAAGCAACTAGTACCGTGGTATTTTCTTCGCTGACGCGCATCCACCTGCACGAGCTGCCCCAGCTACAGGGCATCTTCGGTCACCGCGGGAGGATATACGCGCCAAACCTTAGGAGCATCCACATCAGGGGCTGCTGGAGCCTCACGCGCCTGCCGGCTGTTGGTAAGGACCAGAAGGTGGAGTGTGACTGCGAGAAGGAATGGTGGGACAAGCTCAAGTGGGACGGGACGACCGACCGCCATCCCTCCCTCTACAAAACGACTCATCCACGACACTACAAAAAGACCTTGCTTCGGCGCACTGTGCTCCAATGACGAGGTATTTCTCATTTATTAATTGGTACTACACAAATAGGTGTTCTGACGATGGATACTGTGACTGAATAACCAGCTATATATTGGTTGCAGCTGCTGCGGGTCTAAGGAAGTGCCCGACTTGCCCTTGCCTGTGGCCGCCTCCTGCTGCTGCCTCTTTCATCTCGCCAGTTGTTCAAGCTTTATACTTGTCCTTTATTAAGGTCGATGCACGCTATATATATGGTGTGAGCATCCGCATATTGTCCAGTTTGATTGATTTTTGCATGGGTTTTCTAACATCTCTACTCTGACCATGCCGAGGTAGAGAACAAAGTAATAAGAGATAGGGAGGAGGCGACGGGAATTTAATCAGCAGCTGAATAATTAAGGTTCTTTCAGTTGCTGCTGCAAATTGCTGTGCTCCCTCATCCTTGTGTGGTGTGTGTTCCGTGAATTGTATTTCCTTTGTATTGCTGGAATCGCCGTGTTTAATTTATCTGTGTTCAATGTTTGGTGTTCCTTAAGTTGTAATACACATGAATGAATAAATTATATATTTTGTGTGAAATTTGTTTGCATGGCGCCATATATATATTCACTACTACAACAAAACCTTCAAGGTTGTCGGTCGTCAAAACGGGTAGTAGTTGGGTTCCCGAACCGACAATTGCGATGCGATAGCAATTTGATCAAGTTTACTGTCGCCTTTTGAGGCACTGTTAGTCCTCTACTTAACTGACACAATTTTTGAACGTTTGTGTTGGTTTTAATCAAGAACATACCGCAATTTGGTACAAATTTTATGCTGGTTATATGAACAACTGATTGTTTTCTTTCCAAGAGAGCTGTGTGGGTTCGAAGGAGAAAGCTGATTAATTACGAAGTCCTTAACATGGTCGTAGGTTGGTAACTGCAACTAACAACTTTTTTTCTAGCAAAGTCATATATAGGTTACTTATCGTAGCTCACTGCTACATTCTCATATATGGGACACACATATCTTAAATATATAGGTATGTTGATTAAATATTTTTTAAAACGATAGATATGTATACAACCATCTATCTATGTGTAAAGGGCTCACACTTTCATGCATTGGGATGATGTGGCACAATGTGGATCGAAAGAAACAGCCATTAAGACCTACTAGTGGGTTGCATCTTATATATATAAAAAGATAATGTTTATAAACTGAAAGACCCCATTACTGCCCATTTTCAATCAATCGAAAATTAGTATCTCTCTTAGCGTTATACGAATTAGTGCATATAAAAAATGGTGCAATTATCTCTAAACAAAAATTTAAAATAAAAATGTACAGATGCAGCAACGCAAACTGTTAGTTCTGTATAAACCAAAAAGAACACACCTATGATGGGAACTGCGGTGACGCATGCATCAATCTCAATATTTCAGCACACATTCCAAACACACTATAGCAACAACTAACTATAGCCACGGTTGGGCGCTCTATAGCCGCAGTCAGCCCCAACCGTGGCTATGTTTTCGAGACTGCAGAAAATCATCTCGTAGCCTCGGAAAACAGGTCAACCGGAGCTATAGTATGCCACTATAGCTGATCAACCGTGGCTATAGTGGCATACTATAGCCACGGCTCACTAATATAACCGTGGCTATAGCACACAACTATAGCCACGCTTGACAAAGTGAATTGTGACTATTTGTTTTTATTTAACAATAAATAAATAAATATGCATTACAAATAATAAATTATAATTACATCATATTAACATTAACATTACAGTATTACATCGCATTAATCACATTAATATTTACAAATGATTACAAAATCCATCAAAGTTTTAATAATATGCACATGAGATATGTTTTTTCAAACAAAGTCTACACTATACGAATCTTCAACAACATCAGGCTCATACGGGCATTTCGAACCGCACCACTCGAAAAGTGCCCGATGCTCCTTCGTCACGTCACATTCATTGTAAAAAAATGACCACGAGGACTGATGACCTCCCTAAGCAAGAAACGGCACATCCTAGCGATAATGTAGTACAAGTCATTTATACTCGGATGTTTCCGCACCGCCAGTATCTTTTTGTCCGATATCCTTACCTTTTCTAGACTTTAATAAATTTATAAAAGTTGGTAGATCATAAAAAAAACAAAAAGGATGCAAATTAAACAGAAACAATCTTAGTGTACCTCTTCGGTGTGGTCGTGGGTGATGGACTTCAAGTAGGATGCAGCGGAGCTTGAATACGCACATGCGTAGTATCCATAATACACACTATATTTTACTTGTTTAATGCGCTGTTAAACAGATGAAATAAATAACATCACTTCCAATTTCAATGATAGGAGGATAAAAAAATTAGATGTCGGGCATGTCTTACCGGAAATTTGTGACGAAAGTATATTTGTTTCCGAATCCTGTAACACGCCACCTTCGAGTTCTTTACGTAGTTCAAATAAGCACTGCAATATTGAGAAAAACGTATTATTGTATGAAATTACCGCTATTTAATTGTACTTCTATACTTACCAATTTATGACGCTCACGATATTTACGTAGCGGTTGGAGTCGTAGTCAAGGCTATCCAAAACCAATACGTATCCAAATTTTTGGCATGATCAGAAACAAATCCAATGACCACTACAACAAAAGATCGTATTAGTTAGTATGTCATCTATCTTTACAACCGACGAGAGAAAGGTAGTGGTCGAACTTACTCGAAGTGGTAAGGCACCTAAATGGCATGACAATCCTGCCATTCCCCGAAGCACCTGTAAATATAACATGCAGCTCGACCTCTTGCTTTTGTCCTCATGGTGTACTTCAGTTCTTGTAATTCTTGTGGTGTCTTGTCCTTATATATCTTGTCTTTCTCATTTATCCGCGGGTTGATTATACTTTAATCGATCAAGCTAGGATTGAGATACCCAACCTTCCAATCAGGTTTGTCGTATCTCTTCTTTTGAAATGTTGAATTCAAGCTACATAAAAAAGCAAAAGGCAATGTCTAACATGTAATGTAAAAAGTAGGAAATACGAAAAAGATGGATGGAGGCACTTACATGCACCACAAGGTTACGAAGGTCGTGTCCATCTCGCCGAGCCGAAATATAGTGTGGATATCATTGAAATATAGTCCAAGGGTCGAGTAATCGGTATCGTTGAACACGTCCTTTGGAAGCTTACAGGTGATCACATCCACTCCTTCTTCCGCTGCCGCTATGTACCAGTCATGCAACTTCCACATCTCCCACGGTAGGTTTGATAACATGTTTTTAGATACAAGGGGTTTGCCAAAGATGAAATTTGAAAAGTCCTCATTCTCGTCATGACCCTCGAATATGCCATCATCGTATCGTAGCATATGATGAGGCTCCGTGATTGGTTGCACGGGTCCCTTCCTCATTCGCTCCAAGTATTTTGTGACATGTTCCTGTTGCATCTATGACGGATCCACCCCGCAGGTGTAATATTCCTAGGGCTTAGAGGAGTAAACTCCTTCCGAAGAGGCTCGATAAACCGAGGCTCTTCTTCCAAGGCTAGTGTTTCAGCTTCTAGCTCGACGGAGGGGATACATTGCCCTTCGGGCTCGATAAGAAGGACTATTTGCTGCCGAGGCTCTTCACAACCGTGTACTAAGGCGGTTTCTTGCTGTGGGGGGTCTACGAGTATAGGACTCATACCGCTTCCTGTCCTTGGTCATCATGTTCCTTAGCAGCTGAAGCAGCACCCGACAAAGGAGACGGTTGTCCTTCACCAGCTTCATCCTCCGTGAGTTGTTGACTCACATGTACCGATCCGTGTCCGGACACGGGGGAGGGAAAACTCGTGGTTCGGAGAGAACAACCTCATGCCGTTTCCAGATGGTGAAGGAACAGATAGCAACATGTAGAGTTATAATTCCCGCATCAAGTATGGGGCACTCGGTCTCATGTTCCTCGCATCCTTGATCGACCTCCTCGACGAGTGACACGCACATACCCGGGGGAATATCCGTGTTGTGGATTGTTCGTCCTGAAAGTGCTCTACCAGTTACAACCTTCAAGGTCTTTCCCTTGTAACCAAACGACACATGTAGCTCACATGGACATTATTGTGTTATGAGTTCCGCTTCTAACAGGGAGGTAAAGCTAGGTGAATTGGATGGGACTGCTTCAGTCATACTGGGAATACTGCCACTTCACATCTCGGCTTGGTACATCTAGGGGTGGAAACGGATCGAATACGGCTCGAATAGGACCATATTGCATTCGTATCCACATTATAATACGGATGCAAATACAAATATGGATATTGTTCGGATGCCAATGCGAATTGGATGTTTATCGAATACAAATACAAATCAAATAACTCACTAATTCAGACGAGATACGAATACAATTAACTTTATATGTTATGAGGATAGTTATCTACACTTCTTCATCTTAAAATTACCATTAGTCATTTAATTTGATATATTGTACTTTAGGAATCACCAAATCACATCAAATTTGAACATATTTTCGATATAATATAAAGAAATAATAATAATATAATGACAGATACAAATATGGATACGAATAAATATGGATAGCTCGGATATCGGATATTAAAATCCCAAACCACTTTCATATCCACATTTCTAAACGAATCCAAATATGAATACGAATATTTTGTTTCATATTTACATTTTCTCGGATACGAATATCGAATAATACGGATTATCCGCATCCATTTTCCACCTCTAGGTATATCTCCATCTATCACCTCCACTCTAACTTGTCTCTCTCCTCCTTATCTTTCTTGTGAAATTTATATTTTTTGTACAAGGATGCGAAAGAGCAAGACGAGAAACCATCTTTCCAAGTGGCCTTGGAGGACACCGCTTGCACCCGCCCACCACGCTCTTTGGTCCCAATAGCAAGAGAGAGTTCGTCTCTATGATATTCGGATTGAATAACACCAGACTACATATGCGACTTGATGTCACCCATTATTTGCTGGATAACTTGCGCTGAGTCCGAGTCCATCGGAATAATTTCCCCATTTTCATCTATCGTAGAGTGTGCAAGAATCCAATTTTTGGCACGTGGCTCGAGGCCCTCCAATGGATCGGGCTTCCCTTCCGCACGGAGCTTTTCTTCCATCGCTCTCCACTCGGAATCTTTTTCTTATATCCGCCGGGGCCCAAGTGTGGCTTGTACTTATTTTTCTTGTTGAGCTCTAACATCTTTGCACTAAGGTCCTTGGCAGGTCCAGTTGTCTTTTGCTGAACAAATAGTTCCCAGTCTTGAGGGCTTAGTTGTCCATAGTCGTCAAAAGGTGTTATGCCACGTTTAACATAATGGCGGTTTAGCCTCGGACCTCCATTCTCGAAGGATATGTGACATTGCAGTCGGTGTTGCCTTGTTGGCTTTCTCGAGGTCCGCAGGTGGGAAGAGGATGTGTGATCTAACGGCATTCCACATTTCCTCTTTACGCTCCCGAGGCACCACCTTCCAATCGGACCAAGTGATTTTGCATTTGTCCCTTACCACTACACCGCAATGGTTCCGCCATTTTTCATGGACACCTCTTGGTTCAATAGGCTCCCGGTCGGCGGGGTCCGGGGTTGTTACTTCATAGGTGCCCTCGGCCTTGTTCGCAGACCATTTACCCCCGCGCTTGCACTTTTTTGGGGACTCATGGGCCGCTATGTTTTCCGTTTGTGCCTCATGAGGTGTGTCTTCGCAAGCCATGGATTGTGTCTCTTGTGCGGCCAAGGCAGAATGGACACTTCATCGAGGAACCTACCATACAAAGAATCATTAAAGGTCACTAATTTTCTATTAACGGAGACTTGAGAAATTTAACGGAAAGAATCACATTTGACGTGATACCTCTTCTGCAAGCACGTAATCTGGGTCCTCTTCGAATACGCCGAGGTTCACGAGGTCGGGGAGGATGAGGATCCTCTCGGTTCTTCCCATTCTCCACTTGATGAGGAGCTTTCATGGTTCATATCCACAACATCCTCTTGTGTGTACTAGATCGGGGGTTATCTTCCGGATTATCTTGTAATGGTATCTTGTTCGCCATTATAGGATTTGATACCTTTAGGGCAAGAATGAAAAGATTTAGTAGAAAATAAATAGAGGAAATAGTTAAAATAGAGGAAAGATGACAGAAAATGATTAGTTTACGGGGATAGCATCGAACATGGATAGCATCGGAATCAAATAGTAGAAGAGGAAGACGAGATGGAAGGACATACAATGTAGAACACTTTCATAAGAAAGGCATGTGCACACTATGCAATGCATACCACAATTTATATGACCTCGAGGTAAAGAGGTCGGGATACTTGGGTATCCTCCGAAAAATCAAATATAATGGTGCATACACATCACAAAGATAATCCGGAGAATACCCAAGCATCCGACCATGTCTACCTAAGGTCGTACGAGTTGTGGTATGTCTTGCATTTTATTGTACCAACCTTCCTAATGAAAGACATCCTACATTATATATTCTTTCACCCCATCTTCCCGTTCTCTTATATATATAAATGCTTATCAAGAGTCATCATCTGCCAAAAAGTTAGAATTCTTTTCAAGACTTTGTTGAACATATATTTTTTGCTCTCGATGTCTGGTGGCCGAATCAACGGCTATGCAACAAACTAAATAGCGGAAAGATGACACGAAAGAATTAATTTGCATGACATCGGATCGGGGATAGAAGAGGAGGTTGATGAGGATGATGTACATAAAATGTAGAACACTTTCATAAGAAAGGAAGGTGCACACTATGCAATGCATACCGCAATTTATACGACCTCAAGGTAAATAGGTCAGGATACTTGGGTATCCTCTAGAAAATCAAATATAATGTGTCATACACATTACAAAAATCATCTAGAAAATACCCGGGCATCCGACCATGTCTACCTAAGGTCGTACGAGTCGCGATATATCTTGCATGTTATTGTACAACCTTCCTAATGCAAGACACCCTACATTCTATATTAACCCCCCCCCCCCCATGAACCTCCTCTCCTATATCAACAATCATCATCTGCCAAAAGATTAGGATATTTTTCAAGATTTAGTTGAAGATAGATGTTTTGCTTCTCAGTGCGCGTTGCCGAATCAATGGTCATCCAACGCTATCAATAAGGTCATTGACTCCTATGTCAACATGTTTCCAACATCCGAGGATGCGGTCCATACTGCCACAGTCATCTCACTTTGTCCACTTTCATCATCGAGCATGGCTAGAGCATGAAAAGAGAGAAAAGAGAGGAAAGATGGAGAAAAGAGAGGAAGAGATTAAAGAGAGGAAAGAGACGTGAATAAAGAGAAGAGGGGAGAGAAAAGAGAAAATAGTTATTTAAAAAAAAGTAGTCTAGCCATGAAAGAGAGGAGAAAAGAGAGGAAAGAGATGAGAAAATAGGTAGCCAATGTATAATTCAGATAGGTGGCCAATGCATAATTTTCGGATAGCCACGACCGATAGGTGGCCAATGAAATAGAGGAAATAGACAGTTATATTTTTTACTGTCTAGATTACATCAATCATCAATCATAAATCAACAGAAATAGATAGGTGGCCAATGAAAGAGAGGAATGACATGACCGCAACAGATCATATATGAACATTTTCAGTGTGATTCATCATGACAGGAGCTAAACAGGGTCATGACAGGGACAATGTTTGATAAAATGTTCGATAAACTAAGTAGAACAATAAATCAGCACTCGAACACCGTTACCAATCATTTTATCGAACATTGTCCGAGTAGCACTTGACAGGGACAATGTTCGATAAAATGTTCGATAAACTAAGTAGAACACTGCGTGTTTGGCACAGATCTAGAGCTGAACTCCACTCAGGAGCCAACAAGAGCTAGCCAAACACTTCAACTCCAACAAATCCTGGAGCAGTAAAATTCCGGAGCTCTAGTTCATTTTAGGATGGAGTTATGGAGCACCTCATTTGCAACTCTAGGAATAGACAAAATCAATCTAAACATGGAGTTCTGAACTATTTACCTACCAATGCCACCGGTTACATACAAAACGGTTCGTTCTTTTATTTCTCTTCTTTCTTCTTCCCCGACGCTGCTGTCCACGCGACCCTCCGCCACCCTAGCATCTGGTCGGCTTGCTGCTGCTCACGCCACTAGTGCTCGTAGGTCCCAACCCTTGCGCCCCCGCTCGCGCGACCATAGCTCGTTCGCGCCCTTCTGGCCAGTCCCGGCGCACAGCTTGCTCGACTGCCATGGCCCTGTCCTGCTTCGAGGCTTGGGCCTGAGCTCCAAATCCCTCTTGCGCTAGATCTCTATCAGGAGCTCCAAATAAATTCTCACGCTCGAACACCCTGTCCCATCCAATTCGGTTTCTACTACAGGGGAAGAGGAAGAGATTGACAATAAACTTGCACAGCTTGGGGGAAGAAGAAATCTGAGAGCAATTACTTTTGGAAAGACCAATCGAGTGCAAATCTAATGGAATGAGAGAGATTCAAGCTCCCGAACAAAGTTTTCTTCAGATTTGTTTTTTTTTATTGTGTGCTTCTTCATATTCCGAAGTGACAGAAAGACAGAGGTTGATTTATCATCTACCAACGTGGCTCCATATTTCAATATTTTTATATTACAAAAAGATATGTGTTCTACTTATCATTTTTTTTGATTGATGAATATTTAAATTTGCTTTAAAAAATTATATGATATCATATAGAGAAAAACTATTTATATTCATTTCAATATATACTCAGCCTAACAAAGGGTAAGGATGTCAATTAACCATCAAAACTCACTTCTCGGGAGCTAGAGATACATTTCTAGCCAAACACGTCCATGTACAACTCCAACTCCACATCGGAGCAGCTCCATGCTGGAGTTTTGGAGTGGAGCTGCTCTCTCGTGGAGTGAAGTCATGCCAAACACACATAAATCAGCACTCGAACACGAGTTACCAATCATTTATCGAACATTGTCGGAGCACTAAGCAAAGGAGGAGCACCGAGCAGCATTTGACAGGGATAATGTTGGATAAACTAAGTAGAACACTAAATTAGTATTGAATACGAGTTACCAATCATTTTATTGAACATTGTCGAGCACCGAGTAGAGCGAAGCACCGAGCAGCACTTGACGAGGGACAGGCATTAGCTAAATAGTTATTGAACATTTTATCGAACATATCTAAGCGGGCAATTCAACTACTAAGTGGGCAATTCAACCGCTAAGCGGGAAATTCACGAGAGCAGGACAGATTTAACACTTGACGAGCTAACACGGTGTAGAATCAATTGGATATGCTCATGGAGCATTTCAACTTTCAAAGCAAAGGACAACAATCCTGCTGAACAGAATTCCAACGTCAAGCGGTTCTGGTGTGAGACTAGACCCATAGTTCCAGGTTGCCCTATGTCGCAACGACCAAACGGCAAAGCAACATAACTAGAGCAGCTGATCAATCAAGTGAGCAAGTTCTCTCGGGCTAAGCAAGGCACATTTCCCATCCCCACCCCCGCAAACGGATAGCCAATTCCCACAGAAATTCCACATTCAAGATACAAATGTACATCCAAATAACAAAATCATCTATTGGCAATTCATAGCAATCGGTAATCATCGAGAGAACGGATAAGTTGCTCCAACAGTAGGGGAGGGCAACGGAGGACTCGCTGTCGGGGAGGGGGAAGGGGAGAGGAGAGAGGGGGAGGAGAGCGGCGTACCATGGAGGGCCGACGAGGATACGGTGCCGGCGAGGAGGTAGAGGGTCGGCGACGAGGGAGGACCCGTGAGGAGGAGAAGCCGCCGAGGAGGGGGACGAGGAAGGAGCCGCCGTCGAGGAAGGAGCCGGCGTCGGGAGGGCCGGTGAGGAAGAGGAGCCCCGAGGACGGAGCGAGGAGGGACGATGAGGTGGAGTCGCCGAGGAGGGAGCCGTCGTCGAGGAAGGAGTCGGCGTCGGGGAGTGCCGGCGCGGAGGAGGAGCCGCCGAGGAGGGCGGCGAGGAGGAGGAGCCACCGTCGAGGACTCGCACGCGAGGCGAGGAGGAGGAGGCGCGGCGAGGAGGACCTCACGGGGCCACGGAGGAGGTGGAGGAGGGCGGCGCGACGAGGAGGAGCTCGTGACGCGGCGAGGAGCGGCGGCAGAACGGGCGGCTCTGACGGTGTCGATTTGCCAAGCGCCAAGGGTTAGGGTTGGCTGTCCGTGGCCACCGACCGCTTTTAAGGCAGCAGTAGCCACGATTGGCAATGGTGACGTGGGCCCACATGTCGGTCGGACATGTTACAATAGCCGCGGTTCACTTCATCATCAACCGTGGCTATTGTTGCCACAATGACAAGTGGGCCCACCATGTCGATGGCACGGACAATAGCCACGGTTCGTTTTGAAATGAACCGTGGCTATTGTTTTATGTTGGGACTACTTGTCATTGAGAGAGTTTATTTTTTTATGCGTAATTTTTCTTTTACTTCTTCAATTTTTATTCTACACAAACTATAATGCATTTGCATCTAATTTTTTGCTTGCCATTGTTTTAGTTGTTTACAAACATATATGTATTTTTTATTTTTTATACTCCATAACTTTTTAATATAATATTTCATCTACAAAATTGTTTTTCTTGACTTTTACATGACCCAAATAATTTTAAAAATTCTAACAAAATTACAGTAGATTTGAATTGGTACGACAGATGTGTGTGCCAATAGGCAATTCAAAAATAATACCAATTCTTCCGATACAAAAAATCAAATGATATCACGTTTTTCTATTATTTTGCACATTTATCATTTGCAAACTATAAGTCTGTTTGACCTACATTTTGGCATGGCACGGTTTCCCAAGCATTCCAACTTACTTATATTTTTAATAAAACAAGAATCACTGAATTTGAACAACATTTTAGCACTCCATACAAGTTTTAAAATTTAAATAGAAATAAAAAAATAAACACACTACATTAATGAACTAGTGGATGAACTACTAACAAGCCCAATATTAAAAGCTAGGCCCAAATCACTAGCGTGACTTTAAAATATATATTTTAATTGATTTAGATTTTTGAAAAATAATTCATTATTATTAAATGTTCTTATTTGTTGAAAAATAATTACTTTAACGTGTCTTATTTTCTCCAGGGAATTATTAATTAAATACATTAAACAAAAAATGTCTCGTGCCTTCTTAATTTTGTTTAAATTCAAAAAATTTCACCTAGTGGGGCCCGAATTGTTAATTAAATACATTAAATAAAAAAGGGCATGTGCCTTTTTAAAAAAAAATCAAAATAAGTGACTAGTGGTCCCAAGCATTATTAATTAAATACATTAAATAACAAATGTGTCGTGCCTTCTTAGTCTTTTAAAAAAATCAAAAAATTGACCAAGTGGGCCCAAAGCATTATTAATTAACCACTTTAAATAAAAAATGGTGTGTGCCTTTTTATTTTTTAAAATTTCAAAAAAAGTGTCCTAGTCGACCCAAGCATTATTTATTATATACTTTAATAAAAAATGGCCTCTACCTTCTTCTTTCTTATTTCTTGAGATTTCAAAAAAAATGACCTCTACCTTCTATATTCTTTTTTTCTAAAAATTTAAAAGAGTGGGCGAGTGGACCCAAACATTATTGATTAAATACTTTTTATGACTTTATAAAAAGTATTTAATCAATAATGCTTGGGCCTACTCTTTTCAAAATAAGTGACTAGTGGGCCCAAGCATTATTGATAGAGTACATTAAATAAAAAATGTGTAGTGCCTTCTTGAATTTTAGAGAATTGAAAAAAAAACCGACCTCGTGGCCCCAAAGAGTTATTAATTAACCACTTTAAATAAAAAATGGTGTGTGTCTTTTTATTTTTTAAAATTTTAGTAAAAGTGTCGTAGTGGGCCCAAGCATTATTAATTATATACTTTAATAAAAAATGGCCTCTACCTTCTTATTTCTTATTTCTTATTTCTTGAGATTTCAAAAAAAAGGCCTCTACCTTCTATAATCTTTTTTTATAAAAATTCAAAAGGATGGGCCAGTGGACCTAAACATTATTGATTAAATACTTTTTATATTTTTATAATAAGTATTTAATCAAGTAATAAAAAGTATTTAATCAATAATGCTTGGATCCACTGGCCCACTATTTTGAATTATTGATTATATTTTGAATTATTTAATCAATAATTATTATTTTATAAAAAATCAAAAAAGTTGACCAGTGGGCCTAAGCCCCTGGTCATGGCCTCTACTACTAGAGCCCACCATGAAGGCGGGCCAGGATTCGGCCGGCCCATAACCAGGCGGCTCGCAGATCAATATCGGAACGAAAGGAGTTAAGCAATACAATCAAAACGGCAGGCACGACTAGGCTTATGAAGTGGGGTGGGCGATGTTGGGGGAGCGATGTGGTACTAAATACGTGCCCGCCGCGCGTCCGGCAACTATAGCCACGGTTGACTTCTTCAACCGTGGCTATTGTAGGCCTTAACAATAGCCACGGTTGAAGAAGCCAACCGTGGCTATAGTGGCCGATATAGCCACGGTCGTTGGCCACGATAGCCCGCCACCTACTGTAATCACGGTTAATTTTCCTCGCCGTGGCTACATAATTTTGGATGGCGTGGCTACAGTGCGCGATTGTTATAGTGACATTGAAATTATTGCCCTATAAGGGAACTTGCCTGATGACCTAACAGGCAAGGGATATGTAGCGTGGCATATGTAGCGTGGCAGCTAGTCGGCAAAGAAGACACAGAATTCCAGAACAAGAAATTGACAAGGAGGGACGAATACTGAGAGGAGGTAAAACAGAACTAGGTGAACTCATCGACAAGACTGTCAAAACTTGTGCAGCACCGGGCAAAGTCAAAGTCACTTAATGAGGAAAAAAAATAGATAAAGTACAACGATTGATCTCTATAACAGAAGCAGCTAGTGGCGTATAGGAACAAGTCGAGCAGACAGTTTAACGGGTGGAGCCTGGAGCCATATATATAAAAACATATACTACAGCGCTGTCCGGCCGGCCAGCGTACAGGCTAGTAGTTGTTTGTTGCCTTGGAAGATGAAATCCATTGGATCCCACACCTGGAGCTGCCCTGGGTAGATGCTGCACGCCGCGCCCATATATAAAGCAGGAGGCACAGGCGGCGTAGCACAAGTAATTAGTAAGCAAGCCATGCATCTCCTTGCTCAGCAGTCGGTGTCATCTGAAAACCTGAAAGAGTTCAAAAGACCAATGTTTAATTTGCCCAATATATATTTAATTGAACCCAATATATATTTAATTGAAATCAACGCCCAAACCTGCAGCTTAGTGACAGCTAACAATGTCATGATAGTTACTGCCATATAGTGTACTGTAGGACCTAGTACTATAAATGTCGAGCAGAAGCATAGTAATCTCAGTTTGCTATCACTATTGGTAGTTGTAGCAAATAAAAAGCTCCATAAATAGCAAGTTGTTAATAAGGCAGCAACTTGTTGAGTGGTGTACATACAACACCACCATGGTGATGGGCATCGGCCGCTGGTTTCGGCTCGTGGTTGTGCTTCTGCTGCTGGGCTGCTACGGATCAGGAGTGGAAGCTCTGGAGGTGGGTTACTACGCGTCGACGTGCCCTGACGCGGCGGAGATTGTTGCCCACGTAATGGAGCGGCAGCATTACAACGACCCTTCGCTGTCCCCGGCCATGATCCGGATGCTGTTCCACGACTGCTTCGTGCGGGGCTGCTACGCCTCCGTGATGGTGGTGCCCACGCGGGCCCGCCCCTCCTCGGAGCGAACGGCCGTCCCCAACCACACGCTCCGGGGCTTCCACGCCGTCGACGCCGTCAAGCGCGCGCTCGAGGCCGCCTGCCCGCGCACCGTCTCCTGCGCCGACGCGCTCGCGCTCATGGCGCGTGACGCCGTCACGCTCCTCGGCGGACGCCGTTACGACGTGCCGTTAGGGCGCCGCGACGGGATGCAGTCCAACCCCTGGGAGGTGGAGGTGGACCTGCCCCCTCCCTTCGCGAGGATCGACGACGCGCTCCAGGCCTTCTACGGCAGGGGCTTCTCCGCCGAGGAGATGGTCCTGCTCCTCGGCGCGCACACCGTCGGCGGCGCGCACTGCTCCACCTTCCGCCACCGCCTCACCAGCCAACAGCACACCATGGACGAGCAGCTCCGGTACGACCTGCTCCAGACCTGCGGCTCCGTCGTCGACGCGGACCCCGTTCCGTTCATCGACCCGGACACGCCCTTCGCCATCGACAACAACTTGTACGTGCAGCTCATCAACAACACCACGCTGATGCAGCTCGACCAGGAGGCCGCCACGCACCCGGCTACCGCGCCGCACGTTGCCTACTACGCCGCAAATCCTGATGCCTTCTTGCAAAGGTTCTCCGAGGCCATGGCCAAGCTCAGCAACCTCAACGTGCTCGAGGGCAGTGCCGGTGAGGTCAGGAAGGTCTGTGCCAAGTACAACGACACCTGAAATTACCTATTACTTCTCAGTTGACCCGACCCATCCGCACCGATCGACCTGCAGAGTCAGGAAAAGTTATTAACTAGTTATTGTAGTAGTACAACTTGAGACTAGAAAGATTCTTTATATCTGAAAACAAAATGCTTGTTGACCTTAATTGATTCAGTATTACATCGATTCAAATAAGTCGAGGAGTGTGGAAAGGTACATCGATGTACCTTGATTCATTATCAATCTTTGACTGTTTGATCAATGTTCCTTTTTGAAATTTAAAAGTCATCACCTCCGCCCTAAACATCACAACTAGTACAGTGAATTTCAAAAAAGCTACACGCCTTGTAACATATGACTATAAATTTGAAAAATATCAGGTAATCTTAGGGGCAAATTAAAGTGTATATACAGAAGAGCAAATGAAAACAATAAAAAGAATGGAGAATTAAAGGGAGGAAGAGTTCTAAGATCTGCTATACAACTTCACTGGATGATTCAGCTGCGCATGGCGATTGTATTTCACCATTTATGTTATCTATCAATATAAAGATAGCAGCTCTCTTGTGTATTGCAGAAACAGAAATCTGATGTATATGTATCCATTCTTTTAGACCGTCTAAACGATTGTGCTTAGCTCTATGGATAACCATTCTTAGCTCTTCGAAGAATTTTTGCTCAGCAAGCTTCAAGTATTCGATCCACTTCATTGAAATCCCCACTGTTTCTCGTTGTTCATATGCTCCAATACATGAATATGATGTTAGAATGGTGGTAAACATGCTGTCTTCTGAGCCAGTGTACTGTTCGTAGGTTACTGTCTTAATATGATTGTAGGATTTGTTTCTATTGAGCTCCAATAGCTTGCAATAAGTTAAGGCCAACAAATCTGCCAGAGCAAAATGATCTCATAGTCAAACGAAATTTGCTGTCTGAACAGCTAATTCCCCTTAGTTATTGCTGACTTGTAACATTAGAACTTTTTAATTAAATAATGTTAATAAATCCTTTTTTCATTATCAGATAACGGAAACATCTGTATCATTAAAGGACCAAAGATGCTGGAAAATCAAACATATGAGCAGAGAAGTTCCGAGATGCACGACCTCATCAAGGTAGGAGGAATCTCTGCATCGAGGATAAAGATATAGATAAAGTTCAAAGAGCAGATACAAGAAACAAAAGATACCACTGCACAACCATAGTGGTTACATTATTACCGCGCAATAACCACTCCATATTCGTCCACAATAACTACGGAGTGCAGTTTTGGTGGCACCAGTCCCGGCAGCCATCCCAGCATTTCATCCCCATCTTAGTCCGACACCTTCTGCATGCATCAGCCGTGCACCTCCGCTGGCATACCTGGGCACATTCTGCTGGAGTTCTCACCTCGGCATAATCAGTACACTCCCAACCGCATTCCTGATCACAGTTATAGCAGCGCAATGTGCCGGCTACCGGTCCGATGCAAGAAATGACCAGCACGACGGTGACAACAACTTTGGTGGCCAACATAAAGGAGGGATCCATTTATATGTGTTGGCTCAAGTCAGCCTAGCTTGCTAGAGGGAGATAGGCCAAGAGCAACGCAAGAGAATAAGAGACGAGATGCAGTGGTGAACTAGCTAGCGTAGCCGCTCAATTTATACGCAAAGGGTAACTATTTAATGAGTTACAATATGCAGTAGTATATACGCAATTAAATTATGTGTGAGTAACATGCACCATCAGTGCGCTTGGGTCTCGACAACTATGAAATTATATAGGATGTCAGAGCTTACTAGTACTAATAAGTTTAGACATTGAAAGCTACACTAATAAATTTAGCGAGACGTGACTTTGTCAATCTTGAGTATTTATCGGTTTAGTGTTCGCAGATGCTCATTGGAGTAAGATTTGCGTATGTGCATTATTCATTGTGGGTTTCATTGTTGTACTATGTAATGAAAAAAAAATAGTAACTGTTTTGACATTGAAAGCTACTCCTAATGAGAGGTTTCATCATTTTATTGCTATTCGTAGACATTTAATTGATGTGTGAAATATCACATAAGACGTATTTGGTCTTTACAATGCTTGATAAAGGTATAAGCTCAAATGGTGTACACATTTTAAAGACAAACGGGGCAAGAGGGATGGAAAAAGAAGAGAGAAAATAATCTTTTTCTTGTGACCAGTAGTTGCTCTATTCCCCACTTAGCATGGGTTTAATTATGCCCACAAAATCCTAGACAAACTAACAAACAATGACTTTCTTCTGAACACATCAAAAAACATGATTTTATCTCAACGCACTACGATTCTTGTGACTCTTATTTGTGAATCAGTGTTTCATCGTAACAATTGTTTTTAACCTTTTTATATCATTACACAAAATATATTAGAATATGAAAAATTTCACAAATATTCATTATTGCATTATCCATCATTGTGCTTTTGTATGCATTTTTCCTTAATTGTTTACATGGTTTTATTTTTTAATTTGTCAAGCAAACCATCTGAAAAAATCAGATAAACCTCTCATAGTATGTTGATACAGGATAAAATACAATATATATATTTATGTCAGTTTAAACTTATAATATATTTTATGTATCGAGGTAAATATAGTTTTCCCGATTTTGAGTTGATCACACTATTGGAATCGGGGAAAAATATAGTATTTAATAATTACAGTGCGTGGTAGCAATAGATTAAACATTATTTGTAAAGAGTGGCAGTGGTTGACCTTGATTATAGATTAAACTTGTTGGCTATTGAGCTCGTAGACTTTCCTAAACTGTGGGCTAAGCATTATTAGTATTTCTGTTCTCTGGGGAGAGGGTAAACTATGCCTGTTGTTTTCCCAACATACAGAATATGCATGTTTTAATTAGGAAACCTAAGTATCACTTTGATGTCAACTGTTGGATACTTTGACTAAGCCATAAAATGATGCCACAACCTAGATTCATCATGGAGCATGGTTGGTGACCATGCATGGAAGCAAAGCACCAATCTACAATAAGGGTGCAACCGCTAGAGCCACACTTAGCAATCGATGACACTATTAAGCTGTTATGCACTGAATTCACTTATGGTTTAATACTCTCCTTCGCGTAGAGGTTCCCTTAGTTCCCGACGTGAAAATAGGGTGACACAACTGAAAACGCAATCTCTAGAACTTTAACAAAAGATACGCAGCTCTGTGTTTCTAGTTCTTGCAACTAGTTCTAGCCTCGGGACATGTGCTTTCATGTATATTAGCGAGGCTAGTAGCGATCATCAACGGGTGATTGGCCATGGAACTTTTTTCTTTCTTAATGAAAAGATAGTGTTCTAGAAAAAGAAAAAGAACTTAAACAATGCAATCTCTAAGGCTATTTCGAGTTTTGCTCTGCTTAAGCATGTTCACGAACCAGAAGTTACTGTCGCGTCGATTGTTAAGGCTGTTGTCCATGATGATCGTCACATCCCACCAGATGTTGTTGTTTCCACTGGTTACGGCAGAGGTGCTAGATCCTGGACTGTTCCAATCTTTGTGCTTTCCCGCCGTGATATTCAGATTATGCCGGATGAGATGCCGGTTCCGCCACATGGTCTTGCTCATCCTCTGCCCCACCCGGCTCCCCGCTGGCTGGGGCCTTTGGGCAATGTTCATGTAGATGCTGCTTCTGAAGTTGGGGAGGCTCCTGGAGGGGAAGTAAATAATGATGTCCAGCCCATGGAAGATCTGGAAGCTTTAACCCTGTGGCAGATGCAACCCTGAATGGACCAAGTTCTCCTGCTTGCATTGCTTTAGACTCGGAGAAGCGGATGGCAGAGGAAGAGGAGCCACAAGCACAGCAAACTCAGCCGAGTCGAGGATTTCACACCTGGAATCGGGGGATCACCAACTCAAGCTCGATCATCCCTACTTCAGCTGCTATCTCCGATCGGTGCCCTGCTCGGATGAATGCCCGGGTGAATGTTCCGAGGCCTTCTCTTTTCCCTTCTGTCATCAATTCAATTGGGCAATTTATTGTGGATAAAGACCTGGTCTTACCCTCGACTCACTCGGAGCTAGATGATGTTTATTTATCACTCAAAGCCTATGTTGAGAAAAAAAGAAAGAATGAACCGAACCCCTCCGCACGTCCGCCCCGGGCTCTCTCGGGCTCGGAGGAAGAGCCGATCGTCACGGACGGTGCCGCCTTCCCGAAGCGCTCCGGTAAAAGCGTCGGGCTCGTCACTCTCGCACGCCCATGGACGTCTCCTTCCTGAGGCGCAGCTCCCGTCGCTCTCCAAGCCTGTACCGAAGGGGACAGCCACCGCAACCTGATCTTGATGCTGCTGAAGCTGTTCCGGAAGAGCCCGAAGGAGGGGACAATGTTCTTGCTCTAGTCCCAGCTGGTCCTGCTCAACCTGTTCCTTTGCAGATCGTCCACCCGGAAGAGGAACAACCCATGTATGAACTCATTCGCAATGAGAACAATGCTGCTGGGCCAGCCCCACACCTCTCAATGGAGAATATTCAGGCTATTGCTCGTGGGCTTTGTGCAGATGGAAGCTGGTGCTTGTCTCAGCTGAAGCACTGAATGCTGGTGATGTCATAAATAGTTAATCAGTTAGGATCTTATTTTGTGACAGGAGGCTCCAGCCCCTGTAGTACTTGCTGTTTATTTTAGGCCAGCGGCCTTGAAACTATGTTTATCTTTTCATGTTGCAAGACAAGGATGTAATAACTTAGCTCCGAACCTGGCTTATGGAAAATCTCGGGCCCTCGATACTTAGTTGATCGGTGGGGCTGTTCACTTTATCTACTGGATTTATGCTGCTTTGTGCTTGGGATTTTCTCGTTATATGGCTTTTCACTTGTTATAGCCGGTTCTTTTTCTTCTTGTTGATAATTGATCATGGATAGCACAAGAAAATGGAACTTTCTTTCATGGAATGTTAGGGGATTAATTCTCGGAACAAGTGGGACAAGTATTAGGAACAAAGTCACGAAACAGACTGTAATATCTTAAGCTTACAAGAGACAAAAAGAGAAAATTTTGACATCAACTACATTAAGAAGTTCTGTCCCAGGCATTTGAATCAATTTGTGTGTTCACCTTCAGTGGGAGCTTCGGTGGTCTTTTAACGAGTGTGGAATGGAAATCAATTTCGAGGAGAACCGGTCTTGATCAATTCCTTTGCTATCACGATGAAATTCACTTATCCGGCTAACGGAGTTACCTTCCATCTCACAAATGTCTATGGACCCTCTTCAAGCAACTGATAGGGCTACTTTCACAAACTGGTTATATAATTTCGATCTGCAGTAATATTGAAGATTGGATTCTAATGGGTGATTTCAACCTCATGCGTAGTCCTGCCAACAGAAACAGACCTGGTGGAAACACAAATGACATGATGGTTTTCAATGATATAATTAATCATCCGGACTTAGTGGAAATACCTTTTTCAAGGAAGAGCTTACTCTTGGAGCAACATGCGAGGATAACCCTCTGCTAGAAAAATTGGATTGGGTCTTCACATCTTCAAATTGGACTTTACAATATCCAGATACTTCGGTGTCTCCATTATCTCGGCCTCTTTCGGATCACATTCCTTATTTGATTACAGTTGGCACAAGCATACCCAAAGCCTCAATCTTCAGATTTGAGAATTACTGGCTGAACATGGCAACCTTTCTTCCAACAGTGGAACTTCATTGGCAATCAACTCCTTTTTTCAGTAATGCTGCAAAGACACCGAATGCAAAGTTTAAACAAGTCGAGAAAAGGTCTCAAAACTTGGAGCAGACAGCTATCTTCTCTGAATAAAAAGATCAACAATGCCAACTGGGTTATTGCACTCCCGGATGGTCTAGAAGATCAAAGAGTTATTGTCTACAATGGAATCTAATTTCAGGAAAATTCTCAAGCTTCATCTTGCTAGCCTCTTGGAAGCTAAGAGAATATATTGGAAACAAAGAGCCACAATACGATGGGTCGGATTTGGGGATGAAAACACAAAGTATTTCCAAGCCATGGCTACTATAAAGCACAGGTCAAATATGATTGCTCAACTCACCCTGTCGGATGGTTCTGTTATTCAGGAACATGACTTAAAGGCTAATGCACTTTGGATGTCCTTCAAGGAAAGACCGGGCTTATCTGAATTCCCTACAATGCTATATAACCTTGATCAGCTTATTCACAGATGTAATCTTCCAAACCTGGATGCACCATTTACAGATGATGAAATCAAGTCTGCTCTATCCGACATGCCTTCGAGATCATGCTCCAGGACCTGATGGCTTCAATAGGGCCTTTATGAAGAAATGTTGGTCAATCATTGAGCCCGACTTCAAAAGACTCTGCTCTGATTTTATTAAAGGAGACTTGGACATCGAAGCATCAACGGTTCTTTCATTGTTTTAATCCCCAAGAAAGACAGCCCACAAAATGTAAATGATTACAGGCCTATTTCTCTGCTGAATTCTTCTTTAAAGCTTCTCACTAAATTGATTGCCAACAGACTTCAATCTGTAATACTGACGAGTTGTGCATACAAATCAATATGGTTTCATAAAGGGGAGGACCATACAAGATTGTTTAGCTTGGGCCTATCAATTTCTACATTTTTGCCACAAGTCAAAAAAGGAAACTATAATCTTGAAATTGGACTTTGAAAAAACCTTTGACAAGGTGGAGCATCAAACTATTCTTGCTATGCTCGGAGCCAAAGGATTCTCGAAACTTGGATTTCTTGGATACATCGGATTCTTTGTTCCGGAACCTCCTCCGTTCGTTAAATGGAGTACCAGGGAGGCCTTTCAATTGCCGGAGAAGGGTCGACAGGGGGACCCTTTGTCTCCTCTCGCTGTTTGTCTTAGCTGTTGATCTTTTACAATCTATTATTAATGAAGCTTCTGCTAGAAATCTGTTACTACATCCTATACATGCTGATTTTTCTGGAGATTTCCCAATTGTTCAATATGCAGATGATACCTGATTATTATGCAAGGTGATGCTAAACAACTAATGGTGCTCAAAAGTCTACTGAGGTCTTTTGCTGATTCTACTCGGACTTCAAGTAAACTATGACAAGTCATTTCTTGTGCCAATTAACATGACAGATGAGAAGGCTCAGCATCTTGCCCACACCTTAGGATGCAAAGTTGGAACAATGCCTACCTTTGGGTACAACAAAACCTACAATTACTGATTTCATGCCAATTTTGACAAGGGTGGAGAAAAGATTAATTGGTTTGAACAGATTGCTTTTTTATTCAGGCAGATCGCTTATGGTTAACTCTGTGATCTCTGCTTTGCCTACTTTCTACATGTGCACCCTTAAAGTACCAGCCACAATTCTTGATCAAATTGACAAATATAGGATGCATGAACTTTGGCATGGAGGGGATATTCATCGAAAAGGAGGCTGTCCGGTCTCCTGGAAAAAAGCTTGCAGACCTAAAGAGCAAGGAGGACTAGGCATTATCAATCTCGGAGCACACAATAATGCCTTGCTCCTGAAATTTCTGGACAAATTCTATAACCACCATGATCTACCATGGGTACACTTGACATGGCAGCAGCTTTATAGAAGACAGGTGGCTCCACATGAGATTAAACCTAAAGGATCATTCCGGTGGAAAGCTATAATTCGACTAGCAAATCGAGTACTTTATGATTTCAGCCTGCTCGGTTAGAAATGGAATATCTGTCAGTTTTTGGAATGATACTTGGGATTTTGGAGTACTCAGATGGAAATATCCAGAGTTATATAATTATGCTCACAATAAGCAAATCACGGTTAAGGCTTTCATGCAAGGTGACATAGAAAACCTACTCCGGCTACCCTTGTCAATCACAACCTCAAATCAACTCACGAGCTTAGAAATAATCTGGAAACTTTTCATCTAGAGATAGAATCACATGATCAATGGAGTTATATCTGGGGCAACAATACCTTCTCTACAAAAAATGCTTATCTAAAGCTAATTGGGACCTCGCACAGCCTTCCCCATGGTTCAAATGGATGTGGCATTCTTGTTGCAGAAGAAGACTAAAGTTTTTCTTCCGGTTGCTTCTGAGAGACACTTATTAAGAAGAAAGAACCAACACTTGGACAGCTACAACTGTGTGCTCTGTCAAAGTAACACCGAAGAAACAATTCTTCACCTGTTCTTCCAATGCAATTTTAGTAGAAGATGCTGGCAATCACTCAATGTTTCGGGAACATACAGCTCAACCCCGATGACATGCTCCTGACAGCAAGGCAGTGCTTTAACTCGAGGATTTTCAGAGAGATATTAATCGTTGGCTGCTGGACTATTTGGTGTCACCGCAATGATATTATTTTTGACAACAAAGCTCTGTCTTTTGCCTACTGGAGGAACTCATTTAAAATAGAGCTGCAACAGGTTGCTTTTAGAGCTAAACCTGCTATTAAACTGCTGATTGATGCATTTATCTGTAATATGTAACTCAAGAATGTGATAGCTTAGGGTTTTCTTTGGGCCTACGGCCTCCTGCTTATACATAAACCTTTCATGTTAATACAAAAAAATAGGTAGAGGACTCCCCTGCTGACTTCGGTCAAAAAAAAAAAAAAAAGACGTTCAACTTAATGCTATATTAAACTACTATGCATAGGTTAACTGCACCTTCGGGTCTGCAAAACGACCCGTGGCAAGGAGAGAAGATCCGATCAGCAGAAGGTCGACGTGAAGTCAGCGAGCCGCTGACATATGAGCCATCGACTGGTGGCCTCGCTTGTCGATGACCCAGAAGACCTGTATGGAACGGGCCCTTTCAGATGTCTGTAAGAGCGTGCCGTGGGCTGGGCCTAAATGAAGCACTGGGCCAGATATTTTGGCGGGCCCTTCAAAGCTTCTGTATGCTTGCACGCGATTCATTTCTCGATCAGCGCTGTTGCGGATAACGTACTCGTCTGCTCTGCTCTGCTGTGTTGGAGGACTCATCCATGGCTTCCTCCGCCTCCCTCCGTGGAGCCATGCTGCAGCGGCCCCTTCTCCCCGCCGCCCGACGGACGCCGACGACGACGAGGCGCCGCGCCGTGCCCGCCAAGATCTCCTGCATCGGATGGGTGCTGCTCTGCTCTGAATTCGACTCCGGGTGTCTGAATTTGTCGCATTGCTGAGCTTGTTGAATTGGTAGGACCCGGAGGGCGTGCTGGGCCCGCCGCAGGGCGGCCACATCGCGCGGCTCGAATTCCGGCGGCGGCTGGAGCGGGACTCGGAGGCGCGCGAGGCGTTCGAGCGGCAGGTGCGGGAGGAGCACGAGCGCCGCCGCAAGGAGCGCGAGGTACGGACGCCGCAATTCTCTACTCCTCTTCTGCTGCGGCGCACTCTTCCTGTGACTGCTCCCTTTCCCCGCTAGGATAGGCGCGCGTGATCCCTGACACGGACGCCGGCCTCGTCGAGTTCTTCCTCGACACCGAGGCGCGAGAGATCGAGGTCGAGATCGGCAGGCTGCGACCAAGGTAATCCTCATCTTCTCATTACTCTCTTTTCCTTGTTAACTGTCGTGTCGTGTCGTGTCGATTACTAGGCTCAACCAGGGCTTCTTCGACCACATCACGCGTGAAATAGCGCAGATCAAGTTCGCAGTCACCAGAACAGCGGTAAATCTTTTGATCCTGCGCACTTACTTCTCCTCGCGATTCCTTAGTTTGTTACCAATATCTGTTTGGTGTGCAGGAGATGGAAGACAGATTGATCGAGCTGGAAGCAATGCAGAAGGTTCTCCTCGAGGGAATTGGTCAGTTATCTTCTGCAACGATTGATACTGCACCCAAGTGCTTAATTACCTGAATCTATCTACATAACTGAATTCATTTCCCTGGCATTGCAGAGGCGTATGACAAGTTGCAGAACGACCTTGTCACAGCAAAGGAACGGCTGATGAAGATTCTGCAGTCTAGGGACAGAAAAGCGACAGTAAGATCACGAAATAGCTAGCTGTTGGTTGTTTCCAAACTTTTTCACAGCTCATGTACCAACAAATCTCGTTAACTGATCTAATTTCCTAGTTGCTTCAAATGGTCGAGCGGAATGAGCTGAACATGTCCATATTAACTCTTCTCGATGAGAACATAGCAAGCGCAAAGACGAGTAACCAGGTGATGAGAACATCTGTATCAAGGGTGATTACTTACAAGTGCTACTATGCTAACTCATTTTCTTTCGTTTCCCCCTTTGCAGAATGAAGCTGTTTCTTTCATGGAGGACGTACGATCATCTATCGTGAAATATATAACAGTATAGATTTCGTTACCCAGGCATATTTTTTGAAACGCATTAATAAACTCTGAGCTTTGGTTCTCAGCTGGAGCCAAATGCTTAGGTCATGACCAAAGTCATGGCGATGCAAATTTTCTCGCACCACGGATGGAGATTTAGTGTTAGAATTGGTTCTTAATAATTCTCGTCCTCTAAACTTTATGGTGCTGAGTCAAATTGTTCTAGTGGTAGTGATGCATGCAGACGGATGCGCTGCAAACTTACTTTGTAATAACCTCCTGAAGGTAGAGGCTGCATACTTTACTCTGTTATCTTAAAAAGGCACTTAGGTTGTTTAGTTCCTGAGTGATCAGCCCATGTAATAGGTTGTTCTCGCCATAAGCCTAGGCTTTTGTGTTGGCAGGATGACATATCCTGCTGTTGTAAAAGAAAATTTGTGGCTCCTTCATAATATAACGATACACATTTAGCAAAAAAATAAGAAGAAGATGTTCCAAGGATATCTTATTATGAACGGTAAAGTCTGAGTTATTATTAATCCAGCTATAATAGAAAAATTACTGCTCCTTTTTATTCAAGATCAAGGTAATTTTTAATTTCATATTGAGTTCGTGTCTTGAATGTGAGTGGGGAAAGGGTGTTTATGCTCTTGATCAAAATTATTGTAGAAGTTATTATGATGATACTGTAACTGAGAAATCGTGTTACGCTACAGTTTAGTTCATAGAAAAATGCGGCGGCATCCTTTCATTCTATATATTGAAGGATACTCTTCCTACAATAATAAACATTGTGGTAAAATGGAACACATCAGTTGCTGGTTTGCCCGAGTGGTTAAGGGTGAAGACTTAAGATCTTCTGCACTGAAGTGCGCGTGGGTTCGAACCCCACAGCCAGCACCTCAAGCGTGTTGATTATTGTTTTTTATATTTATTTATATTTACAAGTGTGACAAATTTTTAGTCAATTCAAAACTGCACTTGTGGGATCCACAACCTGTGACTATATATTATGTTGCATCAAAATTAGATTTA
The DNA here is from genome assembly GCA_031894775.1 of Chloris gayana. Classification (NCBI taxonomy): domain Eukaryota; kingdom Viridiplantae; phylum Streptophyta; class Magnoliopsida; order Poales; family Poaceae; genus Chloris; species Chloris gayana. The sequence continues at coordinate 57,921 of JAUNZO010001551.1, read as the reverse complement.
AGTTATCCAAGGAGCTGTACTTTTATCGTCTGTTACAATATTTCGAAACTACACTTTAATTTTCATTATATTCCGTTTTGAAAAGGTACAATTTTATTAATATCTGGAAAGAGGAATTGTACACTTTCATTAAGTCTCAGTATTGCCAGACTACATTGTATTATAAATTTAAAAGTAAAAGACACAACATGTCTTTAATTTACCTCATTTAAAACTTTGATGTGGGTTTCATATTAACTTAAATAATAAATTCATACATCTAGGAGTGACATATGACTGATAGAGACACAAAGTAGGTATATAATGCTAATTAGCCTAATTTCTCAACCACTTAGCATGTTTGATAGAAGTTTATACATCAATGTTAGTTTGTTACATACAATCACTATTAGTGCCCAAGAAAATTTTATGGCTACACCAATCACCACTATGATTCTGGTACCAAGGATCGTAAGATGATAAATTCATTTCTTGTAAGAAACTACGTACTTTGGCAGAACAGGAAGTATCCAGCATTTTAGGAATGGATAACACATTTAGCTAGTCCATAAACTCTAAATGTATATAATTCTCATAAGAGCTGTAGCATATGTTTAAAGAACTTCAACATTGTTTTCCCTATCTGGAAAAAGATTTGTGTGAAGTCACAAACATTTCTGCATGTACTACAACATAAATAATTACTCATTTTCAAAGCCCCACTTATCCAATGCATAGTGACTGAAAATGGATCCTAAAAATTTCTCATGATATTTTGAATGTTCTTGTTCCAATAGAAACCGACACTTGCAATGCATTAGGAGGGAGAGAAATTTCTCATGATATTTTGAACGTTCTTGTTCCAATAGAAACTGACATTTGCAATGCATTAGGAGGGAGAATTACAACTTACAAAATTTGAAAAACTGTGATATCGATTGAAAACTGAGATTCTCTTTTGCTCCTATTTTTCCTTCAACCTGAAAGTGAATAGGGTAGACGGATCCTCGCGGGACGGTACGTGAAACTGGAACAGGACGTCATACGGCCGTTTCAGTCCAAAATGAACAAGTACTTGTTGGCAAGGTTTACAAAAGTGTGAACGGTTTAGTTTTAAAAACCGACGGTTTACCAGAAATCGAGAAATAATTGTGATTGCTACAATGCACAAGTTCGGTAAATAAAGAAATTATGTTTTTTAATTAAATTTGGATTTTTCCTGCAAATAAAGAAAAATAATACTTTTTGTTATGTGCTAAAACCCGAGCAGTTTACGGCAAAATCGAGCAAAAACCGTGATAGCTACAATGCACAAGTTCAGTAAATAAAGAAATTATGTTTGTTAATTAACTTTGGATTTTTTCTGCAAATAAAGAAAATATATTTCTTTAATTATTTTGTGTAGGAGAGTTGAGTAAATATCTCGGTGGGCGATAAAAGGACTAAAAGCGATTAGGTTGGAGTTGAAATGTAAAATTTTGATAGTGGTCATCAATTTGCTCTGTTTTGTGATTAAATCTGGCATGAGCTGCATCTATTTCGACGTCCAAAGTGAAATAAAATGTGAATATAGTAAAAGAAACGCAAATATGTACTTGAGTTGAGAAAGTACTTTGTATCAAAATTAGATTTAAGTTATCCAAGGAGCAGTACTTTTATCGATCTATTACAATATTTCGAAACTACACTTTAATTTTCATTATATTCCGTTTTGAAAAGGTACAATTTTATTAATATCCGGAAAGAGGAATTGTACACTTTCATTAAGTCTCAGATATTGCAGACTACATTGTATTATAAATTTAAAAGTAAAAGACGCAACATGTCTTTAATTTACCTCATTTAAAACTTTGATGTGGGTTTCATATTAACTTAAATAATAAATTCATACATCTAGGAGTGACATATGACTGATAGAGACACAAAGTAGGTATATAATGCTAATTAGCCTAATTTCTCAACCACTTAGCATGTTTGATAGAAGTTTATACATCAATGTTAGTTTGTTACATACAATCACTATTAGTGCCCAAGAAAATTTTATGGCTACACCAATCACCACTATGATTCTGGTACCAAGGATCGTAAGATGATAAATTCATTTCTTGTAAGAAACTACGTACTTTGGCAGAACAGGAAGTATCCAGCATTTTAGGAATGGATAACACATTTAGCTAGTCCATAAACTCTAAATGTATATAATTCTCATAAGAGCTGTAGCATATGTTTAAAGAACTTCAACATTGTTTTCCCTATCTCGGAAAAAGATTTGTGTGAAGTCACAAACATTTCTGCATGTACTACAACATAAATAATTACTCATTTTCAAAGCCCCACTTATCCAATGCATAGTGACTGAAAATGGATCCTAAAAATTTCTCATGATATTTTGAATGTTCTTGTTCCAATAGAAACCGACACTTGCAATGCATTAGGAGGGAGAGAAATTTCTCATGATATTTTGAACGTTCTTGTTCCAATAGAAACTGACATTTGCAATGCATTAGGAGGGAGAATTACAACTTACAAAATTTGAAAAACTGTGATATCGATTGAAAACTGAGATTCTCTTTTGCTCCTATTTTTCCTTCAACCTGAAAGTGAATAGGGTAGACGGATCCTCGCGGGACGGTACGTGAAACTGGAACAGGACGTCATACGGCCGTTTCAGTCCAAAATGAACAAGTACTTGTTGGCAAGGTTTACAAAAGTGTGAACGGTTTAGTTTTAAAAACCGACGGTTTACCAGGAAACTGAGAAATAATTGTGATTGCTACAATGCACAAGTTCGGTAAATAAAGAAATTATGTTTTTTAATTAAATTTGGATTTTTCCTGCAAATAAAGAAAAATAATACTTTTTGTTATGTGCTAAAACCTGAGCAGTTTACGGCAAAATCGAGCAAAAACCGTGATAGCTACAATGCACAAGTTCAGTAAATAAAGAAATTATGTTTGTTAATTAACTTTGGATTTTTTCTGCAAATAAAGAAAATATATTTCTTTAATTATTTTGTGTAGGAGAGTTGAGTAAATATCTGGTGGGCGATAAAAGGACTAAAAGCGATTAGGTTGGAGTTGAAATGTAAAATTTTGATAGTGGTCATCAATTTGCTCTGTTTTGTGATTAAATCTGGCATGAGCTGCATCTATTTCGACGTCCAAAGTGAAATAAAATGTGAATATAGTAAAAGAAACGCAAATATGTACTGAGTTGAGAAAGTACTTTGTATCAAAATTAGATTTAAGTTATCCAAGGAGCAGTACTTTTATCAGTGCTGTTACAATATTTCGAAACTACACTTTAATTTTCATTATATTCCGTTTTGAAAAGGTACAATTTTATTAATATCTGGAAAGAGGAATTGTACACTTTCATTAAGTCTCGATATTGCTGGACTACATTGTATTATAAATTTAAAAGTAAAAGACGCAACATGTCTTTAATTTACCTCATTTAAAACTTTGATGTGGGTTTCATATTAACTTAAATAATAAATTCATACATCTAGGAGTGACATATGAGTGATAGAGACACAAAGTAGGTATATAATGCTAATTAGCCTAATTTCTCAACCACTTAGCATGTTTGATAGAAGTTTATACATCAATGTTAGTTTGTTACATACAATCACTATTAGTGCCCAAGAAAATTTTATGGCTACACCAATCACCACTATGATTCTGGTACCAAGGATCGTAAGATGATAAATTCATTTCTTGTAAGAAACTACGTACTTTGGCAGAACAGGAAGTATCCAGCATTTTAGGAATGGATAACACATTTAGCTAGTCCATAAACTCTAAATGTATATAATTCTCATAAGAGCTGTAGCATATGTTTAAAGAACTTCAACATTGTTTTCCCTATCTGGAAAAAGATTTGTGTGAAGTCACAAACATTTCTGCATGTACTACAACATAAATAATTACTCATTTTCAAAGCCCCACTTATCCAATGCATAATGACTGAAAATGGATCCTAAAAATTTCTCATGATATTTTGAATGTTCTTGTTCCAATAGAAACTGACACTTGCAATGCATTAGGAGGGAGAGAAATTTCTCATGATATTTTGAACGTTCTTGTTCCAATAGAAACTGACATTTGCAATGCATTAGGAGGGAGAATTACAACTTACAAAATTTGAAAAACTGTGATATCGATTGAAAACTGAGATTCTCTTTTGCTCCTATTTTTCCTTCAACCTGAAAGTGAATAGGGTAGACGGATCCTCGCGGGACGGTACGTGAAACTGGAACAGGACGTCATACGGCCGTTTCAGTCCAAAATGAACAAGTACTTGTTGGCAAGGTTTACAAAAGTGTGAACGGTTTAGTTTTAAAAACCGACGGTTTACCAGGAAACTGAGAAATAATTGTGATTGCTACAATGCACAAGTTCGGTAAATAAAGAAATTATGTTTTTAATTAAATTTGGATTTTTCCTGCAAATAAAGAAAAATAATATTTTTTGTTATGTGCTAAAACCCGAGCAGTTTACCGCAAAATTGAGCAAAAACCGTGATAGCTACAATGCACAAGTTCAGTAAATAAAGAAATTATGTTTGTTAATTAACTTTGGATTTTTTCTGCAAATAAAGAAAATATATTTCTTTAATTATTTTGTGTAGGAGAGTTGAGTAAATATCTGGTGGGCGATAAAAGGACTAAAAGCGATTAGGTTGGAGTTGAAATGTAAAATTTTGATAGTGGTCATCAATTTGCTCTGTTTTGTGATTAAATCGGCATGAGCTGCATCTATTTCGACGTCCAAAGTGAAATAAAATGTGAATATAGTAAAAGAAACGCAAATATGTACTTGAGTTGAGAAAGTACTTTGTATTAACTAGAAATATAATTTTTTTCAGTTGGACCGATAGAACTGAATAATCATCGCAAAAAAAAGATGGAAGTGAATAAAATCATGGGAAAGAGCTGGCAGTATAGGACATAGTTATGGTGGCATATTAAAGACATACGATCGATCGGGAAGGCCCACGAGTGGTGTCCGACCGATACAGGATTCCAAAAGGTTGCATAAACCGATATGGAAACAGAGGGCAACAGAACCGACCAGCTTAACCCTACTATATGTTCTTCAATATTTACTCAACTCTCCTAGACAAAATAACTAAAAAAGTATTTTCTTTATTTGGAGGAAAAATACAAAGTTAAATAAAAAACATAACCATACTGGTATATATGTTCTTCAATATTTACTCAACTCTCCTTACACAAAATAACAAAAAATATAATTTCTTTATTTGCCGGAAAACCGTCGAAATAAATCGAACCGTGAAAACGAGAGGTTTTGGGAACCAGGCTTGTTGGGCCTCGCTTGTTGTCGTAATTCCTTTGACAAATGGGCCTCGATTTGTCGCTTCAGAGAGAGAAAGTAAAAAGCAAGAAACACGGGACAAGACAAGAAACCAGGAGGGAGACGGCAGCGAGCGAGCAGACTCCGGCGCGCCGAGCGATCCATCGATCGATCGATCTGCGGGAGGAGAGCCAGGAAGGGAAGGCCGGGAGCTCGAGGCGATGTGGCGGAGGCGATTGGGCGCCCTCCTCCTCCGATCTCCGTCCTCCTCCTCCTCCTCTAGCCTGCGGCAGCGGCGGCACCACCTTATCCCCGGCGAGGTAACCAGCGGAAAGCCTCCCCTTCTCTTTGCATTGCGTTCACCGCCTCTTCCGCCTCTCATCTCTCTGAATGCAAGCATGTTAAAGAGCCGTCTCTGCTCTGCCAACCCCGCTTGTAAGGTGACGGGCGGGGATGATTGAGTTAATTAGTTACAGCTTATAGCCTCTCATTGGTGGTGGCAATGATTTGTCGCTTCTCCATTTCCTTAGTCAAATTTTTTTTGGACCTGACGCTTTTTCTGGGGTCCGGTTTTGCTAGCAGGAACCTCTTGCTCTCAACCATCTATTTAGGCTCTTCACATCTCAAGCTGTAAGTTTGTTTGTTCCCAATCACAGACTGCTGCTTGCTGCTCTGTCGAGCTGGTGTGCTTAATCACAGAGTGCCGGATGTCTTCTTTCTGTAGGGAGGTGACAGTGGCAATTTTCAGAAGCCATTCGTCGCTTTTGTCTTAGGTAAAGTTTCCTCTTTTACTTTTATCATTCACTTTTGTCCCCACTAAACATACACACATATTCACTTGAGACATCTGACGCTTTTCATGAATCCTAGTCAATGCTATCTCTGATTTGATTGCTATTGGTTGAAATCCTCTCGTCCACATTATTAGTCGATTCCTATTTGCAGGTGGTCCTGGGAGTGGGAAAGGAACACAATGTACCAAGATTGCTTCAAATTTCGGATTTACCCATTTGAGCGCCGGTGATCTTCTACGGCACGAAATATCATCTGGCAGTGAGAAAGGGTACGCCCTGTTAATCCCTTGATGCTCTACGCAAATTTAGGTGCATTTGTTCATCAGTACATATGGTTTCACTTCAGGGAGTCAATCCTAGAGATAATAAAGGAAGGGAGGATTGTACCGTCAGAGATAACCGTCGAACTGATCAGAAAAGCAATGGAGATGAGTAATTCAAAAAGAGTTCTTATTGATGGCTTCCCAAGGTGTGAGGAAAACAGAATCGCCTTTGAGAGAATTGTAAGTTCGGACTTCGGAGCCTGAGAACTGCATTACAATATTCATCCAATATTTCCAATCAACTAACTCTGTGTTGTACAATTTGTAAAGATCCATGTGTTTGAATTATTTTTTTGTAAGCCTGCACACATTTCTGCTACGCAAAACTTTTAACTGCTTTGATGCCACTGCATCAATAGTCTTGCAAAACTTTCAGCTGTTCTTATGTGACTGCATTGGTTGCTTGTTAATTTTGTGTTACTACTAACTTATTGTGATTGTTTAATTCTAGTGTCATAACAATACTGGTTTTTGTTGCACAGTAGTGATATAAATCATGTTCCTATGGTCGATTATTAATAAGACTAGTATGTGAAATATGATTGTTGTTGATACTTTATACTCATCTGATTGAATACACTAAGGTGCCCGTTCTGATACATAATTACCGACCACCACTTTCAGATGGGTTCAGAACCAGATGTCGTAATTTTCTTTGACTGTCCGGAGGATGAAATGGTTAAACGCCTCTTAAGCCGCAACCAGGTAATTCTATATATGCATGCTATCATAGCTTATGGAGTTAAGCATATATATGTGCCTTCAAAATTGCATTCCTACTTGTACCTCAAAACTTGGTGTATGATACTTCCAAAGGTCGCAAATTGCCACCCATTTCTATACTCATCGACAATCAAACTTTGTACTTTCTTATCTGCGCTCTGGAAGGCACCACTATCGTGCTTTTTTCTTATGGAGAACATGGCTTTCCTACATGTTCGTGTAAAAATTTACTCAGTGCCTTCTGAAAAATGAATTTTCTCCATATGATATTCAGATGGATAAAAGCAAGATCAACTGTTTTAAATTTCGCAATCTAAGGCGCATAAATTGTGAATACTGAAGGTAGAAACAAAATTGTTATTTAATTATTACAATATCAGGAAACTGCAATCCTAATTGCACTTGCAGGTATCTGAATCTAGTGAAGCTTGTTTGCAAACCTTACATTAGATATCTAGATCTAGTGGAGTTCTTTTTCATTTTGTTTCCTCATATCTATACTTTGTAGGGACGGGTTGATGATAACATTGAGACAATCAAGAAGCGTCTAAAAGTGTTTGAGAGCTTGAATATTCCTGTTGTTGACTACTACACTTCGAAGGGAAAAGTTCACAAGGTAATAGTGTCACTCTGTTTTCCCAAACGGAATAGCTTCTTTATCTTTTCTGTAATTTGTCTTCTTCCTTCTGTTCTGAGGTGGATCAATCAAAGCTTCATCATATGCATATTATACTGAATCTATGATTTTTGTCTAATCTCAATGTGTACCTGATAAACATATAGCCACAAAGCTTAATGTAAAATTTATCAAAGCAGAGAGATAAAAGCTATGATGTAGTTTCCTGTTTCTAAACTTATAATACTGTAAGAGCCCTATTTTCTGTGGTTTTGTGGCACAGAATGGAGACCTACTTATTGATTTAATATAGCTGAGAAGCCATATTCTATCAGGAGTTACTGCCCCCATAAACTATGTCAGCAATCTCTTGAAAAAGGATAAAATGTGCTATACTTTTGAGAATCCCATAAGCTATAGCTGAGAAGCTGTACTTTTGTGAAGATTATAATTGTTCAACTGGATGCAGATAAATGCAACAGGTACTGCAGATGAAATCTTTGAAGCGGTCCGGAAGCTGTTTTCTTCCTTCAGGTAAATCCTGGTGTTGACCACGTGAATTTACTGTGAAAGAATAGCTAGAATGAAAATTCGGAGAAAAAACGATTCAGTTTTTTTTCCCAAGATAATAGAGGATATATTTTGTGGTTCCAATTGAATGTTCTTGAGTTAAGCAAACTGTGTGTTGCCCTCCTGCAGGAGGTTCATTATCTGATCTTTTGCAGAAAGCACCAATTGGGTTTGTATATGTTGTCAATTGTCTCATTCGATAGCTACTTGTCTTTGAGCAACATTTGTCACTTGACAGCTTGACCATGTTATTAGGATGGACCATCAGCTAAAAAAAAAGTTATTGCTTTGTAGAATCTGACTATTGTGACTAAATGCCTTTTGTGTGGATGGTCCACAGCAAACAAAGTCACCATCGCTAGCAGAGCAAAGGTTTGTGTCGCCTATTCACTCATTGAGTCGACAGGTTTGCTGACCCACTTAACCAATAGGAACAGCATATGCAGGCCTTATTGTCTGAAAATGTTGATGTGCACATTTGATGAATATTACGAGTTACTCGTACATGAGTTGTTATCCTGTAGTTCGAATAAATAAAATTGTTTTGAGTATCAAGCTTTAGCTGTGTCTTGTACCAGAGCAAAGATTAACATAAATTTATCGTCCCCGCAGGTTTAAATCTGGGAAGGAACCTGGGAATGATGCCTAGAAACACTCATGTATTTTCCATATAGCAAGTGCGGAAGTGCCTGCATTGGTTTCATATTCATAATTTTTTTTATCTTCCTTTGCACATTTACTAATTTCAACTTGTAACTGTACATATACGCTCCACGTGGTCACCTAATAATGGCCATCAATACTGAGGAGCTCTGAACTGCTGAACCTGAAAGTTGAGAGAAATCTTGGTATCCTTGATGTTCAATTGTCTATTCTCTGTGATCTTATATTGTTCCTCCCTTGTTTTCTTTCTGATTGTATGACCGACCGGCTTTTGGTGCATTGTAATCTTACAGAATAGTTGTGCTTTGAAACCTTTGAAGTGGTGAAGTTTTTGTAATTGTCTGCTAGTGTACCTTGTGATTACTGGGATTGCGTGTGACCATTTTTAATGACGCCGTGGCTGGTTGGCTACGATGGTTTGAGAAAGTAGAATAGTGGTAACGCCGGCGACCGGTTGATGGACGCCTGCCTATAGTTCCCGGCCGGTACGAGTCACCGTTTTTATATAGTCCTTTTTTTCTGCTGCAGCCGGCACGTAGGCTTATGTTTCTGATTATTTATGTTTGTCACTTTCTTGGAGCCGAATGTAATCTGGGGCAGGCGTTAGCTAGGAAACGGGAGGATACGGTGAAAGCAACTGGTGAAGATGGATGGCAATATACGGTGAAGGCATCCAAAGAAAACTGGTGAACATGGAAGGCCGGCAGTGCCAAGTTGTTATTCCATCATGAGAGGAGAAGCGGATGTTATCGGTACACATCGTTATCATCTTGATTCCTGTATAGTGTTCCTCTCTCTGGAATTGACATCAAGACTAGTGTTAAGCATAGAGGTGCTCTAGTAGCATGTGAATTCTGTAGTGGCTAAGATGGAATCCCATACGGTCTAACAAGGCACAAGGAGATGCAAACAAGGACATGTCGTCAGCAAAGAGAGTCCACATAAGCTGCCATCCATATGCCTACATCGGAGCGTCCATGTCATGCATTGAAGATCCCGAGCCACGCCAAACTGCCCGTGTTGAGTGCACTCCAAGACCAAGAAAGAAAATCAACGATTCTTTCAATTGCAATCTGCACATAGGTTGGCTGCCTTTTTCACAGAGGATATTGATAATAGATTTCACCGTGTACCAATAATGCAGTATTGTCTGTTGTCCTCCAAGACATGCATGGGAAGATGAATCCAGAGTAAAAATAGCAGGCTGGGGTTCCAACGATAACACGTCGTTTAGATGGATGACAAACCAGCTCGATGCGTCCCATCTGCATTGGTTGCGTGCAATAGGAACGGCTTCCTCTGTTTTCCCATTCATATGATTTAGCAATGTTCACTAACTACTCCAAGAAAAGGAACAAAAAACATGCATGATGCAAGGTAGAATATACAACTTCATTGCCAGCTAATGTATACCGGCAACAAAAAAAGCTTGTGTTCAGCTGGTTGTCGTCTTACACTCACGGAAGAACCGAATGTGGTTTACTAGGCAGGACAGATAATGACAAGAGGTCATATGTTCTGATTTAGCATTGTTACTATGTATATGTGCGAACCTACTACCTACTTATAGCAGGAAACGACGATGGAGGTATTGGCATAGTGTCGAACAATCTGATATCATAGGACACTCCAAGGAAGAAAGGAAGAAACGACGATGCGGGACAGAGATGCAGCAGCTAGCGAGCACGTCCAAAGTACCCGAGCTGAAGTATCTGAGTGGTGCGTCTTTGTGGTAATCGGCCAGGGGCATTAGAGTATGTGGCAGTTTTGGCTGCACTCACTTCCAACCAAGATACCAATGAATCTTGACAAAATGTTTTAATTTAGCCGGACAAGTTTTGGGTGTTCCGTTTTCATAATGATGTACTATGTGTGTATGTATTTGTGGAAACAAAAAAAATTTCTTTTTGTTAAGGTTGGACGAGATGGCAAGAAAAGACATGCAAATGTCGTGAAATACAGATTTCTTCTTGTGTTTCATGGTATTTAATCTGAAACATTACAGTCAGGTAATGTTTTTTTTTGAAAGACAAAAAAATTTGCATCGGCCAGCAGAGTATTGAATCCGCAGGCAGGCAGGCAGGCAGGCAGGCGCAGTGAGAAATAAAACAGAAGTGAGGATGGTCCTCCAAATGTCGTGTGGGGAATGTGGTTTGTTGGTCCAGAAAATGTGGCCCCAAATCCGTGGTCAGAAAATGCCAATCTCGTGACGCGCGAAACAAAGTCAGAGATCCCTGGTAATCCGACTATAAAGACGCGCGGCAGCACCTTGGGTTCACTCCCGTAACCGAATCGTTGGATCAATTGGTTAGATTGGAGAGCAACAATCGGAGCAGGAAAAGAATGGCGGAGGAATCCGGCGAAGAAGGGGTGAAGAAGGGTGGATGGCGATTCAACTCGCCGCTGTCGCAGGTGTCCCTCCTGGGGCTGATCTGCTTCTGCTGCCCGGGCATGTTCAACGCGCTGTCGGGGCTGGGCGGCGGCGGGCAGCTGGACCACACGACGGCGGACAACGCGAACACGGCGCTGTACGCGTGCTTCGCGGTGTTCGGCGTGCTGGGCGGCGGCGCGCACAACCTGCTGGGCCCGCGCCTGACGCTGCTCCTCGGCGCCCTCACCTACCCGCTCTACGCCGCCTCCTTCCTCTACTACAACCACAACAAGAGCTCGCAGGCCTTCCCCGTCACCGCCGGCGCGCTGCTCGGCGCCGGCGCGGGCTTCCTCTGGGCGGCGCAGGGCGCCGTCATGACCTCGTACCCGCCGCCCGGCCGCCGCGGCACCTACATCTCCCTCTTCTGGTGCCTCTTCAACCTGGGCGGCGTCCTCGGCGGGCTCCTCCCCTTCTCCTTCAACTACGGCCGCGTCGAGGCCGGCAGCGTCAACGACGGCACCTACGTGGCATTCATCGCGTTCATGCTCCTCGGCGCGCTGCTCACGCTGCTGGTGCTCGCGCCGGCGCGCGTCGCCCGCGACGACGGCACCAGGCCCAGCGCGGTGACCTACTCGTCGCCGGGCACCGAGCTCAGGGAGATCCTGCGCCTCTTCACCAACTGGAGGATGCTGCTGGTGCTGCCCGCCGCCTGGGCCAGCAACTTCTTCTACACCTACCAGTTCAACAACGTCAACGGCCTGCTCTTCACGCTGCGCACCAAGGGCCTCAACAACGTCTTCTACTGGGGCGCGCAGATGTTCGGGTCCGCCGCCATCGGATACTTCCTCGACTTCGGATTCGCCTCGCGCAGGAAGAGGGGCCTATTTGGCGTCTTTGCCGTCGCCGTCCTCGGCACCGCCATCTGGGGAGGAGGGCTGGCCAACCAGCTCACATACACCAAGGACAGCCTGCCCGCGCCGCTCATCGACTTCAAGGCCGACCGACGCTACGCAGGGCCCTTCCTCCTCTACTTCAGCTACGGCCTCCTCGACGCCATGTTCCAGAGCCTCATCTACTGGATCATCGGAGCGCTCGCAAACGACTCCCAGATACTAAGCAGGTAACACTGTCTTTTTGCTAACTTGCTTTCATCAATAATTTACATCTCTGCTAGCAGCCTAGCACAGTCACTCTGCTGCTGCCAAAAGGCTCCATTAATTTGGAATCCACAAAAGATGTAGTACATTTATCGATTACATATATTCCACTGACTGCTGGTAGTTATAAAACCAACTCACACCACCCATGCATGCTACCTACTTCTTAAGGAACCCCATAAACAAACATCAGTATCCTAACTAATAAAGACGTAGGAGATTGGACTCTTTGATTCCCTTAATTATGCTACCTAGGCAAACTACCCCTGCTGCCAACATGTTTGTATCTTATAAGACGTGCAAGATTGGACTGATATGACTTTGTTTACTGATCATAATACAACATGTTGGTTAAGTAAACGGGACGCTACGACATGGTTAATATTCATAAACAATGTCGATGATGTGATCCCCTTCTTATACAAACCCCTAATTATACTGAAATTTTATCTGAGCTTCAATTTCACCCCTTTTCCCCATGCATATTTACTGGATGCCAAGTCCACCTTTCAGATATCCTGTTGTTCCCGGTAGCAAAAGACTTACAATTAGTTCTAGCAAGCCAAATTGATATGATTTTCTGACAAAGATTCTTATCCACCATTTCCTAAAAAGATTCTTCAACAACTGTTTTGTGCAGGTACGTTGGGTTCTACAAGGGAGTGCAGAGCGCAGGTGCGGCTGTCGCATGGCAACTGGACGCACACAACATGTCGCTCATGAAGCAGTTGGCCATGAACTGGGGCCTCATGACTGCCAGCTACCCCTTGCTTGCGCTCCTGGTGTTCTTGGCCGTCAAGGATGAGGATTCCTCTGTTTCCTCCGTCGAGGACGGCAAAGAGACCAAGTTCTCTGCGCCAACTAGCTTGCACTGATGTGTGTTCCTCCCTTCTTGTGCGTACGTACACGTTACAGAATCTAGGCACTAGTGTTTGCTTATGTTCCTTGGAATGCAGTGTCATCACCAGTTTTGGAATTGTTCCGCTGCAGTGTGGTCCCAACTCTTGTCTGGCAAGTATGTAATGTACTAGATCAGTTCAGATGTATAATCAAGAAATGTTATTCGTTCGTTAATATTTCGTGGCGCGCCTTCCGTTTTGTCTCTGCAACAAATGTATTCAGGAACCAGCTGCTGTGAGCAAGAAATGTATTCAAGAGGAATTGACATGGGAATGACTATCAACTGTTTTTCAATTTTCGAACAATCAGGGAGAAGCACGTTATTCTATTTCTTTGAGCTGGACTGGCTGTTTCCATTCTGGTTTCCCGTCACTTTTAATATAAAAAGAGAAAGATTTCTCAAAATCTCACTGAAATTAGCACCGCAAACAACCATTTTTTTTATGGCAAAGCTCTGTTTCAGTTTGACAGGTAGAGAAGGTAGAAATCAGCGTGGAAACTTCCAACCTGCATATTTATGGGTTACCACGCTTTAAATCATATCAATATGTCACCACGCTACGGAATCAATCAGGTGAATTCCGTTCCGTGGTGCTCCTTCCGTTTTGTCTCTGCAACAAATGTATTCAGGACCCAGCTGCTGGAGATGTTAAGGGGAATTGACATTTACTGCTGCCATGGACGGGCCGGCCCAATATGGTCTGCAGGAAGGTATTGCAGATAGGCCCATGGGCCGAAGAAACAAAATGGCACCAATAGATGGCGGCACTGGAGGCCGAGAATGACCACTGGACCGGTGTCGGCTTGTCGCCGGTGCAGAGGTGTGGTCGTCGCCGACGGGGGCCGACCAGCCGGCTGGCCATGTCTTCGATTACAGTTGAGTTTGTGGATTTCTATTCGTTTCTTTTTAAACGAAATATTTTTTTTTTGGAAAGATCTTTCCTTCCTGGACAAAGCTGCGCCCAAGTTTGATAGTGAATCTGGAAAGAACAGCAGCCTGTTCTTTACATTCTCTGAAATATTTAGAAGCTCGTTTGAATTCAACCCGTAATCCTTGTTTTTTTCTTTATTAAAATACCACCCACTGTCATGCATCAACTGCAGCATTTCAAAGTGAATATCCATGAAGAACCTTATCAGTACTTTACTACCAGCATTGTTTGGTCTTGAAATCTTGCTTTCGTGTCTTCAACATGGGCATTTTCTTGTCGGTAGACTATTTTGTGAACATGCGAAGTTTGCATGCCATTTTTTGTACAAGGAGAAGACTCTAAACAAGTTGAGTTTTACAAGTGCGTTAGGCCAGCAGCATGGTCCTTACATAGGGTTGTTATTTCCTAAAAGAAAACAAAAAAAAAACAACTTCCAGGATGATAGCGGGCAGCCAATTCATTGATAAATACATTTAATTGGGTCTGCACATGATTTAACACTTGTGATAGACTTCCGATGTGCGGAGATCCAAATAGACTGTAATTTCGGGGAGAAAAGTAGTTCCTTAAAAAATTGTGACAACTAAATCTTCCGGTGAAATAATTCTCTAACTTTCTTGTTTCATTTTAGCCTCTAGTTCCTTGGCAGATTATTAATGTTGCAGAGTTGCATTTCACAGGATAAAATGTGTTGTAATTCTGTTATATACAACTGTAACTATTTGGCTATGAAGGTTCCAAAACATACAAATTGCCATCTTAAATATTCATTTCAGAGGTGAAGAAACATAAAAATCTTATAAAAGAGGTATAAGAGGTTTTGTGCATATTTCTCTATACCTGCATATATGTATATATTTGGGCCTAGTGCCTCCATAATGAATACAAGTGCTATTCATAACAAAATTGTGACAGACCCGCCTCACGAAGAGGCGTTTCCGTCTCCAGGATCATCATGGGTGGCATCACGCGCTGTGATACCCGATATTACAACATACAATCATAAGCATAATGCAATGAATATAAGTACAAGTCTTATATTCATCCCAGTACAAATGTACATCGAGTCTCGAAAGCATCGAAGCTAATAAGTTTGGAAAACAACTAAACAGCGGAAGCATAAAAAATACAATCGCTCTCTCGGCGATACATCACGAGCACCCGGCAGAGACGGATGTTCTTGCCCTAGAACATCTTACCGGCACATCAACTCCTCTACTCATCCGAACCGCACCACTCCCAAGTGTAGTGGCCGTCACCGGAGTCCGATCTGCGCGGACGTCATCGCCGACGTCGAAGTCCTGTCCCATGGGGTCCTCTCGAAAACCACATAGAGCAAAGCCCCGAGCAACTAGAGCTCAGCAAGACCGACCCGTCAAAGTGGCCATCTACAGCCGACTCCTAGACATGCAAAGGCTAGGGGAATAGGATATAATCGAGCACTAAGCTGGCCTACAAGTGAATCCTTACTTTCATCTTTTAGCAATTTAATTAAATTACTCAAAAGGATAAATTTAATTTGCACTATGCTACTGCATTACATGTTTCCAAACAAGTAATTAAGCAATACAGCAAATTAATCATAATCATCATCATCAATGTTTCTCTTCTTACTACGTTTCGGTCGACGGGATAAGTGGTACTCGTTATCGTGAGGGGCAGCGATTCGAATCGATTTACATCCTGCAGGAGAAACCCGATTGCACGTCACATACGCGCTTCCCGTAAGCCGCATGAGACAACCTTTCGCTTCGATCACCACTCGGCCGACTCAAATCCACCTCCTACGAGCAAGGGTCCCTCAACGCGAAGCCGTCCCGGACGTCAACCGTGAGCGGATGGCTCCCTTTCCGCACTCTCCCGGCCTCCACCTGGAGATGGGTATTGTCCGACCTCGCAGCTCCCGTCGCTACATCGGTTCATCGGGCCCATAAACACCAGCATGCAAACAATGACGTTCAAACTTATCCACATGGGCCGAATACGACGCGGTCCTTGTGTGCACGGACGGGGCTACAACCTTGAAGACTCTTTCAGTCCTTCACTTTTCACCTAAGTTGCCCGTCCGGCCTCCAATTTTCCATTCTCATCTTGATACTTAGCATCGTGTCCAAAAAATATGATCGTCATATCTACGAGTGGTCTCCGTACTACTCGACGGATCATCGCCCTATTTATGCAAGCATCTAGCGTAGGGTGATCGAACCAGGATAGATAGAATCCTACTGCATGCTAGGGTTTTCATCACAACTCCTGTAGACCTAATGCACAATACGAGACCCACAAGCATAGTGATGAAAATAAAATACTTAAACTAAAAGGTTGTGCACCGGGGCTTGCCTTGAGCTTGGCCTGGGTCAACAATAGCAGCAGCTTCGGCTCCTCCTCGCCGGTTACCACATTCACCACCGCAGACTACATGATGTAAAGGTGATGTGTAAATTTTTTTGATGAAAACATGATATGGAATATTTTACGGAATACGTGCGGATTTCATCAATTATATGTAATTCATGAGTATAAATTAACTTGGTGTCCAGCGAGGTGAAAAGATTTAATTGCGATTAACCAATTTAATTTACTCCATCAACTCCCATGAAGCATTTAAATCATTATCACATGTGCAAGAGAAATAATTCAATAATCCTAGCAAAACTAGGTAAAATAGCAATTAAATTGCCTTTGGTCCTTAAGCACATGCTATGGATAGTAATTAAGCTAAGCTTCATAATTTGGGGCAATTAAACAATTAACTAAGCATTTAACTCAAGTCTCTTAAGAAGAAGTTAACTTAATTAAATTGCCTCTGATTATGCCAAACTAAATGCACTATAAAATAGTACACGTCTCAAGGAATCCAACGCAATTTAGTTTGTAATTTTTCGAGGTCTAGAGCTCTGGATATGAATTATTGAAGTTTGCATGAATTTCGGCATTTTCCTTAATCCCTGGAAAAAGATAAATCAAATAAAGGGTGGGTGGGCTGGTTCGTCCAAAGCGGCCCATTCCGAGGCACGGCCCACTGGCGTGCGCGCAGCCCAGGAGCATGGGTGCGGCCCTCCCCAAGGCGTGGCCCAGGCGGGGCACCAAGCTCGGTCGAGCTTCGTCCGTGGCCACGGTGGCCGGAGGGTGCGCCGGCAGCGGCGGCGGCTCGCCGGAACGGGTCAAACGACCACTAAAAATCGAGATAAAAATACCAGCATGCTCCAGAGCTCGACGCGCATCCATCCGAAGAGGTCCCGAGGTCAGGTGCTCACCGGAAGATGGCCGGCAACGAAGCACGCGTGAGCTCGCAGTCTGACGACGTTCGGCGAGGTCGTGGGCTTCGTAGAATCCACCAAATTGAGCGCCGTTTCTTCCTACATCATCAGTGGATCAAGGGCTTCCTCGGCACGGTGTCCAAGCTGGAGTAGGAGGGCCGGTTGGTGGTGTTGCTGTTGAGGTTGTGGACGGCCGTCAATGGCGGTTGGGGAAAAACACGATTCCGGCGACCTCGTGTAAGGTAACAAAGTAGTAAAAGGTCAGACGGATGCACAAGAGGGGTGCGCACGCGAGAGGTCAAGAAAGTGGGGTCGAAGCTCACCAACGGTGACGAATTTCGTGCCGGCGTCGAGGGCGCTCGACGGAGAACACGTCGGAGAAAAATGCGAAATGCTCCTAGCTCAGGTCACCGTTTGGGGAACGGTTTCCTCCTAGAGCTTGAGCGTTGCGAGGCGCATATTTGAGTATGGTTGGCTCGCGCTAGGAGGCAGCGAGTCGACGGGACGGCGAGCTCCACAAAGTGGCGTCAATGGTGATGGTTTGGGGAAGAAGAAGAGTGAGCAGAGAAGGAGCTCGGTCCAGCAACCGATTTGAACGCCAGGGGAGCATCCCGACCGGGTGGGGTTGCGGCCAGGCTGCAACGGCCACGCGGCGCCCATGTACCGCGCGCGCTGGCGTGCCGCGCGCCCGTGTTTGTGCCCAGGACAGGCTGACGGGTGGGACCCGCCGAATATTCCACAGCATTTTTCTTTTTCCTCCGAATTTCCAAACGTGGTCTGATCCGATTTTGAAAAATCAAAAGCATGGCCTTCCCGAGCTCAAAAATTAAAGGAGATAATTTTGTTGAAAAGTATAACTCTAGAAAGTGACATGCACGAAGAGTATACTCAAAAATGCTTTCCGGATAAATTCTGAAAATTCAGAGAAAAGGCTTAAATGCTAAGCTTGTCTGATTTATTTGGGGTATGAAAACTTGATGAAATCCAGTGGGGTTTTGTCCCAGATTTTTCATTTGACATGCCCTACAACATATATTTTTGGTTGACCATACTTGTATGGTAGAAATTTGAGTTGTAGTTCAAACCAAAGTGTTTTTGAATTTATTTACCGCCCAAAACACTTTTCATGTCAACGAATTTTCTTGGGTGGGCTAATCCAGACCTGAGGTTAGTTTTAAAAATGCTAACTCCAAAATTAGGACACGGAGTGTCACAAAAAGTATCCCCATACATACTAATCTCATTCAGTTTGACCAATTTCTTTGTTTACAATATACGTTTATTTTGATCAAATGGTATGATCCGGACTCTTCCATAGTGCAAATGGTAATTACACTGCATGCTACAAGGATAACCACATAAAAAGTTGGGTAATCAAAGTTCATATAGTTGTGGTGTAAGCACAAACCAGGAAAACGTGGTCTTGGGTGAGCTACCCGCAACGGCCTGCTAACAAATGATCAACGGTGCTGCCTGCATGTTGATTAATATGTCAGCAGAAGATAAACCGGAGATGATGATGTAATCTGTGGTCGCCCACTTGTTGTTTTGTTACTACTGAGAGGAGATGATGTAATCTGTTGTTGCCGTGGTATTGTTGATGAGAGGAGATGACCAAACTGAATTCCATTTATTTTCTTAGTTACCAGTGTATGTAAGAATCTTATCACTCCGGAACTCGTCAATAGATGCTCTGACTCTCAAATTCTCACTGCTGCTGCTGAAATTCATGGCCAATTCACTGCCTTCGGTTTTATTATGCTTAACTTGTTGGAAAGGATTTAAATGCTAACTGAAATGAGTTGAATGCCAATTTAGTCCTGAAATTATCTCCCTTTTGTTTTCCTTCTTCTTTTCAGCATGGGCAGATCAATATGTTCTGAGTGGGGGAGCTCCCCACAGTATTATTAGGAAAGAGAAGTGAGAACGAAAGACTAAGTAGTGACTTAAGACTTTTCAAATCCTCAGTTGCCATTTGTATGTTGCCAGTTGTCATATTCTGGTTGACAGAACCAAACTTGTACATATCAAAGTAGATAAATTTATCGAGCCCACAGTTAATTTCTTATTGCTAGTCTCCAGCTCTATCTTTCCTGGTACTATACTTAGTCTTTTCTTTTCTGCTCTGTTGGCATTCATTTCTTCTTTCTCTAACTGCATGTTATTCAGTCTCAGATAGATCTTGGTATCTGCTTATCACCCGGTATTCCACTTCTCTCGTCGACCCTCCGCCTCTGATCAGGTTAATCCATGCTCGTGTTTGAGTTGTACATGAACTCTCTTTATTCTTCTTAATGAAATGATGAGCAGTTCTCCTGCTCATTCGAGAAAAAAAAACAATAATGATACAAAAATTTAATTGTCTGCAAGCGTTCTTTTCTTTTCTTTTCTAATTCTACTCTCTTTCTCATGCAGGATAGTGCTTTTTCTACTATATTGGTGTGAAATAACTTCACCCATGTCTGAGATGGTCGGAGCAGCCACAGTTGGGGAAGCAGTTAGTAGGGTATTTTCTGGTGTGATAAGCAAATATGTTGATAATTCAGATGAAAGGGGCAACTTAGAGAGGTTGGAGATGGCACACATAAAAATGGAGGCAGCAGTTGATATATCCAGCAAGTGGCAGATCACGGATGTTTCATTAATATGTTGGCGAAGGAAGCTGAAGCGTGCGTCTCTAGAGTGCAATCATGAGATGCGCGAACTCAAGAAGACAAAAGGTTCCAGGATCAGGCAAACAGTCTTCATTTCCTAGACGTGTTGCTTATGCAACCAAATCATTCATGTCCCTGGTTGGTCAGAAAAATGATGAATTCCCAAGCAAGGCTACTGTTCGAAGATTTGAGAGGCTTGCAGATGGAGCTAATGATTTCCTAAGATATATACAGCTTGGTGGGACACCAAGACAATGTACATTCTTTGATCCTCTTATCACACATCTTTTTGTAGGAAAATTTGTAGAGTATGAAATGTGGCACCGTAGTCAGTACCATTATTTTGGCATGTGGCCTATGAGTTCTGAAGAACGCGGGCTTGAGGTTATGATAGCGTATGTCTATGAAGATCAGAAGATACCCAATAACAGTTTTCGCTTGGGATCTATTTTGCGGCTTTCTGAAAGCATGAACATTATTGGGATTACAATCAAGTGTTTACAGCTGGTCACAACCTGTTTCAAGTCTACCGCTGAGGTTGCTATTAAGAAGCTCATGGAGCTCCCTACTCAAGATTTCTTCTGGTTGCCATGTAATGCATATGGAAACATGGAGCACTGCAACCATGTTCAAAACACACTGGCTCGATGCTTCCGCTCTGATCCATTGTGCTGCCAAGTGCCAAGGATATGATCTGCCCAACATGCCTCCAGGTTGCTCCAGCTGGAACAGAAATGCATCAAGACTATCAGTCATATTTCCAGAACCTGTCAGTCATATGTTTTTGCAAGGTCTCATCCCACTGACTGATTACAAGAACTTACAAGGATCAACAACTAGGTGCATATTGATGCTGTGACTTCTCTTTGCACCGCACGACTCTGTAGAGGATTGGAAGTCAGCTGTTGGAGTTGAGAGCTGTGTAACAGAAACAATTGACGGAGAGAAGCAACAATGCACGGATTTTTATGCTCATCCACAGCAACTTGATGAGATGTTGTTACCCAAGGCAATCAAATGCCTTTCCCAAAATGCTGGGGCAACAACATATCAGATATCTTGGAACTCTACACATGGTAGTGCACACCTTTGTGTTGAGAAGATCAACGTGCAGTGCAGAGCCACGCCACAAGGTGAGAAAAAGAGTGAGTTGTTTAAATTGCAGGACCGGCTAAACAAAGGGCATTGGAGGCAGCTAGCGAGAAATTATCTGAAGACCTGGGGGCTGCATAGTAGATCGTTGGACTGCTAACAGATCTCTCGATAGGTAGAGATGGAATTGTAGTATATTTCGTCATGCATGGCTCAGAATTTATGTTCCATTTTCGTAAAACCACATGTTTGTTTCCATGTTTAAACTAGTTGTACTAAAAAGCCACTGTACTGTAATATGATCCTGACGGGAACAGATGTGTCATTTCCTCATTGTCTTGGTCTCGAGTCAGGATACTGATGCTGCGATCTTGACTGATGCAATGCATTGCTCTTTCCTTTGTGGCTATGACACTGCCCCGTTCCATTCGTTTTGTCAAATACCTTTGGCAAGTAAATTCCATGTGCATTGGACGCTGAAACATCGTCGAAGATTACCTTTTTATTAGTATTTTCGCAAGTTTTTAGGAACGAGCTGGTACCAAACATTCCCTTTTTATTAGTATTTTCGCAAGTTTTTAGGAACGAGCTGGTACCAAACACAGGTACCATTCCTCCATCAAAATTGAGAATTCCAACATTCCTCCATCAATTGAGAGTTGAAAATTCCAACATGCCCACCAGCACTTATCTCCCAGCTTACAGATGAACTGAGTTGAGAATTCCAACATCCCTCCATCAATTTGGCATTTCAGTGGTACTAGTGACTTCGTCAATCTTGATGATTTGCCGGCTCAGTCTTGGAAGATCCTCATAGGGGTAGAGTTTGTGTTTATGAAAGAAAAGTAATCACCTTTATGATTCATTCAATTATTATTTAAATATAGTTTGATTGACACAGGATGTAAGTACAAAATTTGAGACCATCTTAATTAATTTTCGGCAATAAGATATGAAGACGAACATTATATTTATATTGGGCATACTACATTATCATTTTATTGCATATGAATTGATTCAAGATTTAAAAACTTTTAAAGTCTCGTAATAACACATTGTTAATATGAATATGTCAAACTGATAAATTACACTAGAGAAAATGTAAATGTTTTGCCATTCTATAATTTATATTCGGAGTTGTTACTAAAAATACTACAAGCTATATGTACGCTATTGGGAAAGATTGAAACATTTGGTAAATTTAATATGTAATATATACATATGGATATAAGTAGATATATAGGAATATATTGGTAAATTGTTTCATAATAGCAGTGGTGGATAGTTTTGCTTTTTTTTTCTTTCTTAGAGGAACATGGAGTGTTTAGACCTTAAGAAATATAATGTGGTGACTTCTTTTGTAGGTCAAATATATATAGAATAGATTTGGGCAAGTAATGCATCATTCCATATCTAGAAGGTACTTTAAAAGGTGATGGTGTTCAGGGCAAAGTTATCTCGTACTCGAGCATTGTTGGAAGTGCCTCGTAGTTTATTTTTCTATAATTATACAGGGTCATGACATTTATTACAGAATGAACCAGTTTATGACGCCATAGCTGAAACGTACAAGCACAAAAGCCCCAAGCTAGACTTGAGGTAGGAATCACTGGAGGAAGAAGACACAGATAAAACTGGTTTTAGAAGATAGAGAGAAGTTTTAAAGGCTAGACATGCCATACAAAAAAAAAAGATGCTATAACTGTAGAGATAACGTTACATATCGCTACAACCAGAAGATGCCACTGGAGGAAGAAGATGCTGGAGGCGCGCTCAGATGATATTGCTGCTGCAAAGTTCATCACCAACGGCAGTTTTTCTGGCAGTCGTCTCTACAACCAGTAAAGCATTTCAGCCGACACTTCTGGCATGCATCAGGCGTGCAGGTCCCATGGCATTCCTTGGAACATGCCCGCGGCTGAAGGCGCGTGCTGCTTTCATAAAAAATGCAAGCTTCCCTGCATATGTCGTCACACGAAAAGCAGCGCATTTGGCCGGTTGCTTGCCCGATGGAAGAAGCTAGAACTAGCACAAAGGTGAAAACGACTACGGTGGCCAACTTAATAAGCGAAGGCGCCATTTCTTTGCTTTGGCTCGAACTAGCGGATGATAACAAAAAGCCAAGCGAGAGAGCAGAATACAAGATCTGGTGTGAGGTGATCGAACTGCCTGCCAGCCGCTCCATTTATATGCAAGCAAAGCTATTATTTAATTATAGTATATGTATATATATACAGCTAAATCAAATATGAAATTAGCACATGCACAGTCATTAATGCAACAACCCCAATCTCCATGTACAAGATTATGACGAAGTCAAAAGGTTACTAAGTTAGGACATGGAAAGGTGTGTCCAGTTGACTAAATCACGATCTCTATCCCCCCATGTATATTGAGGGTCTGTTTGGTAGAGCTTCAGCTCACGAAAAAAAAAACAGCTTCAGCTCTGGATTATCAGTTAAAACGGATTTTTTGACTTATTACAGCTTATGCAGTCAAACCGTTTGGCAAAACAGCTTATGCAGTGTGTTCAGAAACAAAGCTGTGAGTGTGAGCTGTGAAAAGCTGCTATTTTCAGCTTCACCATCCTAGTATAAAAATGAAAACAACTTACAACAGCTTATGCCAAAAGCACTTCTTCCAACTTGCTCTTTGGTACAGCTTCACCTATAATCTGAAGTTGAAGCTGCTAGTGAAGCTGTACCAAAGGGATCCTGAGTAGTACCAAATTAGAAACAGGTGAATTGATGCCATGCTACTAAGCGATGATATGGGCCCTTCCCTACCGTAAGCTACTCCCATCTCTGGACAACAAAGAAGCAGCTACTTCAGTTTTGGGTGTAGTGGTGGTACTTCACTCGCTAGTCCGAGTCCATTTCAATGGCTCGAGTCACCAGAAGCATTGTCATCTAAGCTAACCACTCTTGTTGATCGTCTTGCTCTTTGCTGCAATGATCTGCCTGCCCCAAACGCTTGCGACCCAAGTCACCCAACTACAGCAGTTGGCCATTATCTGAGAGTCACTGTCTCATCTGTGTTTTATTTTCTTGAACGTACAGGAGAACTGCGCATCATTATATTAAGAAGAAAAGAACGAAGGTCCAAGAGGATCAATACATCCCATCCATAGGACGGTTTGACACACATCTTACAAACTCGTCACCCGTTACAGCGAAACACACGACCTACTCATACTACCCTGCCATGCCCCACATAACTGCTTCATCCTTGATTTGTTGAAGAAGCTGCTGCAGATTGAGGGAGGCATTCTCAAACACACATGTGTTAAGCGCCATACGCCACCAGTCCTGGCACACCAAATCCAATGGGGAGGGACGCTGCTGAGCACCACTCCGATCCAATACAGCACCCTGAACCACGCCTTCCTGGTGAATACACATGAGGTCAGTAGATGTTGCACCGTCTCCTCGGCCTGATCACACAACGGACAATGTTCAGGGTGCTCCATTCCACGGCGTGCCAATCGATCCGTCGTCCAACATCGATTCAAAGTTGCCAACCAAATGAAGAATTTGCATCATGGAGGGCCCCAGGATTTCCAAATTTGCTTGGCAGGCTCAAACTGTACCGCGCCCACAAAGAAACGCTCATATGCCGACTTTGATGAAAAAACTCCGGAAGATGAAGGTGTCCATATATGCTGATACATGGACTCCGGGTCAAGCTGATAATCCTCAAGAATGTCCCACAACAGAAAGAACTCTGCAAAGGCTTGTCCAACAGCGCTCCTCTGATATCCACTACCCATCGAAGATTGAGCAAAGCTTCTTGAACCGTTCTGTCGTATACTTACCTTACGGGTATACAGTCGTCAAAGGAATGGATAACTAGAGATACAGTGGCAAATCAATGGAGATAAGATCGGCGGAGAGGGCCCACAGAGTGGTGCCCGACCAGTATGGAATAACAGAAGATTCCATATACAGGTATGGAAATAAGGCGGGCGTAAAGACCGATATACAATGACTTGATTGACAAGTAAAGGAGCAATTTGTAGTCTGTTAGGACTCTAAATCAATAAGGAAAGCTTAGAGATAGAGCTTCCGAATATGTAATCCATGTAATCGACTAGGACTCTGCATGTAACCCTAGCTCCTCCGGATATATAAGGCAGAGCAGGGACCCCCGAAAACTCTCTCGAACAACTCGCAATTAGCAATCTGCTAAGAGCAATACATAACACACATGACGCAGGGTATTACTCTCCATCGAGAGGCCTGAACCTGTCTAAAATCGCATGTTCTTGTGTGTTTTGTGTGTTGCACCATCGAATTCCACGCTCGTGAGGGACCGGGTAGTTCTAGTGCCGAGTTTAAGACTCGACACGTCCGTCCACTAACAACTCTTTAGGCACCAATCGAGCCAGAGCAGGTGCAAGATCGTTCAAAGCTTGTCCGTGTAGCCATTGGTCCGACCAGAAATAGGTTCTTGAGCCATCTGATACTGAGACTGAAAACATGGCACTAACATTGGCATGCACCTGAATATTCATGCCAGCCTAAGGCTGATCCGGCTCCGTCTTCTTTAGCCATAGCCACCTCATGCGTAAGGCCCAGATCCGAGACCGTTGAGGTCACGAGGCCTACAAACCCGGCCCCCTTTGTATGCGGCCTTTCCACATGAAACATGGCATCTATGTTTTTTTTGAATAATGGATGTTTGACCCCCATCAAATTATAATCTGACGCGGGCGACAGGCGGGCAGTCACGGCTGCAGGATGCCCCCTCTCTGGCGGTGCGCGGTGGCCGGATCTAGGCCACCTCCCTTCTCCGGTGGCTTATTTGTTTTTGGTAAATTTGTAGCAAAGGGTGACATGACCGCCCCTGTTACATTAGAAGTTCCAGCGGTGGACCGTCTTGCTCATCATTATAGGGGATTACTTTTAGCAATGGACGAAACACAACAACAATTGGTTGGTCCACCACTACAGTGTATTTTTACTTGACCTATGTTGTTGTAGTGGTTATTACCATGAAGACTACAACATTCTAATAGATAATCATAGCATATTTTTTATCTTAAGTATAGAAATGATGTTTATTTTCAGAATGATTTTATATAGAGCAAGTATATTAAGTAATAAGTATAAAAGGTCAGACATGCCATACAACAAAAGATGCTGTAACTGTAGAGATAGCATTACATTTAGCTATTGTTGATATGCATCCACAAATCTGGAGGCGCGCTCAGATGTTATTTCTGCTGCAAAGTTCATCACCAACGGCAGTTCTTCTGGCAGTCATATCTCTACAACCAGAAAAGCATTTCAGCCGACACTTCTGTCATGGATCAGGCGTGCAGCTCCCATGGCATTCCTTGGAACATGCCCGCGGGTGAAGTCGCGTGCTGATTTCATAAAAAATGCAAGCTTCCCTGCATATGTCGTCACACGGAAAGCATTGCATTTGGCCGGTTGCCTTCTCCATGGAAGAAGATAGGACTAGCACAACCGTGAAGACAACAACGGTGGCCAACTTAAGCGAAGGAGCCATTTCTATGTTTGGCTCGAAATAGCTTCACTAGCGGATGATGACAAAAAGCCAAGGGAGAGAGAGGAGAATACAAGATCTGGTGTGAGGTGATCGAACTGGCTGCCAGCCTCACATTGAAGCAAATCTGTTAAATTATACAACTGAATTCAATGTGAAACTAGCATACACAATCATTAATGCTACCACAATCTCCACGTACAAGATTATGACCAAGTCAAAGGTTACTAAGTTAGGACATGGAAAGGTGTGTCCAATTGACTAAATCAAATTAGAAATAGTTGAACTGATGCCATGCTATATAAGCGATGAATTGGGCCGTTTCCAAATGACGAGTAGCCACTAGAAGTTACTCCCATCTCTGAACAACAAAGCAGCAGCTTGCAAGAAAGGCATCATCATTAATCGCAAAGCTCATACTCTGCTCCACACTCAGTAATCTGGTGGATTAGGACATCTAGCATACCAAGAAATGATTAATTTTTATATACTTTTCCATTCTTGCCATCCCGAGTCCATTTCAATGGCTCTGAGTCACCAGAAGCATTGCCATCACTACTACAATTGTGTCTTTTGGTATTACCTCACATTTTCCAGTAATAACGGGTATTAATAGACCTGTTTATTACAGTTGCAACACCCCAGGTATCACCATACCTCAAGGTTACTACTAAACAAGTAAAAATCAGCCAAGTACGCCGAGAAGGGAGCAGAGCGCGCGGGGATCCTTACCGACCAGTCGCGAGGGCGGGGAAGAGGCCGGAGGCGGCTCACGGCGGCGAGGTGGACGCGGCGAGGTCCGTCGGCGTCGTGGAGGCTTTCCGATACGGGAGCTTCAACGAGAACTAGTCCGGCGGGGGAGTTGTGGCCCTGCGATCGACGTCAAGGTGTCGGACGCGTCCGGGATGGCTTCGTTGCTGCGGCCGTCAAGCTTGGGTCTCCGGCTCCAATGGCGGCGGTGTTGCCGGTGGCTGTGGGGCACGGGAGGCGGCGACGGGATGGGGAAAAAGTAGCGCGGGGTGCGGATCCTCTGGTTTTATAGGGCACGGGGCCTATGGTCGTCGTGGCGTGCACGCCAAGGAGAGGCTGCGGCGGCGTGCAACGCGGCTAGGGTTGCGGGTGGGCTCGAGCGGGCCTGCGGCTGGGCCTGCGGGGGCTGGCGGGGGCCGACGCGTGGGCTAGGTTGCTGGCTGGACCGTGCACGGGGGGAAAAGGAGAGAGAGAGAGAGAGAGGGAAGTTGGGCCGAGAAGAATTGGCCCATGGCCAGGATGAGGGTTTTCTTTTCTTTTCCCTTTTCTTTTTCTGGTTTTATTTCTTTCCTATTCTATTTCTTCTAGTATAACAAATCTAGTACAAATTCTACTTAATTGAAACTTTCAAACAATAAAGACCCAAGATAACTATACCATCATGAAAATATTCAACCAATATATAGACTATATTAATTAATTTACATTTAGGAAAAAGGCTTTTACATAAAAGGGTTTATAAATTATCTTTTAAAGCCAAACCTCATCAAATAAAAATAAACATTTTAATTGTTTGGAAATGCCTTGGAACCAAAACAAAATAAAATACTTTAAACAAAAATAAATATTATTTCATAAATTCTTTTATAAACCCCCTGTATTGATAAAAGAAACTATTTCTCATAGATCTATTACATTTATTAAGTAAACCTGTGCATAAATAAAATACATTTATTTGATAAGCCTTTTTCACCCATTTAAAGTATTTAACTATAAATCATATTAAAGTATTTCTCAAAGCAAAATCTTTTATAAATCAAACTTTAATTAGTTTTGGAAATAACTCCTTTTTCTCACATGAAATGATAAAGCTCTCATTTTGTTTTCAAAGTGAAATACCTTGTATAAAATAATGCCTTTTGAAATAAGCTTATTTTCATAATTTAAATATAATTGTTTATTAATTTATTTTCTTAAATCATTTTATTAAAATAGATTACCTTCATAAATCAAAAGTATTTCTTAAATAAATGACGAAATCAGTGCCATAAGTTTCATGTACCAAGTGAGAATGATCAGCAGTACCCCAAAGGTCCATTTGGCCGCACAGCAGGAGCGACTACAATCCCGGAGGTACGTATATATATTGGTCGTATATATATGGGTTGTTTTTTGCATGTTCGCGCCCGTAAAAATATTGTTTCTCACGTACTACTTGCATATGTATATATGAGCACAGATGAAATTTGGAACAGGCGAGGCTGTCACTCTCCTATCTGGCTCCTACAACGCAGAATACATCACATTATTGCTCCTTGTCAAGACCAACCTGAGAGATTTTCCAGCTTACGGGAAAATGAGTGACAACAATTTCCATTTCAATAAAGGAAGCGTCGTCGCCTTCTTGGGCAGGTCAAGTGCCATTTACCTAAATGCTATCGGCACCTACTACCTCGACAATATCCATCGTCGTCTGCATGGATGCATCCGCGTCCATGGGATATCTACCAATCTATATATACGGCTACTTTATTTGTGTGCAATTAAATAAATTGAGGATCCTGTCAGTACTGCTCCTGCTGCATGCGATGGACCAGTAGATCCTCCGCATTGTGTGGTCTACTACTGCTTGATGCATGATGTGCTACGTATTTATATGTTGTATCGTTCTGTCTTGTAATAATCAATAAAGTTCAGAGAAACCGAGTATTTTTTCTGAAGCGCGTTCTTCCTCCGATCAGTAGCTCTTTCCGAGTTTATAATCGATGATGCCATTCCATAAAATAATCTACAAATCGTGTATGAAACTTGCCAAGATGTTGCTATGGAAACCTTTTGACCTGGCGGCTGGTAAACCGTTTGACAGAAGTTTTAGCAATGCTCACCTATTTGGAACATTAGTTACTGTGCATGCGCGACACCTACGGGCGGCTCTTGTCATTCGTAAAATAATCTAAGAGGGTTTCAGAGCTCCTGTAGACATTAAACACATGGTTGCATTTGATTAGTTTGCAGATAATGAGATCCTAAAAGTTTATACAGCCAATTATACTCAGCTCAAGCCATTTCACTGTACGTACAAGTCTATCTGCATAGAAATGATAGAATGAAAATCGATTTAAATCATTTCAAGCAATCACTTAGAAACGTGGGTAATAACATGTGAACATACTAGTCATATGAATTTCCTCCTTCCTTCCTGCTTATGCTATATATTTGTCATACTTCTTGCCAGTTTATCATAATAAAAATATATGCATCTATTTGAAATTAACCTTTGACGTGCGCGTATCCACCCATATTCATCACGATGTTTATATGGGCACTAACAGAATCTGCAAGTTTCTGGTGCGTGGCCCACGACAAACGTCCGACGGTGATTAGATCAGACGGCAAAGCCAGCATTGGCTCACCATGACTTTTGCCCGTTAACGGTACCAAGCGACGATGTCACTTTTGCTTTGCATGTGCCACTGCAAGAGCACACGTGAAAAGAAGGATACTACCGTGTGCTAGTCTAGAGGCACACAACAAACTTCTAGTGACTTTACGGTGTGCCCCCACCAGACTCATGACACAACTTTTGTCACTTTGCCGTGTGCTAGGTCCCTGGCACATGGCAAAGTGCTGTCCAGGTGCTAAGGAATGGCCCCTTTTCCATGTGCTAGGTCCCCGGCACACGGAAAAGTGACAAAAATGTTTCTGTTTTATTTTCACGTACAATATATCATCACAAACTTCACATCACATATATTATCAATATATCATAGATATTAGAAATATAACATAAATTCAACATCACACATATCATGAATATATCATTACAAACTTCACATCACATCGCACACAAGTTCACAAAATCAACATAAAATCACGGTGTCATCGTCGACAACTATCACAAGCTACAAAGATTGATTCTGACACAAGTTCATGACAATATTTCATTGAGGTGGGTCAAAGGGCGGCACGAGATGGGAACAAGCTGAAGTGGGAGGAATGTCGGTGACATGCCCACGAGAAGTCTAGCATATTCGACGCCGCTGATTGATTCTGCGAGAAAGTAGAAAAGATTCTAAGCGGGACAAGAATCAATTTATAGGTGATTGTAAGTTTTAGGTTCTCTAAGTCTATAAGTGATTGTAAGTTCAATGAAGTCTCTAAGTGATTGTAAGTTCGTAGTCTCTGAAAATTCAAATGAGTCAACAAGGTTATGAAGTAGGTTACCCGAGGAGTTGCTAGAGCCGGACGTGACACAATCGGAGGCGGTGGTAGGGTTCCTGAGACTTTCCTAGGGGGAGGGGGTGAATAGGCTATTTGAATTTTAATCCAAAAAATAAAAACTAAGTGCAAATGTCGGAGGATGACAGAATTTCCGTCGAGAAGTGCCGTATCCTCCGTCCCATGGAGGCTCAATCAACACGAAGACTTCCTCTAGGTTTTCAAATCTCAAAATGAAATACGGAAATTGAAGGACCATATTGAAAGGCTACTTGAATAGAGGTGTTGCACACACAATGAATAGCTCAAATTCTAAAAAGGTTAGTAGGCAATACACTATACAAGTAGATGGGGTCCAAAAGGTAAAAAAGCATTAATAAGAACCAAAACGAGAACGAGTAGGCCCATCACAAAAAAGTCCTTTCATATCTGTTCTAGCACCTAGTCGAGCTGGGTCGATAATGCTACAGGAACAAGAAGAAGAGATGATGTCGAGTTGGAAGTCAAAACATCGGAAAAGGGCTTTTTTGGAAGAAGGCGAATGGTTACCCGCGACCACTGTCGTCCGACGTCACCGAGTAGTTCCGTATCATCCCTGCAACAAAGAGAATAGGTCCGAGAATGGAAAGAAAGAAGAAGACGAGATCCCACACAAACAAAGAAAGATCCACACCCCCGGCGGTGGCAAGATGGACGGGAGTGGCGAGGCAGCTCTTCATCGGCGGGGCGGTGGCTGGCCATGGCAATTAATGTGCTAGGGTTCGGCGAAGAACAACGAAGGGAGAAGAGTGGATTGAGATGAAGGGACACCTCGATATTTATAGGGGGAGAAGAAGGTACGAGAAGAAGGGGAGCAGAATCGGATTAATGCGGAAGAGCAAGCACCCTGCACTATGATTGGCCGCCGGTGGAGTGGGTGGTTGTATAAAATGTGCTAGAAGTTCAGGAGTTGAGCTAAGGTTTCTCAAGGAGAGGAATTTGGAGCGACCCGGAGCATGGATTCCATACCCTGGCTCGGGGGGGAGGGCATGTGTTGACACCAAATTCCGGATGCGGGACCAGCCGTCGGCGACTAGAGTTGTTATCTAGAGCACGCGTAAAGGGTACTAAAAGAAGTACATGACAACAGAAAGGAGGAAGGATTGAGCGATGAATAACGGAAGGGCACGTGGAGCTAGAATAGGTGGATACGAGTCCGTTTATTTCTAAATTGAGATAGTCGTGTAAAATAGGGGAAAATATCGTCGGTTGTGACCAGGATATAAATAGTAGCATAGGGCCATTATAAAGAACAACCAATCAATCAATACAACTCTCGGCGCATCGCCACAAAGAACTCGATAGATTTTATCGTCAATTGCCCGAGCTCTCGTGGCTCCGGCATCGACAAGGATTGCATCGGGTAAGTGCATCGAAACTTTCATGTTGACTTGTCCGTGTTAGAAGCGATGTAACTGCATGTTATCCCGTAGTTTCGGTCGATTGGAAGCTTTAGTTACGAATATCGATAACTTGGGGTAGTTGACATGATGTATCCTTTTCGATTGGAAGCTTTTGTTTTATGGTGATAAACGCAGGATAGATGTGTGAGTTGCAAAGGCTAGGATGACGGTGTCTATAGCTGGGATGGCGATTGATTTATATTGACTAGTCAACCTAGCCGCGCATTTACGCAGCTAGTATCAACATCTTTGGTAGAATTATTTAATGAATTATTTTGATATCATTTTTCTATCCATAAAATATTATATTGAAACTTAGTTCATTGT
This sequence comes from Chloris gayana, assembly GCA_031894775.1. Classification (NCBI taxonomy): domain Eukaryota; kingdom Viridiplantae; phylum Streptophyta; class Magnoliopsida; order Poales; family Poaceae; genus Chloris; species Chloris gayana. The sequence continues at coordinate 25,101 of JAUNZO010001551.1, read as the reverse complement.
AAAAGGTGAACACTATATTGTCTTACTTACAAGAAGTAATTTGAGTTTATACTTATTATGTTTTTTATTTATGTTATTAACTACATAAACCATACCATAAGTCATTCAGAGATTCACATTTCCCATCTATAATCACCGCTATAAATAAAAAGCCAAATTTACTTAATGGAACATAAAGTAACTTTTTTTTGTCATTGTCTCTAAAAAATATAAATTATATACTCCCAAGATTTCATAACTTAGATAAGGACACAATTAAATACTCAAAATAAAAAAAACATGTTGAATCAATAAAATATATGCACGTCTAGGTGGGTTGCGCTATAGAACATAGTAAGGCTCTGAATGACTTATGATATGGTCATAATTTTGACAATTTACCTTTTTTCATAATTTTCAACGAAAAATAGATGTTTCGTGTGAACATTTATCAGATGTACTATTTTATTATTTTTAATTTCTTATTATTATTACGGTGTGTAATTTACAAAAACATTTCTATTATGATTTGGTATAAATTTGAATAAAATGTCCTACACATTTCACTCCGTCAATATTTTTTGAAGTACAGAATACTATCTAATCTATTACTTTTCACGTCCTGATTTTGCTCACATCAACATAATTTAATGGTTTAGCGTGGCCTGCTGGCCATGATGCCATGTCTTGAATCCCGTTATGGAGACCTTCCATACAAATTAAACAGAATAATATATGCTGGGATCTGGCACCACGGTGCATTGTCTTCCATCCCCACCGCCTTGCAAATCCTTTCCTAAGAGCCCCTGCAAGAACATTCTATCGCCGCAATTTTTGGTGACCCTGCAGGCAAGATCCTGGCATGGAAAACGTGAATGCATTGAAGTCTCTTGATCATTGGTGCAAAGGGAGGTAGTGACGTGTGTGTGTAGGGGCACCGTACCATCTGAACCTTTGTCATGGATGATCACGGTGACTGGTCAGAGTTGTTATCAATTGGTAAACGAAGATGACTTCCATCTTTGTATGCACGCTACATCGCGCTAAGCCTGTCAAACTTAGAAATGAATGAGGTTCATTAGTTTGCCGGACTATGCATTTATCTTTATTCTTGGTTCAGTGGATAGTTCAGTTGATTTGGTGATGTCCGAGATGCCCATGTAGTGTATTCACACCATATCTCCCTCCGCTTATGGCCTAAGTATTCATTCGGCTTTGCATTATGTTGTGTACATCGATGCAAAATCACCTTCAGTACGTGATTTTGTGTGAAGTGAATAATGATCGAAAGAACCATGATGTAGGATTAAATTAAATAAAAAATATATATAATGACTAGATTTGTTGGTGTTCTTGCTTGTCAGAAAAAAATTGTTGGTGTTCTGAAATCAACAGTACCTGAGTAAATTGGACTTTTTATTCTGTCATGATGGATTGGAACTTTTATTCTCACATGATGGGCTTGGTGGGTAATTTTAAAAACTTGTCAAAGGATATTTTCATGGCGATGGTGGGTAATTTTAACTTTTTTCTACGATTAACTTAGTAATATCTAGGCCATGAGAGCGCTCAAATATATAATAATAATAATAGATATTAAGACAATGACCAAGATAAGTAACCGAACCACTCTGGAAGCAAGGCGGTTGCAGGTAGATGCATCAGTGAGTTTATCGTTTTGCAGACACTGCATATGTACACGTGGATGTGCACCGATGCAATGTATCTGAACAGGAAGACTTGAACCGTCCCGCTATTGTTGTTTTGGAGCATCAATATTGAGCATGTCTATCCGGTGGTAGCTGAGGGAATGGATGTGTATCTCTATCTTGTAAGTATCTAATTAATTCTTACATTTACATAGTACTTTCTCAGACAAGGCTGAGTCACTTGGTACGGAGAAAGTATGATGTTGGTATGTTATATTTTTTTATTATCTGAAAATAGTTAGCCCGTAAGGTAATTTACTTGATATTAAACTGCAGGTACGTGAAAAACTTACTCCCGCCCTTTATAAAATCTGACATATCTTTATCCACATAGGCTGCATCTAGATGTGTTTTAGTTCTAGACCATATCCAGATCAATCTGTGTCGAGTCTTAATCTCGGCACTAGAAATACCCGGTTCTGGAATTCGATGGTGCAACACACAAAACACAAGAATTTAGACAGGTATAGGCCCCTCGAATCTAGAGTAATACCCTACGTCCTGTATGTTGTGTATTGCCTTTAGCAGATTGCTAATTGCGAATTGTCCGAGAGAACTTTCGGGGGTGCCTTCTCCGCCTTATGTATCCAGGGAGATAGGATTACATGCAGAGTCCTAGTCGATTACATGAATTACATACTCGGAAGCTCTATCTCTAAGCTTTTCTTATTGATTCGGAGTCCTAACGAGGCTAATCCTGCTTCTTTACTTGTTGATCAAGCCATATCACGTCGGTCTTCATGTCCGCCTTGTTTCCATACCGGTATATGCAAACTTCTATTATTCCATACCCGTTGGGCACCACTCTAGGAGCAAAAATACTTAAACATAGGTTGTGCACTGGGGCTTGCCTAGCTTTTGACCCTGAACAACTGGGTCACTAATGAAAGTGCATCTAGGCCCCTAATTATGGTTTTGAGTGATTGACGTCAATACAATTAAAAAGGACTAATATTTCAAATGAGCTTGTATGCAGCTTATTTTTAAAATTCAATTGAGAGCAAAGAAAAACAAAAAGGAAGTGGTCAAGTACGTTCATATTTACAAGAAATGGAAAATGGTCCGAGTTATGCTCAAGATCAAGATGTGAAACTTTTTATTTATGTCTTGAGTATAGGAAACACCGTACTATCAAGAGGGATACACAAGTATGAAGTGTGAGAATTCATGTGCTCAAAATTCCTTCTCAACTCAAAAATCAATTTTCCACTTCCCAGGAGTCGGACAAAGTCCGAGTAACTCGGACATTTGAGTCGGACTCCGGAGAACATGCCATTCGTGAAAATCGGGGGAGTCGGACAATGTCCGACTCGGTCGGACTTCGGAGAGTTGCACAAGCGAGGAGTCGGATATTGTCCGACAAAATCCGATCCACTCGGACTCCGGAGAGTCTGCCACTCTCGAAACCCTAGGAGTCGGACAATGTCCGACTCCATCGGACAATAACCGACTCTGTCATATACTCGGACATATCCGACTTATGTCGGATTTCTCGATCGGACTCCGGAGCGAAAACACCTTTACGAGTCGGACACTCGAACAAAGTCCGAGTCGGATCGAGCCCAACGACTCTTTTGAGTGCCTCGGCTATATAAGGGGACTTCGTCCCCATTTGGCCGGTTCCCACTTTCCCCACACTCAAATACACTCCCAAACTCTCCCAAGCACTCCCCTCCTTCCAAATTGATTCCCCACTCCAATCCTTGGCGGATTTGTGACAAGATTAAGGAAATTCGTTGAGCTTCATCACCATCTCAAGAGCACTTGATTCATTATCATCGCCGGTGCTTGTTGAGTTTGTTACTCTTGGGGATTCATCCCCTAGACGGTTAGGTGTTATCCGGCGAGCTCCCAAGCTTGTGGTTGAGACTCGGGTCGTTTGTATTGCCCCTCCCCTCGTGGAGTTTTGTTTTAGTGGATTTTAATCCGGCCTTTGTGGTGGCTAGAAGAGGTTTAGGGTTGAGAGCAACCTGGTCCTTGGTGGATTCCTCAACGGAGACGTGGACTTCTTGGTGGAGCTGAACTTCGGTGAAAAATCGCGTGTCTCCTTGTATCCCTTTTGTTTCTTGCAATTTGTATGCTATAGCACTAGGTTGTTCTTACTTAAATTCCTAGATTAACTTGTGTAGGTGGCTTGCTTGCTTGTGCCCTTGTTGTCCTGGCTTTCTTGAGTTGCTAGCGGCTTGCTTGTTGTGTATTACCCGTGGATTTGTCCAACTTGGCTGCCAACCTACTTTCCGCACGAGGTAGTCGGACATTGTCCTACTCTAATCGGATATTAGTCCGAGTCGGACTTTGTCCTACTATAGTCGGACATTGGAGTCGAACAAATCTTTCATGCGTTGCTAATTTGTTAAATTAAGTGTTTTTCAGGAATATCGCCTATTCACCCTCCTCTAGGCGACTTTCAACTAACAACAACAGCTTCGGATCCTCCTCGCCGGTCACCACGATCACCACCGCAGACTACATGATGCAAGAGTAATGTTTAATTTTTGAGAGAACAAGAATGTGAACAACATTATGGAATATGTGTGAATTTCATGAAAACAACAAAACTACTGAGTATAAAAGAACTTAGGGTCCAGCGAGAGTTGGTTGTTTAATTCCAATTAACAAACTAAGATTAGTTCGTTAACTCCCATGAAGCTTTTCGATTATCATTTCATGTGCACGAAAATAAATCACTAAACCTTGCAAAAGCTAGGTAAAAATAGCAATTTAAGTGCCTCTGGTAACTATGCACATCATTTGGACGATAATCAGCTAAAGCTCCAAAATTAAGGGCAATCAAATAACTAATTAAGCAACATTCTTGAATTTCCAAAAGGAAATTAAATTAATTAATTTTCCAATGATCATGCCGAACTAAGTGCATCATTAAATAGTACACGTCTCAAGGATTCCAACAAAATTTGGTTTGCAATTTTTTGACTTCTGGAACTATAGATATGAATTTTTGAAGTTTAAATCAAAATTCTAGTTATTTACGAAACTGCCATCGCGTTATTTTCAATAAAACTGTGGGCATGCCACACGGGAGGCCACACGGAGGTGCTGCACAGCAGATCCGGACGATCTCCAGCACCAGGTCGATCTCCAGCAGCAGGTTCCAGCACGGCCATTCTCCCCGAAACTTCGTCAAATGAGCACGAAAAATTCTAAATGAAATACCTACGTGAAGCACAGGTCGATGCGCATCCACCGGGGTAGTTCCAAACACGAGACGGTGGCTAGAAGATGGTTGACTAGCGGCGTTTTTCAGCGGAAAATCCTTGGACTGCTCTGCACCTCGTGAGGAAATAAAGGAAGAAAGCTTAAGAGAGTTTCTTCAAGGTATCTCGCACACAATGGAACAAGAATCGTGAAACGAGGCTCACTGACGGCGACCAAGTTGGTCGAGACGTCACTGGTACCAACTTGTGTTGTGAAATTTTGAGTTGTAGTTCAAACGCATTTGAATTTGAATTATATGACAACCCAAATCTTATTGCATGTCAATGAAAATTCATCTTAGGCTTCTACTGGACCAGAGCCAATTTCTAAGAGTGATAGTTCGCAAAACAGTGACACTAGGATGTTACGCTCCTCACGCTCACACTCCTAAGTCTGGAGCGCAGCCACATTTACCAAGTTTAGTGCACGTCTCAAACCAGGTGTTCATTTAAGTTATTCTTCAGGAATTAATTCCATCATGGTGGTATTCTTAACTCCCACAATATTATGGAGCGGAGTCATATAGACTTGCTCTCCATTAAATTCAGCTTCCACGGTGTTCATGTTGAGGGCCCTTGCAGAATGATAGCGATTTCTTCCCGCCTCGATTTCCTAGGCTGTGCTGATTGCGCCGTAAGATCGGCAGCGCCGGACTCGTCGGAAGCCGAAGTAGAGATTGGGATTGCATCCGGTGATTGCGCTTCACTAGCTGCGGCCAGATTACGATCGCGATCGGTCAGCTAAAGTTTTCCAGCAGAATCAGCCTCGAAGTCGAAAGACCCGAAGCGGATTTGGAAGCCGGGAACGAAGTGGAAGTCAAACAAAGGTGCCATCGAGCTCGCCAAAGAATCTCGTCGGGGGCCCCTACCGGCACGCCAAATGTCGAGGTTTTAGCTCAGCAATAAACTACCTAGCCCCGCACGGATCAGGATCTCGATGGTGCAACACAAGAACACACAAGGAATATAGCGGTTCATTACACACCCATTATGTGGCAGGGAGGTAGCCATAAAAACATAGCAATGTTAAAGACGAGCCACGCAGGGCCAAGAACGAGGGACGAAGTTAGCAGCTGGGGGACAGGAAGCTAGTTTAGGTGTGCAACGGTTGTTGCCACGGGGAGCGAGTGGAGGATGTGAGCTCACTAGTCGTCAAGGTGTTGGTGCACGCCAATGTCCTTGATACGGTACCGCCGGACCTTGAGGTTGGCAGCGGCCTCGCGGATGATGGAGGTGCGGTTGCTTTCCTTGCTGTGGAATACCTTGTCGTTCGGGCCGTCTAGAAGCGCTAGCGCACGGTGATCGGCGCATCGTCCTTCATTAGAGGGTGCAGGCCGGGTGGTGTTGCGAGGCCCCAAGGCGAGTGGTGGCGTGCGTCGGGGCGGTAATCCGGAGTCGTGCCCGGACCTCGACACCACGGGACACCTGTAGAAGAGGTGGTGCCCTGTCGGTGTAGGGGGATCGGGGGTCCCCCTAACCGGGCATGGGCCGTTTCCAGCCCACGGACGAAGACGGCGCCCGCGGATGAGGAAGTCCACAAGACCCATGAAGCCCACGAGGCCCATGAAGACCGGAGGAGCGGGAGCGTCGGGGGCGGGGGGACGAAGCTTCGCGGTAGTTTCCTCCGACGCCCAACTACCCGGAGTTAATGCGGCACTCGAGTGCACTGTGGCGACGCCGCAGCCCGACGGGACGTGCGCGCGTCTTCCCCGTGCGCCGCGTCTCGGGAAGCCGCGCGGCTACGGTGCCGGGAGGGCTCTCGACCAATAGGATGGAAGGGATTCGGAGCACGAATCGAGGAGAAGAGATCGCAACGGATTTAGTCGGGATCGTGTCGGGATATCTCGGGAAGGACCGGACCCCCACCGGGTGTCCGGGTACCCCCGGGTACTTGTACGGTGTTCTTCTCCTTACCCTATAAAGGGAGGGGAGACTCCGGTGTAAAGACAAGGACAGCCGAATATACACACCAGCGGGACGTAGGGTATTACGCACCCATTGCGGCCCGAACCTGGATAACTCCACCGTGTTCTTACTCGCTTGAACCCTCTACGCTAAAGCACGAGCGAATCCGTTCTTCCCGAACCTATCCGAAGGGAGTCTTGACAGGCCCCCATTTGGAGGTGTACTCACACACCGACATTTGGCGCGTCTTCCGCCACGGTCGAACAACGAGGGCGGAACGCTTCCTCTCGCTTGAGGCACTTCTTATGCAACGGTTTGGAGCACATGCTTAGTCCGTCGTTGAGGAGAAGCCAAGCGAAGAGTAGTCTGTCGAGCCACGGATGAACACCAATTAGTCGACCGCATCATCGAGGGTCACCATGGCGATGCGCCTCCGCGGTTCCGTCGGTTTGTTCACTGCCGCCCTGGAGAGGCGAGGGTGGACGGTGATGCCGAGGGTGGGGAGGAGGGTGGACGCAACGGAGGAGTAAGGGTGAGTGCAATGGCTATGCACGGCTGGGTATTGAGTCGACGGAGGCCCGGAGTTGAGCCGGTCATCCTACCGAGAAGGAGGTTGATTTGCCATCCTGGACGATGACACGAGTGAGAGAGCGGAAGTGGTCGAGTTCTTCATTGATGAGCCTGCCGAGGAAGGTATTCGTGGGAAAGCCACAACCAAGATTATGGTTGATGTCCCGTAGGAGCCGGGTGCACCGGTTGGCACTCGTCACCGGTGAACACCTTGTAGAGGAACTTAAGAAGGAGGTAGTAGTTACGGGTCTCGAAATTCTTGATCCGCAGGGTGCCTTCCGGGCGGGCGAGCATTGCCTTGTCCCAAGAAATTAGGCATCGATAATTCAAGCATTTTTCCTCGCCGGTCCAAAGGAACGCGCGTCGTCATCGATCAATGGCGACGATCACTGTTTTGTGGAGCGGGAGGGAGCTGATGTAGTACACCGGCGGGCTATTAAGCACGGAGTTGGTGAGCTACGGCCGGCCACTGGATGAGAGTAGTCCGCCCTTCCAACCAACGAAATATTTGTCGCTCTTGTTCACCAGGGTGGCAAAATCCGAGACGTGGAGACGCGTAGGCGAGAGAGGTAGGCCGAGGTAGGGCTGAGGGAAGGAGGAGGCCGGGCACCCAAGCGCGTTCGCTATGGCGGCGGCGACGACAAGGCTACCGTTCATTTGAACGAAGGTGGTCTTGTGGAAGTTGATGACAAGGCCGGTGGCCGCCGCAAAGGCGTTGAGGATGTCCTTCGGGGCACGAGACAACATAGAGGCCCGCACGCACCATGATGAGGGTGTCGCCGGCGTGCTTGAAGGACCGGGCAGGGCACGTCCTCGACGGCCGGGTGCTTGATGCTATCGGCGCGGCAGCCTTCCTCGATCAACCGGCAGAGCAGGTCCGTGACGATGATGAAGAGGTAGGGGGAGAGAGGGTCGCCCTGCCGCAAGTCTCGAGCACAAGAGAACCAGCTGCCGGGAACTCCATTGAGGAGAATCGCGGTCTTGCATGTAGTGAGGATCCCACGCACCCACCGCCGCCAGGGTTCGTCGAAGCCGCAAACGTGGAGGATGTAGTCAAGGGGCTCACAGGCGACTGAATCAAATGCCCTGCGGAAATCCAGCTTAAGCACCGCCGTGGGGCTCCGGCGCCCGTAGAAGCAGCTCAGGAGCTCCGCCGCATAGATGTAGTTTTCCGCGATGTTCCAACCTTTGATGAACCCGGTCTGGTCAGGGCTGACCAGATCTTCAATCCGGGGCTGGAGGCAATGCACCATGGCCTTGGTGAACGCCTTGACCATGCACCCTTGTAGTGAGATGGGTCGGAACGCGTACGGGCGTGCGGGCACCTCCTTCTTGGGAGGAGGACGAGGTGAGCTTGGTTAAGACGCTCTAGGTCCAATCTGCCTTCGCAGAACGCACAGAACATCAACTCGACGTCGCTCTCAAGAACCGGCCAGAATTTGCAGTTGAAGGAGGGCTCGAACGCATCTGGGCCCGGGCTAGACGCTGCGTTCATGGCATTTCATCTTGCAACTATGTAACTAAATTTTTATAAGATTCAAGATTAAGTTTCCAATTTAAATGATGCTGTAAGTACATGGTTCCATCTTCGTACAACTGCCGCTGGAAGGGCACGCGTGCACGAGCCTCACGTTTCGGATGTTCATCTCCTACACGTCTCCTGTACAACGACAGCTTGCATGCGGACTCGAACAATCCCCATATGATGTGCCCTACTGGTCCTCTCGTATAAGCGGGTCAAACAGGCTTCAATTATTGGAGCATCTAATGTCACCTAAAACAAAAAAAAAAGAAAAAGAAAAATAGCTTGCTGGAGCGTACTGGTGTGGTATGCGGTGCCCTACTGGCCCTCTAGTACTCAAAGCTAGAGCCATAGAGCAAATGACCAGATGAGACATCATAATAATAAAGCAGTTCATTCATTAGACAACTGTAAAATTGATTTATTCCTTTTATTCATGAACCAGAGAACTCCGTCAACGCAACAAGCATATATGATTACTCAGTGGGTCCAGGTATTAGTCACATTTTGTGGCGAAGATATTTTTCATTAGTTGTAAATAAAAGTCTTTATTTTTAGTTCAATGTATAAAGATCTTACTATAGTAATGGTAATGTACAACGGGATAAAATATTATGGAAATTAAAAATGCCGCTCAAGATCAAAATTGATGTGTGGTATATGAGATAAGGGGTGGTCCTTAATTACCAAGGACAATTTAATTAAGAGGACTTGGAATGGGAATAAATTTTGTGTAGACTTTATGTTTAATAATCGGCTTTCAGGGTGGATAACAAATTAAAAGGCCTACTATTAGTTGGTGCTTCAGTTTATGTTGGGCAATTTAGCTTAGTAGGAATGATGTGGTTTTTGACAAAACTCCAAATAAAACTTATCCCCCTACCTGACGCGCCATATGTCGAGACTATTCTCCGTGAGTAATTTATGCGGTGTCTTACGGATCAAGAACTCGATGGCGTACGCAGAACGATTTAGACAGGTTAGGACCTCCTATTCAGATAATAACACTACGTCATGTATGAGGTATTGTTTTGTGATGATGTAAGTTGTGTTTTTTGGTCGGTCGACCCTCATAGGCCGCCCTATGCTTGTTTGGTATTTCCTTTCCTCGTGGGTACACAGAAGGTAAGTATCCCACACTTCCGCAAAAGGCATTCCTGAAGCATGGGGTAGTAACCTTAGCACATGGCTTATATCGGCTAAGCTGCTCTATAAATAGCACGGTGTGTTGGTACATGGAGCATATCAAAGCAAGCAAAAGATATCCAGAACTGTACTGCCAGCTCCAAGCTAGCTACGAAGATCGTGATCAACAGTAGGTGACTAGCTACAAGTATCAGTTTCTGTACCTAAATTTCTACATATTGATCAAACAAAATATATTAGCTTGGATTCCATCGCATCTATATACTAACCAGCAGTTCCATCCCTTAAAAGCAGATGTCAGAGGTTAAGAGGGAAGACCCAGTTGGTGGCCCCTATGGTACTCCTTTTGGCTATGATGACAGCGCGCTGTCAGTGAAAAGGCTTGTGTCCATCCAGATTTGGACGAGGAATGACGAAATCAGTGCCATAAGTTTCATGTACCAAGATGAGAATGATCAGCAGTACCCCAAAGGTCCATTTGGCCGCACAGCAGGAGCGACTGCAGTCCCGGAGGTACGTATATATATTGGTCGTATATATATGGGTTGTTTTTTGCACGTGCGCGCCCGTAAAAATATTGTTTCTCACGTACTACTTGCATATGTATATATGAGCACAGATGAAATTTGGAACAGGCGAGGCTGTCACTCTCCTATCTGGCTCCTACAACGCAGAATACATCACATTGCTCCGTGTCAAGACCAACCTGAGAGATTTTCCAGCTTACGGGAAAATGAGTGACAACAATTTCTATTTCAATAAAGGAAGCGTCGTCGCCTTCTTGGGCAGGTCAAGCGCCAATCACCTAAATGCTATCGGCACCTACTACCTCGACAATTGATCGATCCATCGTCGTCTGCATGGATGCATCCGCGTCCATGGGATATCTACCAATCTATATATACGGCTACTTTATTTGTGTGCAATTAAATAAATTGAGGATCCTGTCAGTACTGCTCCTGCTGCATGCGATGGACCAGTAGATCCTCCGCATTGTGTGGTCTACTACTGCTTGATGCATGATGTGCTACGTATTTATATGTTGTATCGTTCTGTCTTGTAATAATCAATAAAGTTCAGAGAAACCGAGTATTTTTTCTGACCCGCTTTCTTCCTCCGATCAGTAGCTCTTTCCGAGTTTATAATCGATGATGCCTTTCCATAAAATAATCTACAAATCGTGTATGAAACTTGCCAAGACGTTGCTATGGAAACCTTTTGACCTGGCGGCTGGTAAACCGTTTGACAGAAGTTTTAGCAAAGCTCACCTATTTGGAACATTAGTTACTGTGCATGCGCGACACCTACGGGCGGCTCTTGTCATTCGTAAAACAATCTAAGAGGGTTTCAGAGCTCCTGTAGACATTAAACACATGGTTGCATTTGATTAGTTTGCAGATAATGAGATCCTAAAAGTTTATACAGCCAATTATACTCAGCTCAAGCCATTTCACTGTACGTACAAGTCTATCTGCATAGAAATGATAGAATGAAAATCGATTTAAATCATTTCAAGCAATCACTTAGAAACGTGGGTAATAACATGTGAACATACTAGTCATATGAATTTCCTCCTTCCTTCCTGCTTATGCTATATATTTGTCATATACTTCTTGCCAGTTTATCATAATATAAATGTATGCATCTATTTGAAATTAACCTTTGATGTGCGCGTATCCACCCATATTCATCACGATGTTTATATGGGCACTAATGGAATCTGCAAGTTTGTGGTGTGTGGCCCACGATAAACGTCCGTCGGTGATTAGATCAGACGGCAAAGCCAGCATTGGCTCACCACGACTTTTGCCCGTTAACGGTACCAAGCGACGATGTCACTTTTCCTTTGCGTGTGCCAATGCAAGAGCACATGGGAAAGGAAGGATACTACTGTGTGCTAGTCTAGAGGCACACAACAAACTTCTGGTGACTTTACGGTGTGCCCCCACCAGACTCATGACACAACTTTTGTCACTTTGCCGTGTGCTAGGTCCCTGGCACATGGCAAAGTGCTGTCCAGGTGCTAAGGATGGCCCCTTTTCCATGTGCTAGGTCCCGGCATACGGAAAAGTGACAAAAATGTTTCTGTTTTATTTTCACGTACAATATATCATCACAAACTTCACATCACATATATCATCAATATATCATAGATATTAGAAATATAACATAAATTCAACATAACACATATCATGAATATATCATTACAAACTTCACATCACATCGCACACAAGTTCACAAAATCAACATAAAATCACGAGTGTCATCGTCAACAACTATCACAAGCTACAAAGATTGATTCGACACAAGTTCATGACAATATTTCATTGAGGTGGGTCAAAGGGCGGCACGAGATGGGAACAACTAAAGTGGGAGGAATGTCGGTGACATGGCCACGAGAAGTCTAGCATATTCGACGTCGCTGATTGATTCTGCAGAAAGTAGAAAAGATTCCAAGCGGGACAAGAATCAATTTATAGGTGATTGTAAGTTTTAGGTTCTCTAAGTCTATAAGTGATTGTAAGTTAAATGAAGTCTCTAAGTGATTATAAGTTCCTAGTCTCCGAAAATTCAAATGAGTCAACAAGGTTATGAAGTAGGTTACACGATGAGTTTCTAGAGCCGGACGTGACACAATCGGAGGCGGTGGTAGGGTTCCTGAGACTTTCCTAGGGGAGGGGGTGAATAGGCTATTTGAATTTAAATTCAAAAAATAAAAACTAAGTGCAAATATCGGAGGATGACAGAATTTCCGTCGAGAAGTGCCGTATACTCTGTCCCATGGAGGCTCAATCAACACGAAGACTTCCTCTAGGTTTTCAAATCTCAAAATGAAATGCGGAAATTGAAGCACCATATTGAAAGGCTACTTGAATAGAGGTGTTGCACACACAATGAATAGCTCAAATTCTAAAAAGGTTAGTAGGCAATACACTATACAAGTAGATGGGGTCCAAAAGGTAAAAAAGCATGAATAAGAACAAAAACGAGAACGAGTAGGCCCATCACAAAAAGTCCTTTCATATCTGTTGTAGCACCTTATGGAGCTGGGTCGATAATGCTACGGGAACAAGAAGAAGAGATGATGTCGAGTTAGAAGTCAAAACATCGAGAAAAGGGCTTTTTCGAAGAAGGCGAATGGTTACCCGCGACCACTGTCGTCCGACATCGCGAGTAGGTTCCGCGCTTCGGTGGCCTCTTTCTTCACCACGACGTGGGCCACGTACGTCGCCGCCGGTGCGTCGGAGGATGACGACTCCAGATCCGGCGGTGGTGGAGATGCCGGCGCAGATATGAGACGAGGGGCAAAGTTACTGTATCATCCCTACAACAAAGAGAATAGGTTCGAGAATGGAAAGAAAGAAGAAGACGAGATCCCACACAAATGAATAAAGGTCCACACCCGCAATGGTGGCAAGATGGACGGGAGTGGCGAGGCAGCTCTTCATCGGCGGGGGGTGGCTGGCCATGGCAATTAATGTGCTAGGGTTCGGCGAAGGACAACGAAGGGAGAAGAGTGGATTGAGATGAAGGGACACCTCGATATTTATAGGGGGAGAAGAAGGTACGAGAAGAAGGGGAGCGAGAATCGGATTGACGCGGAAGACCAAGCACTCTGCACTTGTGATTGGCCGCCGGTGGAGTGGGTGGTTGTATAAAATGCGCTAGAAGTTCGGGAGTTGAGCTAAGGTTTCTCAAGGCGAGGAATTTGGAGCGACCCGGAGCATGGATTCCATACTCGGCTCGGGTGGGGGGGGGGGGGACATGTGTTGACGCCAAATTATGGATGCGGGACCTGCCGTCGGCGACTAGAGTTGCTATCTAGAGCACGCGTAAAGGGTACTAAAAGAAGTACATGACTACGAGAAAGGAGGAAGGATTGAGCGATGAATAACAGAAGGGCACATGGAGCTAGAATAGGTGGATACGAGTCCGTTTATTTCTGAATTAAGATAGTCGTGTAAAATAGGGGAAAATATCGTCGGTTGTGACCGGGATATAAATAGTAGCATAGGGCCATTATAAAAAACAACCAAGCAATCAATACAATTCTTGGCGCATCGCCACAAAGAACTCATAGATTTTATCGTCAATTGCCCGAGCTCTCGTGGCTCCGGCATCGACAAGGATTGTAAGGACCCGATTTTCACCGGATAGTGAAAACCATGTCTTGTACCTCTATGTCACTCTCGGGAGTGTGACACGTACATCCAATACGGTTAACATCATAAAAACCATAAGATATAGTAAATGCAAGGCAAGATAATAGAATCTCCAAAGTACATCATCATAATTCAATGCTCAAATCTCATGGATACAAAACACGCGGCACACGAGGCCACGAGAGATTATGAAGGAAACTAGCGGAAGCGTCTCACATGAAGATCGGCGGTGAAGACCCAAAGCCCACAAGCACTCGTGTGTAGGCGAGAACGTCACTCCTCTCCGGCGGCTCCGTCGGTAGGTACAGCGAGATCCTCCGAGTCGGCGTCCGAAAAACATAGTGGGGAAAGCCGTGAGTACTACGCGTACTCAACAAGCCGCAACTACCTAGCAACAATGTATGCATGTTGGGATATTTCAAGGAAAGGCAAGGGCTAGCACTTAAAGCAATTTAATCCTCAAGTCTATGTGATTCACGGTTTTATTATTAGTCAAATTTTATAAGTGGCCTTGCAGGAGTCAACACATTCCTGCAAGGGTCAAATTATTATGTCCAGCACACCTTCACTGGACCACAGCTCGAAGCCGGAAGTAAAACCTATCGGAGGGGAGAAGTAGTAAATGCTAATCAAGCGTGTCGCTCAATGGTGTTGCCCCCTTACCCGAGGGCTAGGCTATACGTATAGATTATATATCTCTGCAGAGAGTAAGCAAGCTGTACCCACGTGAAGAGGTACTATAACTACAACCACCGTCGTGGCTAAAGCACAGCAACACTCACAAGATCAATAAACAAAGCATCGATCGGCGGGCGCCCGTCCCTCGAGTGCGGGATCCCCAACCACAACGTAGAAAAGGGGTCCTGAAGGTGTGAAATGTCTACCACGGGCCGGGTGGGGTATCCTCTACTCATGGGTCGAGACACAAGCTCCAAAAATCCACTAACACTAACTCTACTCCACGGCGGGCCCACCGGTCCTCCGCTAAGCGTCTCAATCCAGCTCGCCCATACGGGTCACGTGGTAAGCTAGTATACCAAAGAGCGAGCAACCGAGGAACCGGTCCTTATGCTTGTCGGGGCGAGTCACCATCCCTCTCCTCAACAACGGTCTCAACAACGAGTGTCACCACAACGAGGGCCCCATAATCCAAGGCCCCTATACAAGCTGCGCCCGCAACGGGCGCTCTCCAAACAGAGACTCCCTAAAAGTTTCCCAGCACCTAACCACCTACACTCGCCCCCGCAAAAGTCCTACGGGGTATCTAGTACGGAAACTCGACACCTAAGAAACACCTATATTTTATTTTACACAAAAACATGTATAGTCATCATGGGGTTCAATTAAGCAACTAGCAGATTCTAAGCATGCGAGTAACGGTAGAACAACCTATGGCAAACAGTGGCAAGGATAGCATAGTATGGCATAGGTAAACTACAAGTGCAAGTAACCATTTATCATGCATGGATCAATTTAATGCAATTGCTAAGTAGGAGCAAGAGTGGTCAAGGATTGCGGCTTGCTCGCGAAACGCTGGTCCCACGCCGGGTCGGGGTACTCGTACGGCTGCTCCGGCGGGAACTCCTCAAACTGCGGTGCGGGCGGAAACTCCTCGTAGCTCTCCGGCGGACGGAACATACAAAACGGGTTAGGCACGCAAAACGAGGAAAGTACGAGAGTAACGAAACGGACGACGGAATTTACGACAATAGAACATAGCTAACAACTACACTAACGCGTAGATCTAGTCGCTACGAACCCAACGCAACCGACCGCGTATTTTTCGATGCTCGCAGGAAAAAGATATGAATTTCCAAAGATAAAGGAATTATGGAAATTCGGGAAAATCCAATAAAAAGAAATGGAATATTCTCGGGAATATTCCTTGACACGCGGGCACCACGTCAGCGCCACGCCTGTGCCACGCAGATCAAAACCTCGACAGGTCAGCACCACGTGGCATTACTTCGCCACGTAGGTGCCACGCAGCTGCCACGCGGGACGACACCTCGGAGCCACGCCATAAGGAATTCGACCACGGTGGCGCCACATCAGCAGAAAATGTGCCACGTGGCTAGACACGCCAGCACCACCGGAACGGGCGGCGCCGCCGGGCCAGGGCGGGGAGCCTGCCGGAACGGAGAGACGAGAACAGAGCACGAGAGGGGCTGGTTCTCACCGGAGAAGACGGCCGGCGGACGGAACGACGGCGGTTGGAAACTTCGAAGCACGAGCTTGTCTTCCCTCTTCACCAAACTCGACGGCATCAACACCACGGGGTCCTGCGTCGCACGCCCATGGCTCGGTGCCGGAGGGGGTCGATGGCGAGGCGCTCCACCGAGGGACGATGGAAGGGGAGGTGGCTAGGGTTTGGGGGCGACCCGGGCGGCGCGGGGTTTAAATGGAGGAAGGGGAGCACGGGAGCGGCGGGCGGCTCGCTAGAAGCCGGAGGACTTGCTGTGCGCGGGGCCGGGTGACGCGAGGGCGGCGCTACGCGACGGCCATCCGACGTGGACGAGCTCACGGGCGCGCGCGCGGTACGGGCGCCGCGAGGAAGAAAACAGCGCCGGGTTGGGTTGGGCCGGCTGGTTGGGCTGGGCCGCGCGAAGGGAAAGGGGAAGGGGAGAAGTGGGCCGCGCCGGGAGAGAAGGAAAAAGAAAGAGATGGGCTGATGCGCTGATTCGGCCCACGAGCGAAAAAATTCAAATAAAATCGTTTCGAATTGATTTCTTTTCCGAATTTGCACAAACTTCGTCCAATTTTGATTTTATTCGAATTTTGAAGGTACAAGGTACACGGGATGTTACAAGGATTGCATCGGGTAAGTGCATCGAAACTTTCATGTTGACTTGTTCGTGTTAGAAGCGATGTAACTGCTTGTTATCCCGTAGTTTCGGTCGATTGGAAGCTTTAGTTACGAATATCGGTAACTTGGGGTAGTTGACATGTTGTATCCTTTTCGATTGGAAGCTTTTGTTTCATGGTGATAAACGCGGGATAGATGTGTGAGTTGCAAAGGCTAGGATGACGAGTGTCTATAGCTGGGATGGCGATTGATTTATATTGACTAGTCAACCTAGCCGCGCATTTACGCAGCTAGTATCAACATCTTTGGTAGAATTATTTAATGAATTATTTTGATATCATTTTTCTATCCATAAAATATTATATTGAAACTTAGTTCATTGTAAAAGGTGAACACTATATTGTCTTACTTACAAGAAGTAATTAGTGTTTATACTTATTATGTTTTTTATTTATGTTATTAACTACATAAACCATACCATAAGTCATTCAGAGATTCACATTTCCCATCTATAATCACCGCTATAAATAAAAAGCCAAATTTACTTAATGGAACATAAAGTAACTTTTTTTGTCATTGTCTCTAAAAAATATAAATTATATACTCCGAAGATTTCATAACTTAGATAAGGACACAATTAAATACTCAAAATAAAAAAAAACATGTTGAATCAATAAAATATATGCACGTCTAGGTGGGTTGCGCTATAGAACATAGTAAGGCTCTGAATGACTTATGATATGGTCATAATTTTGACAATTTACCCTTTTTCATAATTTTCAACGAAAAATAGATGTTTCGTGTGAACATTTATCAGATGTACTATTTTATTATTTTTAATTTCTTATTATTATTACGGTGTGTAATTTACAAAAACATTTCTATTATGATTTGGTATAAATTTGAATAAAATGTCCTACACATTTCACCCCGTCAATATTTTTTGAAGTACAGAATACTATCTAATCTATTACTTTTCACGTCCTGATTTTGCTCACATCAACATAATTTAATGGTTTAGCGTGGCCTGCTGGCCATGATGCCATGTCTTGAATCCCGTTATGGAGACCTTCCATACAAATTAAACAGAATAATATATGCTGGGATCTGGCACCACGGTGCATTGTCTTCCATCCCCACCGCCTTGCAAATCCTTTCCTAAGAGCCCCTGCAAGAACATTCTATCGCCGCAATTTTTGGTGACCCTGCAGGCAAGATCCTGGCATGGAAAACGTGAATGCATTGAAGTATCTTCATCATTGGTGCAAAGGGAGGTAGTGACGTGTGTGTGTAGGGGCACCGTACCATCTGAACCTTTGTCATGGATGATCACGGTGACTGGTCAGAGTTGTTATCAATTGGTAAACGAAGATGACTTCCATCTTTGTATGCACGCTACATCGCGCTAAGCCTGTCAAACTTAGCAATGAATGAGGTTGCATTAGTTTGCCGGACTATGCATTTATCTTTATTCTTGGTTCAGTGGATAGTTCAGTTGATTTGGTGATGTCCGAGATGCCCATGTAGTGTATTCACACCATATCTCCCTCCGCTTATGGCCTAAGTATTCATTCGGCTTTGCATTATGTTGTGTGCATCGATGCAAAATCTATGTGATTTTGTGTGAAGTGAATAATGATCGAAAGAACGATGTAGGATTAAATTAAATAATATATATATATATATATATATATATATATATATATGACTAGATTTGTTGGTGTTCTTGCTTGTCAGAAAAAAAATTGTTGGTGTTCTGAAATCAACAGTACCTGAGAAAATTGGACTTTTTATTCCGTCATGATGGATTGGAACTTTTATTCTCACATGATGGGCTTGGTGGGTAATTTTAAAAACTTGTCAAAGGATATTTTCATGGCGATGGTGGGTAATTTTAACTTTTTTTCTACGATTAACTTAGTAATATCTAGGCCATGAGAGCGCTCAAATATATAATAATAATAATAGATATTAAGACAATGATCAAGATAAGTAACCGAACCACTCTGGAAGCAAGGCAGTTGCAGGTAGATGCATCAGTGAGTTTATCGTTTTGCAGACACTGCATATGTACACGTGGATGTGCACCGATGCAATGTATCTGAACAGGAAGACTTGAACCGTCCCGCTATTGTTGTTTTGGAGCATCAATATTGAGCATGTCTATCCGGTGGTAGCTGAGGGAATGGATGTGTATCTCTGTCTTGTAAGTATCTAATTAATTCTTATATTTACATAGTACTTTCTCAGACAAGGCTCAAAGCTAGAGCCATGGAGCAAATGACCAGATGAGACATCAAAATAATAAAGCAGTTCATTCATTCGACAACTGTAAAATTGATTTATTTCTTTTATTCATGAACCAGAGAATTCCATCAACGCAACTAGCATATATAATTACTCAGTGGGTCCAGGTATTAGTCACATTTAGTGACGAAGATATTTTTCATTAGTTGTAAATAAAATTCTTTACTTTTAATTCAATGTATAAAGCTCTTACTATAGTAATGGTAATGTACAACGGGATAAAATATTATGGAAATTAAAAATGCCGCTCAAGATCAAAATTGATATGTGGTATATGAGATAAGGGGTGGTCCTTAATTACCAAGGACAATTTAATTAAGAGGACTTGGAATGGGAATAAATTTTGTGTAGACCATATGTTTAATAATCTGCTTTCAGGGTGGATAACAAATTAGAAGGCTACTGTTAGTTGGTGCTTCAGTTTATGTTGGGCAATTTAGCTTAGTAGGAATGATGTGGTTTTTGACAAAACTCCAAATAAAACTTATCCCCCTACCTGACGCGCCATATGTCGAGACTATTCTCCGTGAGTAATTTATGGGGTGTCTTACGGATCAAGAACTCGATGGCGTACGCAGAACGATTTAGACAGGTTAGGACCTCCTATCCAGATAATAACACTACGTCATGTATGAGGTATTGTTTTGTGATGATGTAAGTTGTGTTTTTCGGTCGGTCGACCCTCATAGGCCGCCCTATGCTTGTTTGGTATTTCCTTTCCTCGTGGGTACACAGAAGGTAAGTATCCCACACTTCCGCAAAAGGCATTCCTGAAGCATGGGGTAGTAACCTTAGCACATGGCTTATATCGGCTAAGCTGCTCTATAAATAGCACGGTGTGTTGGTACATGGAGCATATCAAAGCAAGCAAAAGATATCCAGAACTGTACTGCCAGCTCCAAGCTAGCTACGAAGATCGTGATCAACAGTAGGTGACTAGCTACAAGTATCAGTTTCTGTACCTAAATTTCTACATATTGATCAAACAAAATATATTAGCTTGGATTCCATCGCGCATCTATATACTAACCAGCAGTTCCATCCCTTAAAAGCAGATGTCAGAGGTTAAGAGGGAAGACCCAGTTGGTGGCCCCTATGGTACTCCTTTTGGCTATGATGACAGCGCGCTGTCAGTGAAAAGGCTTGTGTCCATCCAGATTTGGACGAGGAATGACGAAATCAGTGCCATAAGTTTCATGTACCAAGATGAGAATGATCAGCAGTACCCCAAAGGTCCATTTGGCCGCACAGCAGGAGCGACTGCAGTCCCGGAGGTACGTATATATATTGGTCGTATATATATGGGTTGTTTTTTGCACGTGCGCGCCCGTAAAAATATTGTTTCTCACGTACTACTTGCATATGTATATATGAGCACAGATGAAATTTGGAACAGGCGAGGCTGTCACTCTCCTATCTGGCTCCTACAACGCAGAATACATCACATTGCTCCGTGTCAAGACCAACCTGAGAGATTTTCCAGCTTACGGGAAAATGAGTGACAACAATTTCTATTTCAATAAAGGAAGCGTCGTCGCCTTCTTGGGCAGGTCAAGCGCCAATCACCTAAATGCTATCGGCACCTACTACCTCGACAATTGATCGATCCATCGTCGTCTGCATGGATGCATCCGCATCCATGGGATATCTACCAATCTATATATACGGCTACTTTATTTGTGTGCAATTAAATAAATTGAGGATCCTGTCAGTACTGCTCCTGCTGCATGCGATGGACCAGTAGATCCTCCGCATTGTGTGGTCTACTACTGCTTGATGCATGATGTGCTACGTATTTATATGTTGTATCGTTCTGTCTTGTAATAATCAATAAAGTTCAGAGAAACCGAGTATTTTTTCTGACCCGCTTTCTTCCTCCGATCAGTAGCTCTTTCCGAGTTTATAATCGATGATGCCATTCCATAAAATAATCTACAAATCGTGTATGAAACTTGCCAAGACGTTGCTATGGAAACCTTTTGACCTGGCGGCTGGTAAACCGTTTGACAGAAATTTTAGCAAAGCTCACTTATTTGGAACATTAGTTACTGTGCATGCGCGACACCTACGGGCGGCTCTTGTCATTCGTAAAATAATCTAAGAGGGTTTCAGAGCTCCTGAAGACATTAAACACATGGTTGCATTTGATTAGTTTGCAGATAATGAGATCCTAAAAGTTTATACAGCCAATTATACTCAGCTCAAGCCATTTCACTGTACGTACAAGTCTATCTGCATAGAAATGATAGAATGAAAATCGATTTAAATCATTTCAAGCAATCACTTAGAAACGTGGGTAATAACATGTGAACATACTAGTCATATGAATTTCCTCCTTCCTTCCTGCTTATGCTATATATTTGTCATATACTTCTTGCCAGTTTATCATAATATAAATGTATGCATCTATTTGAAATTAACCTTTGACGTGCGCGTATCCACCCATATTCATCACGATGTTTACATGGGCACTAACGGAATCTGCAAGTTTGTGGTGCGTGGCCCACGACAAACGTCCGACGGTGACTAGATCAGACGGCAAAGCCAGCATTGGCTCACCACGACTTTTGCCCGTTAACGGTACCAAGCGACGATGTCACTTTTGCTTTGCCGTGTGCCACTGCAAGAGCTCACGATAACGGAAGGATACTACCGTGTGCTAGTCTAGAGGCACACAACAAACTTCTGGTGACTTTACGGTGTGCCCCCACCAGACTCATGACACAACTTTTGTCACTTTGCCGTGTGCTAGGTCCCTAGCACATGGCAAAGTGCTGTCCTAGTGCTAAGGAATGGCCCCTTTGCCATGTGCTAGGTCCCCACACGGAAAAGTGACAAAAATGTTTCTGTTTTTTTCACGCTCAATATATCATCACATATATCATCAATATATCACAGATATCAGAAATATAACATAAATTCAACATCACACATATGATGAATATATCATTACAAACTTCACATCACATCGCACACAAGTTCGCAAACCATATATCAACATAAAATCACAGTGTCATCGTCAACAACTATATATCACAAGCTACAAAGATTGATTCTGACACAAGTTCATGACAATATCTCATTGAGGTGGGTCAAAGGGCGGCACAGATGGGAACAATTGAAGTGGAAAGAATGTCGGTGACATGCCCACGAGAAGTCTAGCATATTCGACGCCGCTGATTGATTCTGCAGAAAGTAGAAAGGATTCCAAGCGGGACAAGAATCAATTTATAGGTGATTGTAAGTTTCTAGGTTCTCTAAGTCTATAAGTGATTGTAAGTTCAATGAAGTCTCTAAGTGATTGTTAGTTCGTAGTCTCCAAATATTCAAATGAGTCAACAAGGTTATGAAGTAGGTCACCCGAGGAGTTGCTGGAGCCGGACGTGGTAAGGTTCCCGAGACTTTCCTAGGGGGAGGGGGGGGAGGGGGAGCGGCTGAATAGGCTATTTGAATTTTAATCCAAAAAATAAAAACTAATTGCAAATGTCAGAGGATGACAGAATTTCCGTCAAGAAGTGACGTATACTCTGTCCCATGCAGGCTCAATCAACACGAAGACTTCCTCTAGGTTTTGAAATCTCAAAATGAAATGTGGAAATCGAAGCACCATATTGAAAGGCTACTTGAATAGAAGTGCTGCACACACAATGGATAGCTCAAATCCTGCAAAGGTTAGCAAGCAATGCACTATACAAGTAGATGGGGCCCAAAAAGTAAAAAAGCATGAATAAGAACCAAAATGAGAACGGGAACAAGAGAGACACAGGAATTTTTCTCTAAAGTTTAGGCCCATCACAAAGAAGTCCTTTCATATCTGTTGAAGCACCTCATGGAGCTGGGTCGATAATGTTACAGGAACAAGGAGAAGAGATGATGTTAGAATTGGAAGTCAAAACATCATAAAAGGGCATTTTTGGAAGAAGTCGAGGGGTTACCCGCGACCCTGCCGTCCGACATCGCGAGCAGGTCCCACGCTTCCTTGGCCTCTTTCTTCACCACGACGAGGGCCACATACGCCGCCGCCGGTGCGTCGGAGGAGAACGGCCCCGGATCCGGCAGTGGTGGAGACGCCGACGCAGGATGAGATGAGGGGCGAAGTTCTGTATCATCCCTACAACAAAGAGAATAGGTCCGAGAATGGAAAGAAATAAGAAGACGAGATCCCACGCAAACGAAGAAGGATCCACACCCCCAGCGGTAGCAAGATGGACGGGAGTGGCGAGGCAGCTCTTCATCGGCGGGAGTGGCGTGGCTGGCCACGGCAATTAATGTGCTAGGGTTCGGCAAAGAACAACGAAGGGAGAAGAGTGGATTGAGATGAAGAGACACCCCGATATGTATAGGGGGAGAAGAAGGTACGAGAAGAAGGGGAGCAGAATCAGATTGATGCGGAACAGCAAGCACCCTACACTGTCATTGGCAGCCGGTGGAGTGGGTGGTTGTATTAAATGCGCTAGAAGTTCAGGAGTTGAGCTAAGGTTTCTCAAGGTGAGGAATTTGGAGCGACCCGGAGCATGGATTCCATACCCTGGCTCGGGGGGGGCATGTGTTGACGCCAAATTCTGGATCTGGGTCCACCCGTCAGCGACTAGAAGAAGTGCATGACAACAGAAAGGAGGAAGGATTGAGCGATGAATAACAAAAGGACACGTGGACCTAGAAGAGGTGGATACGAGTCCGTTTATTTCTGAATTGAGATAGTCGTGTAAAATAGGAAAAATATCGTCAATTGTGACCAGGATATAAATAGTAGCATACGGCCATTTCACTCTGTCAATATTTTTTTGAAGTACAGAATACTATCTAATCTATTACTTTCACGTCCTGATTTTGCTCACATCGACATAATTTAATGGTTTAGCGTGGCCTGCTGGCCATGATGCCATGTCTTGCATCCCGTTATGGAGACCTTCCATACAAATTAAACAGAACAATATATGCTGGGATCTGGCACCACGGTGCATTGTCTTCCATCCCCACCGCCTTGCAAATCCTTTCCTAAGAGCCCCTGCAAGAACATTCTATCGCCGCAATTTTTGGTCACTCTGCAGGCAAAGTCCTGGCATGGAAAACGTGAATGCATTGAGGTCTCTTGATCATTGGTGCAAAGGGAGGAATAAGTGACGTGTGTGTGTAGGGGCACCGTACGAACCTTTTTCATGGATAATCACGGTGACTGGTCAGAGTTGTTATCAATTGGTAAACGAAGACGACTTCCATCTTTGTATGCACGCTACACCGCGCTAAACCTGTCAAACTTAGCAATGAATGAGGTTGTATTACTTTCCCGGACTATGCATTTATCTCTATTCTTGGTTCAGTGGATAGTTCAGTTGATTTGGTGATGTCCGAGATGCCCATGTACTGTATTCACACCACATGTCCCTCCGCTGACTGCCTAAGTATTCATTCGGCTTTGCATTACGTTGCGTACATCGATGCAAAATCACCTTCAGTACACGATTTTGTGTGAAGTGAATAATGATCGAAAGAACGATGTAGGATTAAATTAAATAAACAATATATAATGACTAGATTTGTTGGTGTTCTTGCTCGTCAGAAAAAAATTATTGGTGTTCTGAAATCAAAGTTGCCTGAGTATATTAGACTTTTTATTCTATCATGACGGATTGGAACTTTTATTCTCACATAATGGGTTTGGTGGGTAATTTAAAAAACTTGTCAAAGGGTATTTTAATGGCCATGATGGGTAATTTCTACTTTTTTATCTACGACTAACGTGGTAATATCTTCTTGTTAAATATATATATAATAATAG
>JAUNZO010001550.1:0-31868 GCA_031894775.1 Chloris gayana | reverse complement strand
GAAATAAAAAGGAGTATTCTTTCAGCAGGCGCAGTTCAACCTTGGGCGCATTCGGTCATACTCAGTAACCGAATACCGGTGACCAAATCTATACTAGTATGTTGTATATACAACGGGTTCGCTGCCAGGCTAGCAGAGATCGGCGCCCAGTTTGCCCCCAGGACCTGCCAATACCAGCAACCGAATGTTGAGAGAGAATATAACAGTTTTTCCTCCTTCCATGCTTTTTTTTTCTTTTAGTGTAAATAGTTAATTTGGTCATTCAACTATGTCTCAAAGCTTATTTTGGTCCTTGAACTTTTAAGGGGTTCAATTTAGTCCCTAAATTTTAGTTAGAAGGTTCAATTCCGTCCCTGATCTCATGCAGCATCCACATGGTTCGTCATGCCAGCACGTGACACGTCACGTCAACTTCAACTATGAATTTTGAATTTCAAATATATTCTATTTACGTCGTAGTGATACAAAATATTGTATATTTAGTTTTGAATATTCAAATATTTGGTACCACTTTGACACAGATTGAACATATTTTACAATATTGATATTTTTATATACCACTTCATATTTTTCAAAAATTGACCCAATGAGTCAAAATATTGGGATACTAGTTTGTTAATGTAATAGGAACATTGAAGAAAATATCATATTCTCATACCTGAGAGAAAATTTGATTTGAATTTAAAAAATACAAAACTAAAGGTGAAGTTGCATGCCATGTGTTGATGTGGCGTACCACATGGGACTAGGGACGAAATTGAAACTTATATCTAAGTTCAGGAACTAATTGGATCTTGTAAAAGTTAAAGAACGGAATTGAGCTTTGAGCCATAGTTGAGGGACAAAGTTGACTACTTTGCCTTTCTTTTACGAGTAAAGACAGAAACATTAGTAAAAACATCTTTAAGTGCTAAGATCCTCTATAGCACTGCACACCCCTGCTAGCTAAACAGACGAGATATATCTCCCCTACCATATTTGGCTTTTTTTCATACTATATGCATACAACTCGTTCTTTATTATATAGTTCAAGAGAATCATAAACAGTTAGATCTCTAGCAAAATCTATACCGCCATGGTCATCGGCTAAGATGCTCATTACCACCATTTTTAAGGAATGAGAAGCATGTCCCATTATTGTTTTGTGTGCCTCCTTTTGCATCAAGCAGTATCAGTTTTAACACGGTGTTGACAAAAGCACAGATCCAATTCCAGAGAACCGACCTCCATGTGTGATATTATTCCTATCTGACCAATTGCGCCATAGGGCCATCAAGAGCAACGTGACTACCTCCTTTGTCATGTGTTGCAGTCCTAATAAAAAGCCAGTCAAGCCCATTTGCCTGCAATTGTTTATAACGGGCAGCGGCCAGTTTCTTTCCTCATTGCTTCATACAGAGTCTTTGGATCATGCGGGCACAGTACTGTTGCATGCAATCCATTCTCTGGCGCTGAACCGCAGACAAGTGTTAATCTGTGTTATATGACTGTTCTTCTTGTTCACAATTTTTTGGTAACCCGTTTCACGCTAATTGCCAGGGCAGGAAGATATGAAATGTACACTGCTGATCATCGGGCAGCCTTTGTTTGTTTGGTCTCCCACTGGGGCTGGGCAGAGACGGCTGCGAGCACAGGGCACGGTTGTTGCTCTGATTTGTATCCTGAAGGAAGTCATTTTGGGGGTGTTCGTTTCCTCACCTCTAAAATTTAGCACTGTCACATCAAAAAGAATCTTAGTATTTATGAATATTTTGATCAATTTAATGACAAAACTCTATTGACAGATTGATGCTAATTTTCGAGATGAATCTAATAAGCTTAATTAATTTATATTTTTGCTAAAGTGATGCTACAGTAACCGTCTTCTAATCATGATTTAATTAACTTTATTAGACTCGTCTCGTAAATTAGTCTAGAAGCCTGTAATTTATTTTATAATTAAACTTTATTTAAGTACTCTAAATAATAAAATTCTTTTAATGTGACAGCTATAAAGTTTAGACCCCAGGAAAGAACACACCCTTGCCCTTGGCATTCGAAGTCACGACTGACAAATGGCATTCCTTGAGACCAAATCTACGCCAGCGACCGAGCCCAAAAAAAGGCTTTAGCTTTTAGCATCTACGTAGTATGTCAGAATACGGGCTCGCGCGTTGCCGGACCAACACGAGGCGAAGACTGGCCTCGTACAAGGATGGCTGGCTTGCTTCCACCGGTCACGGAGAGGCGGGGTTAGGTACGCGCGCGAGCAAAAGCAATGGTCGGGAACGCGACGCCCCAACTCGAAGCGACGACGATCCGGTCCAGCCAACCCCGCGTGCAATGAAGGTTCGCCACATCGAATCCAGGAGTAGACGCGCACGACCCCGACCCGTTCCAATGCAAGACTGGTGACAAGTTGGTGTCCGCCTGAATGCGACCCGGCAGCGGCGGACAGAGCAGGACCCGGACCTGGGCAACGCGTGTTCCGTTTGCTCCGTGCCACAAGCCCCGTCTCCCTCTCACCCGGTGGGCGAACAGAGGAAATGAACAGCGAACGACGTGCCACGTGAACGGGGAATGCGTGTGGGATCAAAGTGGATGCTGGGGGCGTGTGGGACTGCGATATGCTGGAATTTGTTATTACTATCTGAGCTTCCCACACTGGGTGTGGGTGAGTCTGTGAGTGTCATCCGATGGAATACTGGAATCTGGTGGAGCCTGTGCCTGCCTGCCTACTTGCTGCGGGCGGCAAATGATGGTGCTCATGGATTTTCCTCGGCGACACCCCGTTCGTTCGCTCAGCGCGTTAACTAGGATCTTCCTTCATTATTATCAAGAAGAAAAGAAAACAGGGGATCCTCCCGGCTGTGTCACGGGAAAAACGTGGTCAGCCGAAGGAGGACACTGTTTCAGAGTATTATTCTCATTTTCTTCTTCCAATATCTATCGTGGAAGTAGTCTACACTTTCATATGGTGGAAGGATGCGCAAATTTGACTGTTTGAATACTTGTCTTGGATGTCTCCGTCGCGATTATTACGAGTTTGCCAACCTTCCAAACATTTCTTTTATATGATTATAACCATCTAGATCTTCCTCCTCAACTCTTTCCCTCGATTCGCCAAAAATGTTCCGCTCCACCTTTATGAAAAAAATAATGTTTCATGCATGCATTTTATTTCTTCCATACAATACGATCAAGAAATGTGTCAGATTTTAGACACCTAGGAACTAAATGTTCTAGTTTCAGTTGAAACTAGTTTCAGTTGAAAAATGCTCTAGCTTCACAAAAATAAATATTCCACTTGCATGTTCTATTTGCTCCAAAAATATGATGAAGAGATTAACAATATAATCTCAATTAATCCCTCAAATTTTATGCTGAAAGCGGAGTTTTAGTTCAAATTAACACTCCCTCCATTTCAAAATTATTGTTGCCATTGACATTTTTCATTAGATTTTGACCATTCATCTTATTCAAAATATTAGTTCAAATACCTAAAATTATAGGTTACATTTGAAGTTTCTCTAGTGATAAAATCACATTTCAACAAAATAATTTTAGAACGGAGTAGTATTAATCTTTATGTTTGAAAGTCAATTA
Organism: Chloris gayana; assembly: GCA_031894775.1. Taxonomy (NCBI): domain Eukaryota; kingdom Viridiplantae; phylum Streptophyta; class Magnoliopsida; order Poales; family Poaceae; genus Chloris; species Chloris gayana. Next base: position 28,283 of record JAUNZO010001550.1, on the reverse strand, counting down.
GGAAAACATATCAAGTAGGTTATAGCTTTATTTACAAGTTCTGGCCATTGGCTAACTGCATTTTCAAACTTTAAAATTGTTGTAAGTCAACCTACATAATTAGCTGAACTAGACGACTCTGTTTTCAAGATTATATTAAAGAAGAAAGGTCCCCCAAACGATTGTTTTATCTAGTAACCGTTGAAGGTATGCACCACACCCGTCAATATTATTATTACTCGTCAGTAGTCTAGAAGGATTGATCCGTTGTTAAGTGTTTGGTAAGCAAGAGGAGCACCATCTGCACACAATGGCACCGAGAAGGGCACACACACATCCAGAACCCCACGCAAGCAATGCAGCTGGACAACTGCATGCAAATTCAGCTTGTGCTTCATCTCTCTATGGCAGCGCGGCCATGATAGACTACATATATTTTAGAATGTGTGTGTGTTTCGTACGCTGAGATGCTCCATCACAATTCTAGTGGTTAATTTCATGTCACCTAGGATAGGATGCAGTTGATCCAAATTCCACGCGCAAACATATAATTTGACTTCATGAGCACTCATAGTTTACTTTATTCGAGATGTGATCACGAGACCTTACCTGCTTTAGCTAAAAGTTTCTTGAGGACGATATGATCGCGTCGACGTGAGATCGAGCTGCGTCAACAGATTGATGTGGTTTCAGTTCCGTTATTCAGATTGACATTCTAAAAATTTAACATAATATTATTGTATCTAGGATTAATTATTAAAAAGGTTAATATGTTTTTAACATAATATTATATGAGAAATACTTCAGTGAGTATAGGGGCATATGCCTACCCTGACTTTTTTTAATTGTGGTTAAATATAAATATTGAATATCTGATTATACTATTAAACATGTCATAATTATTAAAAGCTAATTAATTTTTTAATAAATGATATCCTCTAGGGCATATGGAAGAATGTGTTGTGTGAAGAGCAAAGGTGCATGTTCCTGTTATTGTTCATGTCCTCTAGGGCATATGGAAGAATGTGTTGTGTGAAGAGCAAACGTGCATGTTCCTGTTATTGTTCATGCCGAGATTTTCGCTTCCATACAACATAATGTTGGATGGTTTCTCCGATCGTTTACCCAAGTTCTGACAATTTAGCTTGTTTCGGTATTAGGCCCTGTTCGTTTCCAGGTATATAATTTTTAGAGGGTCAAATCAAAGAGAATTTTATCATTTTGGAGTACTAAATAAAGTCTAATCTCGAAACTAATTGCAGACCTCCTATCTAATTTACGAGACGAATCCAACGAGGATAATTATGATGTTATTACAAGATGTTTACTGTAGCATCACTGTAGCAAAACATAGATTAATTAGGATCATTAGATTCGTCTCGCAAATTAGAGGGAGGATCGTGACATAGATTTTGTTATTAAATTAATAAAAGTACTACTAAATAGTAAGATTCTCTTTGATGTGACAGTGCTAAATTTTAGAGGGCAGGAAACGTGCAATACAGAGAGACACGCCGGAACAATTAAGGATACATAGAACACTGCTATAGTTGGCACCAGCAGGTACAGGGCCCAAACGAACGTGCATGCATGACACTAGCTACGGCTAGAATCTTGCTCGCACGGAAACAACAAACAGGCTGGTATAAACAAGGACTACGACCAAACCTGAAGACACCTGAACGACCTGCCCCTCACACTAGAACACTAAGCTGAGCAAGCTACAAGCACACACAGACCATACACGTATATCGCTGGTCACCTACTACTACGTGCGTGCTGTCTACGTTATTATTCAGTACACACATATCTTCCATTCACAGAAGGGAAGGAAACATGCTGCTCTTGACTAGGAAGACGCACGAAGGCCCTAGGCCTTGTTGGTGAACTTGGACTCGTCGATGTCGATGCCCTCCCTCTCCGCGCGCTCCCCGCCGGACTCCTCCTTGGTGCTGAGCCCGCCCTTCTTCCCCATCTCCTTGTACCCCTCGTGGCCGAGCTGCTCCTTGCGGGTCTCCCCGCCCTTCTTCCCCATCTCGCTGTAGCCCTCGTGGCCGAGCTGCTCGCTCCGGGTATGCCCGCCCTTGCTGCCCATCTCCTTGTACCCCTCCTCCCCGAGCTGCTCCTTGCGCGTCTCCCCGCCCTTCTTCCCCATCTCGCTGTACCCCTCGTGGCCGAGCTGCTCCTTGCGGGTCTGCCCGCCCTTCTGGCCTCCCTTGCTGCCCATCTCGCTGTAGCCCTCGTGCCCCAGCTGCTCGCTCCGGGTATGCCCGCCTTTGCTGCGCCCTGCAAACATGCCATTTGTCAAGCAATAAAGAGTGATGTATACGTGAACGGCGCACACACTAGTGCCGGCGACCGCACAGCTTTACCTTCGGCGAGGTGCTCCTGGGCCTCGAGGCTCTTGCCGCCGGTGCCACCGGGAACGACGGTCTCGCCCTGCTGGGCCTTGGCGTCCAGCTCCTCCCTCTCCCTCCTCTCCTGACGGGACGCCATTGGTTGCTACTACTACTGGGCTACTGGCTAGCTAGCTGCGAAAGAGACTTCTTCGGACGACGGTGGTGTTTCAGGACGAAGGCTGTGTGTGCTCGTTTGGTGAGCTCACGCAGCGTCGCGCTGCCCTTTTATAGCCGCGCGCGGTTGCAGGCCATGCCAGGCGCCCAGGGGCCGAGGCGCGACGACGACGTGGACGCCCTCGGCGCCGGCGCGGAGCGACGCGTGTGCGCAGAGGTCCCCCGCCGGCGACACGCAGGCGCGTTTCGAAGCGCGCGTGAGAGGCAGCGTGCCCCTGTCTCCCCGAGGCGACATGCCCCGCGTGTACGTCTATCCGCCCACCTGGGACGCGCGAAGCAGCGTGGCACTGTAGCGTCGAGGCGAGGTGGTGCCGTTGCCGTCCTGCATTGCCGACGCGTGTCTACGCGGCGACCGAGACCGAGGCGGACGGCGACCGACCTGGCTCGGATGGTCTCTCGGCGGGACAGTGTACAAGGATGGGCCGGATTGACCGTTGTTGTGTTGTCCCGCTATGTCTCGACTCTTGACGGTTTTCTGTTCGAACATGGTGGTCCAACTACGATCGTGCAAGGCGCCCACGGTCGGTCCTTCCGGTGTCGAATTACTAACACTAGAATGCATGGTCCGCGTATTTGGCGCATGATAAACACTAAAGATCAATACAATATTATTAGAGTATAGAATGAATTGTCTACTTTTTCTCATCAGCTTAGTATTTTGGGTGTATTGAGTGTTGTGTCGGAGCTAAAAGTCTCAATTTTCAATCCTAGTTGGCGCGTTCTATTAAATAAAGAGTAAATTTCACAAAACCACATGTTTTATGGTTCTTGTATCACAAAACCTCAGGTATTACGATCTGTGTCGTATAACCCTAGTTTTTTTTTCACATATTTCACATGATCCCACCCCCATCAAAGTAGTATGAATATTACAGGTAAATTTAACTTTCATATCAGAAGATAACTTAGTAATATATTCGATTTGAAGATTTCATAGACTAAATCGACAGGAATGTATATCTCATGCAAGCATAAACTTAGAATCTATAAATCATCTTCATTGTTAATTCTTGATAGAGATGGGGTTTTGTGAAACAATATGACCATAAAACCCGTGGTTATGTGATACGAGCCATAATACATGGGGTTTTGTGGCACAAGGACCACAAAACATGGGGTTTTATGAAATTTACTCTTAAATAAATTAGAGCCCACTCCGATATTTCACTCCAATTGTCACTAATAAAATCTCTGCCTGTGTTTTTATAGGAATCAAGTTTGAGCAACAAACTATCTGTATCTAAAATGAAATGCAGATGAAATGGACCTGCATGTTTCTTTTGGAACTTGTTTAGCGAGTGAAGTCCTTTTATGGTGAAAATGTAACTTGTAGAATTGATAGCTACTTGGCCAATGTAGCTGTCATGAGATAAACCTAGTTTAGTAGGTCAATGTACCCTTTCTTGCGCTCTGTTAATGCCTTGTAGCATTTGGAAGAACATATGTTGTAGTACTAGATATGGAGTAATGTCAATATTTTTCTTGCTATCTTTGGTAAGAATCTCAAAAACCGTTGGTGTAATGGGTTAATGATCAATATCTACATTAGTTTTGTTTTCCTGGCTGTATTTTTACTATGGGTTATATCGTAAGAAATATTTTTTCTGTCAGTTAACCGACAGAAAATTTCAAATTTTGCTGTCGTTTTTACTATCATTCTATGGTTAGCAGTTAACCGATAGAAAATATAATTTTTTCTGACGGTTTGCTCACAGAAAATATGTTTATGTCGGTTTTGCGTATTTTGCTGACGGTTCTTGGCCATCACTAAAAGGTACAGTTTCTGGTAGTGACTCATCTTTTATTTACCATCGTTCTCCATTTTCAATCGAGAATTTGTGTTCTTATATTTATTTTCTTAGGGTCATGTAACATGTAGATAGAGACAACTAATTAATATATAGATTATAGTGGTGTTGAATGGTGATTATAAGTTTCCTAAACTTTCAATTGAGTGAAATTGACAAACCCCATTATATATAAATCGTTTTTTTAAACTCAGATGTAGAAACTTGATTATTAGACATACATGAGAAGGATTCAAACAGATCCTTAATTATTTATTGGTGGTTACAGTAACTGGTAGGAGAACAAATTTCGTATAGCATTAGGAGCAAAACAAGCAGATTATAGTATAGTTAAATTGTGCTAAGCATGTGCTATAAAAATTAATACGCACACATGCTTATTCCATTTTGATAGGAGCTACTTCTATAAATTCTTTCTTTAACATGTTCAACAATTAGTTCATTTGAACAATGCTAATTTTGACCATATTTTAAAATGGTATACTGTTTCTGATGATATGTACCTTTTGTGTTGTTGATATTATTGAGGAAAATTCACATGGTCTTTCTTATGACACGTTTCTATACATTTACACACTTAAGTCTGAAGTACTTCAACTATAGAAGTGCTAAACATGAAACACATGGAAATCTAGCTATTTTCTATACTTATTTATTTGTGGATGCTCTTATTTTTCATAATGTATCACCTTAGGTATATAAGGATGTGGTGACCTTAAACTATCGTTGAATAATATATCCATGTCAAGGACTCTAAGTCTTGGATGCTTATCGAACTTCGATGCGATATTATCTCCTCACTTGTTCAATTTTCACCAAGCGCAATCTAGTATAAAATGATTACCTTATAATAATATGATTTAGGTTACATATTTATATGATATATTGGGGCAATATAGTGTCATACCTTAGTTTACTAAAACTAATGACGAAAGTAAAAGAGAAGACTGTTATAATTTTGTCATTGTTGTTATTTTACGATATGTACAAGGCTTTATTGATGAACTTTACAAGATTGACAATAGAGGCAGATTTCCAACTCTCCCTCATGCAGGAGACTCTAAGTTACGTGAGATCCTTTCTACTTACCCCAAAAACTAGCAACATGTGCTCATTTATATAGAGGAGCCTCCTAACCGACTTGACTTACGATAGGAAAGACTTCTACCCAACTTGACTAACAATAAAAAACCAAAAATCCCTATAATCCCATTAGAACATAAAATCGTAACGATCTATATAGCTAGAGTCTTGTTTCTTCTTGCGACCTTGATAGACCTTGTGGAAGAAATCCCCTATATTGATTTTCTATTATGCATTTAGCTGGAGTTTTTGTGTTTGTTATGCCATCTCTTCTTTATTTTCATTTTTCAAATATTAGAGTCTTGTGTTGTGCTCGTGTATGTACAAGCTACTACTGGGAAATGGCTCAACCTTCTGTTATTCATGATATTTTCACCTCTTGTGGTTAAATCATGTGTGGCCTTAAACATTCTTCATAATATTCTTAGAACTATGATTGAGATTCTATTAGATTCTCAAGTTTGGTTGATCATTATTTGTATGAATAATAAAAATTTGCTTATTACACACTCTGATATGATTATGTCTAGCAAGATAGAAGTAGTAAACCATCTGCTAAGAGTACGACTTTATGTGAATATAATGACATCAAATCAACCTCTAGCTCATCAGAATATTGATGTGAATTTTTTTAGTCATTCGGTTTTGATTGCAGAGGAATCTCACATAGCTTATCGCGACAAGATGTGTTCTAATAATAAGTTAATGAGGCAAGATGTGTTGTACATAAACATGTTGACTCCTAAGAGCGTGGTGTCATCTATTTTCTAAGAATTAAATTGAGCACTCCGTTATGTTCTTCGTTGAATTGAGCACTGGTCTGTAATCCTGAGTTGTCGGTAATGTTTTTTTTGCTAGATTGGGCGTAGGAATGCTACTTAGAGTTTTTAGTTATCTGCACATCTGAATTTTGCTATTAAATGTTGGATATTATACTTAATATATCCTTGGGATATTATATTTAATATAACTTGAAAAATATTATGTGGCTGTTCAGTGTTGAATATCATTAAAAAACATTGTGTACGGTGTATGATAATAAGTAGAGAAAAAATATTATATTAGATGTCATTAAAAAATTGTACCGCAGAGAATAAATAATACACCATAGAACAATCTTTAATATATCTTGCAGCCTCATGTATGTTCAATAATATGTACGTTACATTTGCTCCAACCAAACATGGCATTGCAAACGGAACCCAATACATAAGTGAATCAAACAAAAACCGTAATAGGATATAATGATTACGATTAACCCTCATCCCACTACCATTTCATTGCGTTCACTATGGAAAAACTATTGTTTACCCTCGACAAATACATCAAAACACTCGACAAAGGCTATGCCGAGTGCCGCACTCGACAAAGGACCGACGACATAGCTTCTATCCGCAAAGGGTCCTTGTCGAGTGCTTTCGGTCGGGCATTCGGCAAAGCCTTTGTCGAGTGCTGTAGCTGACAGTTGGCAGACATTTTTCGTAGAAAAAATAAAAATAAAAAACCTCCGTGTGGGCACCACCGTCGCCGGGGACTGTGCACCCTGCTACCGTTGCCGCCGTGCGCCCTGTCGTAGTCGCCGCACGTGCTGTGTGCCCGCCACCGCCTTGCGGCCACCACCGTGTGTCCTGGCACCATTGTTGTGCATCGTCGGCCATGCCTCTGCCGTGCGTCTACATCTATCGCCGCTGCCGTCGTGCGTCCTGACGCTGTCGCCGCGCATCGTGGGCCTCGCCACCGTCGTGCGCCAGCATCTACCACGCCGCATCGCCTCCGCCTCCCAATGGCCGTCGTCGCGCCTTACCTCCGCCTCCATGCCGCACCGCCTCCGCCTCCCAAGGCCGCCTTCGTGCTGCCTCCCAATGGCCGCCGCCGTGCCTCGTCCCGCCACTGCTCCCCACCTTAGAAGGTGAGGTGCGAGCAGAGGGGGAGGAGAGGGGAGGCAGGGGAGGATAGAGAGAGAGGGAGGCACCTATCGGTAAGGGCGCGCTGGGGAGGGAAGGGCCCGAGGAGGAGGTGCTGCCGGCAGGGGCACGCTGGGAAGAGAGAGGTCGGCGACGGATGCCTAGCCAAATGAGAGAGAGATGGGGGCAAGAGATATGATGGGAGGATAACATATATATATATAGAGAGAGAGAGAGAGAGAGAAAGAGAGAGAGAGAGAGAGAGTGGGGGTGCGCTGGCAGGGAAGGATCCGGAACCAGAAGAACAGACCAATCACACACAAGTAAAGGAGAACAAGAGATGGATGAGGTGGCTATTGTGTCGAGTGCCAAGTCACAGGCACTCGACAAACATTAAATCTGTTATTGAAAAGAATTAAACATTATCAAATAAATTCAAAGGATAACAAAAAATTAACATGACACAGTTTATCTGATCTCTACCTATAAAAATGATTTGAAGTAAATTTGAGATTTGACCACCATTTTCATTCAAAATTTTAACAATTCATTCTCAATTGTAAGGCTCTTCATCGAAGATTCTCTGTTTTGAAAGTTTTGAGATTAGAAGAGGGAAAAAATTATCGATTGTAAAATAATACACTCGATAAACAATAATCCTTATCAAGTGCCTCATTATAATACACTCGACAAATACCATTTGCCGAGTGCCACAAAAACACTCAGCGAAGACTATTGTTTGCCGAGTGTTTTTTTATTTGGCACTCAACAAAGCCGAGTGTTTTTTTATTTGACACTCGACGAAGTCGGTTTTTGCCGAGTGTATTTAGTATGGTACTCGACAAACACATTATTTACTGAGTGCCCGACAAAAAACACTCGATATTTTCCCCGTAGTGGTTAAGGGTCTAGCCGACAAAAAACACTCGATATTTTCCCCGTAGTGGTTAAGGGTCTAGAAGGCGGATGGAGTTTTATGTCAATAGCAAGGACGCCTTGATGAGCACCCAAGCAAGCGAGCTGAGGCACGCGGCCGCACACTTTGCCGCCGTTGACAGGAGGTGTGCGCTGCGCCAGGTCCCCACGTTTCAGGGAATTTGTGATAAAACATCCCACACGTACCATTGCCTTACTAGAAAGACTATACAATACAGTGTCACTTGCAGACCCTGAAGCATCATCAGCTACGTATGTACTGCTAAACCATGCTCGCACAAGCCAAACGCGCGCACCAGGGAAGCAAAGAGGTTATCCCAAACCAGGACGAGAAGGTGGCTGAGTAGCGACCTGCTGCCTCATCACACGTACTACGTTATTCAGTAGTACAAGTGTACAACACGTGCTTGCTACGTACATTTGGGATGTGCATCTAATCTACAGACCGGCAAGTCGCGCGCACGTACGGCGTCCGGCATCTAGGACTTGGTGGTGAACTTTGGACTCGTCGATGTCGATGCCGAGACGGCAATATTTCTGATTAATTACCAAGTCATTCTCAAACCAGTAAAAAGAACATCTCTTCTGATTACCAGGGGGAACCAAGACACAAAGCACTACCCTGACCGGATGGGGATGATACAGGCATTAGCTGTTTGCTGATGAACCATGCTCCACGATCGTCTGTGTAGACAGACAGTACATAGACACCGAGACGCACCATGGAACACGAACAGGCTGGTGAACGACAAAGCCTGAAGCAAGCATGCCACTGACTAGACCTAAGCTCTATAGCAACCCAGCATACACGATAGTAACACAGACGTACATGCATGCTCTTACATTATTTGGTACACACACAGGCGACTACGCGCTCTCTCCCTGCAGCAGGAGGAGCAAGTGCTACGACTACGGTAACCTAGCTAGCTAACTACACATGCGGAAGCTAGCAGCATCGTCTAGGACTTGGTGGTGAACTTGGAGTCTTGGACTCGTCGATGTCGATGCCCTCCCTTTCGGCGCGCTCGCCGCCGGACTCGCCCGTGGAGCTCAGCCCGCCCTTCTTCCCCATCTCCTTGTACCCCTCCTGCCCCAGCTGCTCCTTCCGGGTCTGCCCGCCCTTGCTGCGCCCTGCACACGTGTCCATCATCAACAAAGGCACGCAAGAGTTTCAGTTATTTTGTCTAGCCAAAGTAACGAGTATAGTTGAACGAATGGATAGATGAACATGTTACCTTCGGCGAGGTTCTGCTGGGCCTCGAGGCTCTTGCCGCCGGGGACGACGGTCTGGCCCTCGCGGGCCTTGCGGTCCAGGTCCTGCCTGCTCTCCTGCCCGGACGCCATGCCTACCAAATTAAACCTGCAGCTACTGTGGTTGGTTCTTTGAGTGAACTTAATTGGAAGGATAGCTTCGTAGTCAGCTATAGCTCGATGAGACCAGATGGAGACGCCGGCGGCGCCCTTTATAGCCGCGGAGGAGCGGCGCGTCACGAGGCCAGGCGCCGGCGCGTGTGCGCCGACGCGGACGAGGCGCTCGGCGCGCCGCGCGACGCGTGTGCGGGAAGGTCTCCGGCGGCGACACGAACTCGCGCGTGGTTATCCGGATAGGCTGCGACAGGCGCGGCTGAAGCTCTCTCGCAGCAGCAGCCACGCTACATACCTGTGCTCCCGCCGGCCTGCGCCGCCGACGCGTGTGAGGCCGTACAACCTTTTTCGCATGGGACGATGAGATGGGTCATGTTTTGGCACGATCGTGTCGGTCTCTCGAGATCACTCGCCAAGCTGTCGTTGCGGCCGCTTTGTGCCGCTAAGGCGACGCTTTTTAATCGAGCAGAATCGTGGGAACGATTCGTTTCTTTTCGTTGCGTGTGGCATTCTCTCGTTATGTTACTGTATTTTCCACTACTACATTAACACTCTGTAACGGCGGACTAAAATTAATCGCCGTCTAGTGATCGCGACTGTCTTGCCGGGGCGATTAGCCTAAAAGAACGCCAATGACGATCTAGTGACCGTGATTGGCGTCGTTAATCTACTAATAAAGAAGGCAGCCCCAGCTAGGACCGTCCTACATGTCGTCGCCCCGACGCCATCCCGTCCCGGGCGCCTCACGCCGCGCGTGCGGTGGCACGATGATGGGATGGTACCGCTGCGGGAGGCGGTGCCGGTGCCGCAACCGCCGCTAGATCTGCCGCTAGGAGGAGGAGTCGCCTCCTTCACGACGACAACTAACGCTTTTGAGCCGCCGTCGGATCTAGGCGGTGGCAGAGGAGCCGGAGCCACTGCTGACGTGGGGTGGCTGCTAGGCGGGGCATTGGCGAGGACCAATGCCCGCTGGCTCCAGGAGCGGCGGTTGCTCCTCGAGCGGCCCCAACGGCGGCGACCCTTGACCGGAGGACTAGAGGAGGAAGAGGAGGAGCGGAGGAAGAGGATGAGAGGAGTAGCGGCGCCGCCACCGATTGAAGTTTAACCCTAGCTAGGTGACGGTGCGGTGCGCGGATAAGTTTGCAGTGTGGCGCTGCACCCCCCACTCCACCTATTTATAGAAGGGTGCGGTCGGCTGCATCGGGCCTGACTGTCGGGCCCGTAGTTAAATGGGCCACGGGAAGTTGCTACGAGCCTGACCGGGTCCGCGACCGCCGCGCCTCTGTTAGTCGCGAACCCTTTGCCTAGCCGCGGGTTTTTGGTGTCCGTGACTATTTTGCACCCTTAGTCGCGGGCACCGTCCTGTACACCCACCGAGCAGCGAATGCCTCAAGGGACTGTCACTGTGATCAAATAGACGTCGAACGCTATAGTAGATTATTCTAGTAGTGTTCGTTCTCATCTAGACTTCATCCATGAATTATTTTAAAATATCATGACTCATTTTTCTATCACGGTATCATCATTTATATCAACTTTTTATTATAGGTTATTTTAGATTTTTTTATTCATAACTTCAAGAATACTCTCTAGATATATACAACCCAACGTCAGATTTACTTCCTACACCTACCACGAGTCTTGTTCATATTTACTTGGAGTTTCATATGAATAAATATTGTAGAGAATCACCGCAAAGCATATTGTTGCGAATAACCATGGCTAATTAGCGGCCACACGCTCAGTGTGGAAGTTATGTCACACATAGACAACGAAACAAACGTAAAACAACAAACCACCATTGTAGCCCTGTTCTCCCACCTCCCCTCAGTCATGCTAGCCTTCTTTGTGATGGTCCTAACGGCGACTATGGCTAGGGATGATAATGGGTACCCAGTAACCGAAATCTAATGGATAAAAACCCTATTAGTACGGTTATGGGACATATATTATACCAATGAATATATAAATAGGTAAAATCTTGTACTCGGGTACGTGAGTTTGGGTATGGAATCATAAACTCAAACCCGTCTAACCACGAACCTGATATTTATGTGTGATTTATGGTTAATATAGGGAATTCATCATTTTTTATTTTAACTCTAATGCCTTATTAACACCATAAAATGGATTAGACTAATAAATGACCTTATGTTATGTATGTGCTAGAAAAAGTCTTATTAAATTGCTAAAATGTATTGATCTATTAAGAATTTGTATGAAATATCGTGGGTATGAAAAACCCGCTGGTACCGATTACCCGACAGGTATGGGTATGAGGAAAAAATTTAACCTGTCAAGGGTAGGATATAGTTTACTTCTGATGGGTATGGATATGGATTGACTAGAACCCGATGGATTTGTACCTATTGTCATCCCTAACTATGGCTACTTCCATATTCATCTGTCTCCCTAACCATCCAAAAGTTTGCATATAAGTTTCAACAAAAACTACAAAAAAATGAAAACATAAAAAAAGAAATGATTTTTTAATGAAAAGCTGTAAAAAGTTGGAACAAAAATTTGAAGAAAATTTGTGTGTGTGTGAGAGAGAGAGAGCTAATCTCATGTGTAGGCTGGTCCTAATCGACAGGAAGCAGATATGATGTGGTTATATGTTAGCCAAAAAAAGGTGTGTGTGTGTTTGGGGTTTGGGGGGGGGATCGATTCCTTTTTCAATTTGCTTATAATAAACCTACGCCTTTGCACAACCAAAAACACATTATTTGTTCAATTTTCTTATGGGAAAAGTTTATTTTACTCTCTCGAACAATCCACTTTGTCCAAATTACATCCCAAACAAAATCATGGTTCACTTTACTCCCCCAAACAATTTAAATTGGTACAATTTACTTCCTTAAGCAATTTTGCTTTTATATTTTCCTTTGTACGAGTTGAGTTTAGTGCTCAAATTTTACAGTGTTAGTTTTCATTGAACCTTACATTTAAAATATATAATATATATATTAAAAATATATTTTATAGTTTAATAGCATCAAATATCGTCTTAATTATATAGTTCTAGATTTGTATACAAAATATTTAAAAAAATCCAAAATATTTTCATTTATATGGACGATGACACCATCTATCATTATGCAAAATTTGAGCTTCAAAATCAAATCGTACAAAGAGAAACAAAAAAGAGAAATTGCATAAGGTAGTGAATTGAACCAACTTAAATTGTTTGAGGGTGTAAAGTTAGCCAAAATTTTGTTTGGGATGTAATTTGGACATAGTAGATTGTTCGGAGGAATAAAATAGACTTTTTCCTTTTCCTATTCACGATTCAATTAGCCAAAGGCACTTTTATATTACTATCCTATAATCCGACAACACTCGATTGGACATTTGAAAATCCAAGAAAAACCTGTATAAATAAGGCACCAACTGAAATTTTGCGCTGACATCAAATTCCAAATATCCAAACGAGACTAGAGCATTCAGCAAAGAATAGTATCCTCAAAAGAAGCAAGACTAAAAGTCACATGGCTGCGGCTTCTTTGAGCCGCAGGCGTATGCCCATCCGTATCCGGAGCACACGTGGAGCGCATCCGTTCTTTCCGGAAAAACGAGGTAGGCCCACGTCTTTTTCTCCGTCCGCTAACAAATTGAGAAAACAAGTTGTGCATATCCCCGCTGGAATCGAGCTCCCCGCTGCTGATCAAGGTTTAACTTACAGATTGTACCGATGAAACCGCTGGCCGTCGAGATTCCGGTTACCACGGTAACCGTGGTTACCGGACGAAAAACCGAACAAACCACAGTTTTGAATTTGATTGAACCGAAACGCCTCTTGTGCGGTTAGCAATCGGTTTACCGCTCGGTACGTGCGGTTTACCGCTCGGTAAGTGCGGTATACCGCCAACAGGAACGGAAAACCGACATAAAATGATAAAATGGAAAATGTAAAAGAAAAGACACAAAAAATTGGCTTGAGCTTTGCATAATTTTAACACCAATGCGACTCGGATATTACAATAAGACATATCCATAGTACATATGGTTCAAATAAATAGTCCATTACAACACATAGTTTTTGAGCAAATAACTATACAAACTAGAATATCTTATGCATATTACACCGAAGACCAAGGTGGCTACATCCAGTTGGCATATTCATCCGTTGATATGAGCATAATCCTATGAGTATCCACTATTTGTGCCTTGTATTGTTGCCAAGTTAGGCCCGTCCATCGAGAAGTGGTTTGTCGGTCCGCAAAGCACATATTGTATAATTGTGAATTCTCATATGCGATTGTTGGAGGTTCTTCGACGTGCATAACAGGAATCATGTTTTGATAGTAACTATATGGGATATGAGTACTTGCACTATATGAAGAATCACTTTCGTCATGTGAGATGTAGGTACCTTGATAATGTTGTCCGCCCGTGCTTGTGCCACCCTCTGTCATGGTCGTTCTTTGTGATTGTTGTAACATCCCGTGTATGTTTGTACCTTCAAAAATTTGAATAAAATCAAATTTGGACGAAGATGGCTCAAATTCAAAATAGAATTCAATTCACGTCGTTTTTGTTTGAATTTACTCGCGCGTGGGCCGATTTCTTCACCGCGGCCCAGCTCCCCTCTTCCCCGGCGCGGCCCACCTTCTCTCTCCCTTCTTCTCTTCACTCCCGCGCGCAGCCTCGACCAGCCAGCCCGACCCAGCCCGGTGCTGTTTTTCTTCCCGCGGCGCCCGTACGCGTGAGCACGCCCGTGAGCCGCATCCCATCGTTGCCCGTCGTTTTCCACCCCGACGTCGCCGGCCCCGCGCCCGGCAAGTCCGCCTCGGATTCTAGCGGACTCCTCTCGCCGTCCCGTGCTCCCTCTTCTCCTTTTAAACCCGGCCGACGCCCAAACCCTAACCACCACTCTCGCCACCGTCGCCAACCCAAGGTCGCCGCAGGTGAGCTCGTTGGGGTCTGCGTGTTCCTCCTCCTTTGCTCGTTGCATTGGTGCTCACCGCGTCGCCCCTCGTGCGGAATGGTGAGAGAACGGGCGGCTTGAAGTTCCCGGCCGCTACCTTCACCTCCCTCGCGCGTCGTCTCCGGTGAGTGCTCGCGAGCTCAACCACCGTCCCCGGCTCCCCTTCGCTTGCTCTCTCTCTTGGCGTTGAGCGCGTCTTTGTCTTCCCCTTGCAGCGGCGGAACGCCACGGGCGTGGTCACCACCCGAGCCAAGGCCACCGTCGTCGTCCGCCGCCGCCTCTCTCCGTCGCGCATCGCCGTCCGTCCCCTCCGCCTCGCTCGAGTTCGGCATAAGCTTGCCGGTGAGTCACCGCTTCGTTTCCCCTCCGTTCCCCCTTGAATTGGCGTCTTTTCGCGGGGTCCCGTCATGGCACGGCCGCCGCGTGCCATAGCCGCCGTGGGGCTCTAGGCTCCCGACGAGCTCATGCCCGTCTAGCTAGTCCCGAAGCTTCGCACCGTCATCCCGTAGCCCGTGCGCGCTTCAATCGTGGGTCTAGGTCGCGTCTTGGCGGGTTTTGACGGGTCCACCATGACCGCCGCCGCGGAGCTTGCCGCCGGCGACGCTCCGGTGGTTCCATTGGGTCGCCGTGTGTTGCTCGTGCTACCGCAGCACTCGAGCGATCGTTTGGCGTAGGTATCGCGCGAGTTAGTGTAGCCTAGGGAGTTCCCCTTCTGCGCCGCCGCGGGGCTTAGCTTCGGCGAGCTCGCGCCGCCGCCTCCCGGCGAGCCGGTCCTCGCGATGGGTTCCGCGGTGCGCAAGGGCGTGGCGAACTCCGTGGTGGTCGCCGTTTGGCCGCCGGCGAGCCATAGCGCCGCCACGCCTCGATTCCGGCAAGCGCGAGCCACCGTTGTGGCGGCGCCACCCTCTCCGGTGGTGCCGGCGTGGTGATCTACGTGGCAGATTTTCTGCCGATGTGGCGCCACCGTGGCTGAATCTCTACCAACGTGGCTCCGAGGTGTCGTCTCGCGTGGCGGCTGCGTGGCGCCCACGTGGCGGATGTAATGCCACGTGGTGCCGACTTGTAGAAGATTTGATCTACGTGACGCGGCGTGGCATCGACGTGGTGCCGACGTGGTGCCCGCGTCTCAAGAATATTCCAGGGAATATTCCTTTTCCTTTTAGTTGGATTTTCCTGAATTTCCATAATTCGTTAATCTTTGGAAATTCATATCTTTTTCCTGGAGCGTCGAATAATACGCGGTTGGTTGTGTTGGATTCGTAGCGACGAGATCTACGCGTTAGTGTAGTTATTAGCTATGCTCTTGGGTCGTAAATTCCGTCGTCCGTTTCGTTGCTCTCGTACTTTCCTCGTTTTGCGTGCCTAACCCGTTTCGTACGTTCCGTCCGCCGCAGAGCTACGAGGAGTTTCCGCCCGCGCCGCAGTTTGAGGAGTTCCCGCCGGAGCAGCCGTACGAGTACCCCGACCCGGCGTGGGACCAGCGTTTCGCAGGAAAGCCGCAATCCTTGACCACTCTTGCTCCTATTTAGCAATTGCATTAAATTGATCCATGCATGATAAATGGTTACTTGCACTTGTAGTTTACCTATGCCATACTATGCTACCCTTGCCACTCGTTTGCCATATGTTGTTCTACCGTTACTCGCATGCTTAGAATCTGCTTAGTTGCTTAATTGAACCCCATGATGACTATACATGTTTTTGTGTAAAATAAATTGTAGGTGTTTCTTAGGTGTCGAGTTTCCGTACTAGATACCTCAGTAGGACTTTTGCGGGGGCGAGTGTAGGTGGTTAGGTGCTGGGAGACTTTTGGGGAGTCTCTCGTTTGGAGAGCGCCCGTTGCGGGCGCAGCTTGTGTAGGGGCCTTGGGTTATGGGGTCCCCGTTGTGGTGACACTATTGTTGAGACCGTTGTTGAGGAGAGGGATGGTGACTCGCCCCGCGAAGCATAAGGACCGGTTCCTGGTTGTTCGCTCTTTGGTATACTAGCTTACCACGTGACCCGTATGGGCGAGCTGGATTGAGACGCTTAGCGGAGGACCGGTGGGCCCGCCGTGGAGTAGAGTTAGTGTTAGTGGGTTTTTGGAGCAGTGTCTCGACCCATGAGTAGAGGATACCCCACCTGGCCCGTGGTAGACCTTTCACACCTTCAGGACCCTTTTCTACGTTGTGGTTGGGGATCCCGGACCCGAGGGACGGGCGCCGCCGACCGATGCTTTGTTTATTGATCTTGTGAGTGTTGTTGTGCTTTAGCCATGACGGTGGCTGTAGTTATAGTACCTCTTCACGTGGGTACAGCTTGCTTACTCTCTGCAGAGATATATAATCTAAACGTATAGCCTAGCCCTCGGGTAAGGGGCAACACCATTGAGCGACACGCTTGATTAGCATTTACTACTTCTCCCCTCCGATTGGTTTTACTTCCGGCTTCGAGCTGTGGTCCAGCTTGAGGTGTGCTCGGACATAAAATTTGACCCTTGCGGGAAGGTGTTGATTCCTCGCAAGGCCACTTATAAAATTTGACTAATAATAAAATGTGAATCACATAGACTTGAGGATTAATTGCTTTAGGTGCTAGCCCTTGCCTTTCCTTGAAATATCCCGACATACATACATAGTTGCTAGGTAGTTGCGGCTTGTTGAGTACGCGTAGTACTCACGGCTCTCCCACTATGTTTTTCGACGCCGACTCGGAGGATCCCGCCGAGCCTACCGACGGAGCCGCCGGAGAGGAGTGACGTTCTCGCCTACACACGAGTGCTTGTGGGCTTTGGGTCTTCACCGCCGATCTACATGTGAGACGCTTCCGCTAGTTTCCTTCATGTTCTCTCGCCGGCTCGCGTGTCGCGTGTTTTGTATCCATGAGATTTGAGCATTGAGTTATGATGTCTGTACTTTGGAGATTCTATTATCTTGCCCTGCATTTACTCTATCTTATGGTTTTTATGATGTTAACTCGTATTGGATGTATGTGTCACACTCCTGGGAGTGACATAGAGGTACAAGGCACGGTTTTCACTATCCGGTGAAAATCGGGTCGTTACAATTGTGGAGCACCATGGTCCTAATCCTGTGTAGCATGAGTGAAGTATGTCTCACCTGCAATTAGAGTATAATTATTAGTGATCAACAAATAGATACAATAAAAAGTGAACAAATGACCTTCATAGGAATACCCGTGAACCCGAGTGGACTAGCGATGAGGTTCCGGAAAATTAACTTGAGCACCCGTGTGATCATCCGAACCGGACTTTGAACTACTATCATCCGATTCTTGGTAATTTGGACTCCTTGCATCATCATCACTTGCAGTTGAGTCATCACTACGGACAGTTCTTTCTACAAACTTTTTCTTATTCTTTGATAATTTCTTTCGTGACACTCGCTTTGTGTTTCCGCTTGCCTATGTGTGTGTCTCCCACATGTTTTTCTCGACCATTTAACAAGAGAACTCGTCCCAAGAATTCTTTGTAATTCTCTAGGCTCATCTTCCTCGACCACCAACTGTGAGGGCAAAGGGACATCACTCTCGTGTCTTCCTCATCAAGTACCGGATCTGCATTTGATCGACCATTCTCCATCCACTCGCGTATAGGATTTCTTTCGTCATACAAGGAAAGCTCCATGAGTTTATGGAATGGATCTTCGTCGGGTGGCTTGTATAATCCAGCTTCTCTCATGCGAATGTGCAAGTTATAGTTCACATATACCAACTTGTGTAGTTCCTTTGTGTGAATCAATGCAAATGTGCTCCAATTGCGCTCACAACCGCTAGATGAACAACACCGTGACACAAGGCGTAGGGCAAGCTTTTGTAGAACCGGTGTGTCGAGTACCAAACATACACCACCATTGTGCTGCAAAAAGGAGTGGAAAACCATAAGTATTGCATGGACCAAACATAGACTATGATTTTATTGTAAAGAGGACTTACCGGGAGAAGTATTACGGTCGCATGCCATCTACTTAACCAATTCCCTGCTGAACATACCACTCTTTCATCTGTAATTTTCAGCTTCTTGGAGTGCTTGCACACATGTAATTGTATCGGTCATGAACTCGAATGCCTCTCGAAGGTCTTGAAGGACATTCGTAGTCGTGCCATACGCATAGTGAGTCATGGGGTTCAACCCTGCAGCTGGTAACAACAATTTGATAACAAGTTAGTCAATGTTGTATGGAACCTACAGATGTGCATATGTTATACTAGTTTACCTGCATTAACAAGAATAGCATTTGCAAGGTCATGCATTCTTCGATCAACCACAGCCATGTAACGCTCATATTCTTGCCTATCATTGTGAAATACGCTATCATACTCATTGCGTACCATGTGGTACCTTAGCAAAACCTCACTCAAGTTGGGAACCTTATCTTGATCCGCAAAGCGAAGAAATGCATATAATGGTTGCACTCGCATTGACCACATAACTCATATTGTCCCACCAGGATAAGTTTGAAAGGTATGAATGAGCATACCTTCCCTCAACAATATTGCTGAATTTACTCTCCAAGAATGGTTGAGAACCCATCCATGCCATAAATTTATCCTTTTCGCGAAGCATGCTCTCAAGAAACATATAGTTTGTGCCGAAACGTGTAGCATTCCATCTCGACCAACTCACCTCCAATTGCAGTTCTCATCATTGCATGCAATTTGTTGTGGTTGTAAAGCCAACAAGATATCCTCCTCACAGCGTCAATTATAGCTTTGTGTTCTGTAAATTCTCCTATGGCCTTGAGCATCAAATTGACAGTATGTGCCACACATGGTTGCCGCACAATGACGTACTTGCGACTTATCATTTTGCATGCCTTCTTGTAGTTGGAACCATTATCAGTTATGATCTGCACAATATTCTCATCACCAAGCCCCTTTACCACTTTTTCAATTTCCTGCAACAATCGGAATTCAACATTAGTTATAGAATCATGTGTTATAGAATAGTCAATATCCAATGTAACATAAGTACCTGAAAAATGTAGTCAAGCATCCTGGCTACGTCCAGTTGCATTAACCGACTTGTGAAAAAACATTATACCATTACAATACACCATGAAATTAATGACACTCATCCCCGTCGGCCCGATCCAAGAATCATACATTATTGTAATGCCATATGTCGGCCAATCAAGCTTGAATCTTGCAAACTGCTTCTTTATATCAGTCTCATTTGCATCTAAATATGTACCATCTATGTTATATCCCTTTGCAGATGCAATGCCCTCGCCTACACAGATGAGATCATGATATTAGATACATTAATACTAACTTAATGGATAACAACAAGAAATAATGCACTAACCCCATCTTTGTGTCTCCTTCATAGCCGATATAAAATACGGATCTGTGAGCCTTCTTACCAGCGATGGCTTCGCATGGAAAAATTTGGCCCAAGCCTTACCAATTGCTGTTTTAGCAAGTTTACTATTCTTTGTCCACGGTCCAGTATCAATTCTTGTTTGCATTGTCGCCTCCTTCGCACCTTTTCCCTTCCGAGAGGCTGTCCTCCTCAACATACCCATCAATCCACCGCCTTGGGTACCCACCGGCTGAGACCGACATGAGCCACCACCATGCTCATATTACCCACCTTGATCACGTACTCGCCTAGCATATGCCTCCTCCTCTCGAGACATATGCAAGGCACGTTGCAACGCCTCATCCACATCATCATTAATATTTCCTTCAGCCGTAATCTCCTCTCGCCGCAAGCTCTCTTCTTGCCTTTCCCTTCTCCTCAGTCCGGCTCTATCTAACTCACGTCGGAAATAATCACAAACATTAGTTGGGACTTTATTGCAATGGACTACATTTCTGCCACGACATGCCAAATGTTCCTTGAACCGTGTGGCGCCATCACCATGCTTCGTTTCCTTGCAATATTTGCAAGCAAACCCCGGGTATCGATTTTCACCATGTTCCCAAACATCACTCTTTCGATCTGCCATTTATTCCTACAACAAAATAGCAAATGTACAAGCTTAATCTAAAATCCTATTGCTCACAATTCACCTATGGAAAAATTGTAATGTCAAAGAACAATTATCGAACCTCGGAGAGAGAGACAATGTGCAATGGCTAACCGCCCATCCACGCCGGCTAGCCGCGCATTCGGGCCGGCTAGCCGTTCACCTTGAGCGGCTAGCCGCGCGGTTGGTAGCCGCGGTTACCGAGACCCGGCGGCGGTTTACCGCACTTACCGCGCGGCTAGCCGGGTCCGGCGGCTGGCGCGGCACCCTAGGCAGCGGACGGCGCCGCTCGGGCGGCGGACGCCCGCACACGCGGCAGACGGGCCGCAGGGCGACGGGCAGCCGCACGGGACGGCAGCGCGCGCACGGGGCGACGGCGGGCGCACCGGACGGCGGCGCGAGCACGGGCGGCGGCGGGCGCACCGGTCGCGGCGGGCGTAGGGCGGCGCCGGGCGCAGGGCGGGCGGGTGGTAGCCGATGGGTGCGAATGGATGTCCGAGGTCTCTGGATTCGAGTGGATAAGGTTCATTTTGGTTTTTTTTTATTTTCTCCTTTTTCAATCCTTTCATTTTTTTGACCCCTCAAATTGGTGAATTTTCGTAACATCTTTTCACCATAATTCATCATATCACATCTAGTTCTTTTTACGAATTTTTACATCAAATTTTTTCAAAAATCCAAAATTTTGAATTTCAAACGGCCGGTAACCGGTCGTCCGCTGTAATCGGGCCGGTCCGGTAACTGCGGTAATCATGAAACCGGCCGGTTACCGACCGGTAATTTTTTCGATGCTGTTGATCAGCTTCCCGGAGATCCAGATACGGAGACTCATCCCCATGCGGAAAGCACGGTCTGGGGTGGTGTTTGTTGAAGCACAGACGGAACACAGCTATCTGCTGTATTTGAGCTTGTCGCCAGAATCGAGCTCTCTGCTATCCTTCCCAATGTCCCATATGGTCCCAGAGAGCGCAGCTTGGTTGGGAGTGCTGCAGATTTCTCGATACCGGACGCAGTAACGGCACCCGTTTGTACTCAGCATTACACGGTGGAGTAGTGGACCTAGTAGCTTACAGCATGGAAGGAACGGATCCGCTCCACGTGTGCCGGCATACGGATGGGCATACGCCTGCGGCAGAGAGAAGCCGCAGCCAAGTCACATACGGGTGATAAGAGTTGAAGCTCGCGCTTGAGTTCCGTGAACGTGCTGCTTCAAATCCATAGACCTTGGCCCCTGAAACTTTACTTGCATTCATGGGACAAAATTGCAAAGTATGAGCCGAAAGGTAGTAAGGTGTAAAGCGAGAAACACATTTGGTAGGAAAAGGTTCCAATCCAGAACTATCTAAGCTTAGCAGCATATTCTTCCAAAAAAGAACTGAAGCCATATGTATGAATCAGTGTAATAGTATTAAACTCATTCAAAAGTGTTCCCAATCACAGCTAAAATTTTTTAATTTAATTTGATAGAAGTATTTGAATCCATGTTGAGTTCCTTTCAATAGAGAATGGTCTCAATAATCACCAAGAGTCGCATATATTTCTCCATTTAATATAACATTATTGCACATCATGGCTACATAAAACAAAAACGGTGGTACTAGATGATAACTACTTACATTAGAATACACTACAGCTATATAAATTGAAGGCAAATTTTCGATATTATGCCACTAACAAAAATGTTTCATTGCTCTTCATTATTAAGCTAAAAGTTGGACATTTAACACAGAATTTTGATTACCCATCACTAAGCTTTGGAGCACCACTCACACTACTCCACATAACGAACACATTGTGATCACATTATAGATGGGCTCGATAGGGATTTTGAAAGAATCATATTAAAAAAAATATAAAAATATTAAACGGCTAAAGAAAATGGATCCACGAGACAAAAACAAACTCGTAGGTAACAAAAGGCTTCTTCGACTTGAAGATGCAACTAGGCCCCCTAGTGGGTTTTGGTGATAAATGACAAAGAATTAAAATGTCTAATGGTTTATTGAGCTAACGTGCGCAATATCAAAGTCCACTAACCCACAAAGATAGATTGATAGCCCCTTATACAAATGTAAAAAGATGGACTCAAAGTGGAGCTTCAAAACTAATTTATAGCTCTTTGAGTCTAGAAATGCCAAAACTATAAATAGGGGTGAATTAGTCTTTCATGCAGGGAATATGTGCTTAAGCTACCAAAACCAAGCTTGGATCAAACCAAAAGCCATCAAAAGTCCGAAAAAGACCAAAAGTCCAAAGCTCTCAAATCATCCAAACTCGGGCATCACGAAGTTCCGTGAAGCTCAAGGAACTTCCGTCCAAAACAGAGTTGTTGGCGGAACTTCCAAGTTCCGTCCCGGGAACTTCTTCTTCAGCAACCAAGTCATCACGAAAGTTCCGTGAAGCCGACGAAACATCCATCAAAAGCGAGAGGGTTGTGGACGAAACTTCCAAGTTACATCCCGGGAACTTCATGTCCTTCTTTCAACACCCAAGTCATCACGGAAGTTCCGTGATGCCCACGAAACTTCCGTCATTTCGCAAATCTACCTCACAACGGCTCTTTTTAAACCCACTCCTATAAAATGACCTCTCCATCACTCGTTGAGAGGTTGCTGGTGCTTTTTGAACACTCTCATATTTCTCAAGCTCTTGCTCTCACCTCTCCCTCACCCTCCTTGTGATTCAAGTCTATTTGTGAGAGCCCCAACTCAAATCCAATCTTGAGAAGCATCACCCCAACCTTGAGCACATCTTCCCTTAGCAAGCACACCCAAATTCACTTGTTATTCTTGAAGATTTGTTCTCCTAGATTGGCTAGGTGTCGCCCTAGAGCTCCCAAGATTGTGGTGAGCCTTGGGAAGTTTGTGAAGGTTGTGATTCGCCTCCGGAAGGAAAAGAATCAAGCAAGAAGAAGAAGAAAATCAAGTTGACATTTGTGGTCACTTGAGAGGATTAGGGTTGAGAGACACCCGACTCTTTGTGAGCTCCTCAACAGAGAGGTAGGAATCTCTTTGTGAGGAGTCCGAACTTTGGTGAACAAATCTTGTGCCTCTCTTGTGTTGCTTTGTTCTTGTTCTTGCTCTTTTGTTCTTGTTTGTGGTTGTGAAATATTGTGGACGATCTACATGTGTGGTGTGTGGATTGAGATTTTCTGCAGGTGGAACACTCCTCGAGCAATCAAGGAAGGATTGCCTTCAATTAGAATTGTGAGACTTCGATCTCACTCTCCTCTCTTTGCTCTCCATTTTACCAGGAATGGAAGTTCCGTCCTGTCTGGACTCGATTGCTTGTTTAGTGTTGTATTTTTCAGGAATTGTTTAAATTGCGTATTCACTCCCCTCCCCCCTCTAGGCAACTTTCATGACTTCATATGCAACAAAGAGGTCGTGGATCACCCTCAAGGTTTGTCATGGTTGATTTTAGCGATGGATATCATCAAGAGGCAATCTAAATTGCAGCATGGTTCTTGATGATTCTACGGTGTGCAAGCACCAAATCATATAGTTGTACACTTTGCCTCATGTTAATCTAATTGGGTTCCTAAACAAAGGTTAATCGTGTACATGGTAATCAAAGAAGCAGGTAGATCTTCAGTCATCGAGGATGACGAACAAGAAGTGTTCGGATCCGATGATGAGTGTGTGCAAGACGGACCTGAAAGAGGAGCATCGTCCGGCCGTTGACGTTGTGGCTGCAGTGCTCCCTCCGTTCCGATATGTTAGCATTCCTAGATTCTCGAGGTGAAAACAACCGTGGAAGAAAAAGTCACCGCTACCCCCACATTAATGATTGCCCATCTCCCACCACCCCGTGTCTCCTCCGCCAACATCAAGCACCGCTTCACCATCCCCACGAGTGGTCGGAGATGATCTCGTAAGCCACGTCCGAGGAGGACGAGAGCCGAGGCAAGATCCGGGAAAGGGGGTTGTGACATAGATCCGGGAAAGATAGGGAGGAAGAGCTCGGCGGAGCACCCATGGTGGCGGTCGGGCTTGGTGAGGTAAATCGGCATGAGGGAGGGCGACAGAGATGTGCATCCATGGCGGCAAGCTCAGCTCAAAACCGACGCTCCGTAGGTTGGATGTGCTTGCACCGCCACGGTAAAGCCCGGGAGGGACTGCGACCTCACCGTAGGCGAGCGAAGCAACGAGTCGGGGAACGGCGACAACTTTGTCGTGAGCTTGGGAAGACGGGAAGAACAATGGCCAAGATTATTGGAGGCTAGGAGAGCGGGACCGTGAGTTGCGTGCTCGAGGCCGGCGCGTAGCGTCCGACCAAGGCGGGTGAGCAAGCAATATAACTTTCCATCGCTCGGTGGGGAGGAGAATAAAGGTTGTGGAGCCCACGCACGAATGCTTACTTTTGGTAACAAACCGAGAAGCTAGAAATGCTAACATATTAGAACGGAGGGACTAGTCATCATTGGAGAAGATCCGTCCACTGTGAGGAATCATCGGCATCTAGTATTCTAGTCCCCCGCATTCCATTTTACCTCGTGTCCGGTAACCTCCTATCATCTGCGTCCTACGCTATGAAGTATGTATGCATGCGCCGACCACGACCCATATCATAGAAGAGTGAGACCTCCATAAACTCTTACCTATCCCAATAGACACATGACCTAGCCTAGCCCCCACCGCCCTATTTCCTGTACCCACGTTCTTTCAATGCCAATACTGCTACTCATACATATGAGACGGCAGAAAAATGGGCGAGAAAAAACATATCTACTTTGTAACGATTCTAGTTTTATTAGACTCCTTACAAGCCAGCCAAGCCCTATTTTTGACAAGTCATAGAGTCATCCGCCCTGTTTTCCTCCTATGCTTCTCTATTCCTATCAATAAGCCCTTATCCCGATATTCCTATCAAGAAGAACTCTCTCTGCCTAGCTTTGCTAGCTTCGTTCTCCTTACCATAAAGTCTATTTATTATTGGATCTGACCTGTGAGAAACCAATCGGAGTTCCTACATTGGTATTACTAGTTGAGCCTATATGAGCGTACGTTGGATACGGTGCAGTTATATAAGCTAAGAAAGAGCAGCTTATAAAACCTTCAAATATACTGATCGGTGGCTAGGTCATTGGTGCTTCTGCTTTTCTTGCCTCCAACCATGCGGTACAAGCTCGGATATCTTTAGATTGAGCTAAGTGATATCGCTAGGCAACCCCAGCGAACTTCCAACCTAGATCAGTCCTAGAAGTTCGTTGCTCTGATACCGAATCACGGAAGAAGAAGAAGAAGAAAAGCCATTTAAAGACCCAAATATTCAGTTATATCTTCTAGCAGATAGTGGAAAAATGATCATCGGTTCGCGGATTGTTTTCACTCTGTTCTTCGCTTGAATGGAATTCTTCTTCTGCCTAGCTTTTGGTTCTCTTTTAGGATTGTCACGTTATACGTTACTCTTTCGTGCCGTAGTTACTAAACTAAACGAGACACCTCCACTTAAATCTACCGGCAAAGAGTCGAGCTTTGAGATCGATAGAAAACAAATTACTTTGACCGAGCAAGGGGGTCCCGTCGGTCGGAAGACGACGAAGCACATCCATCACCTAAAGGCCGGACTGCGGACAGAAACAGAGGATTTGCTATGGCAAAGACCCTCACCTTCCCACTATCCTCTAGCTTGACTCGGAACATACCTAACCTAATTAAGACATTTACAGAGGGGCTCGTTGCTAAGTGCATTAGATCTTGTAGCACTTAGCAACGGGGCCCTATCCGTTAGTATTTCACATAAGAAATCCATTATAGAAACTAATACAATTAGATTAGCTCTTCATAGACAAACTTGGGGTTTGCGAGCCAAGATAAGACCGGCTCGGGATCATGGGACCCTTTTCTATCAGATAGGAGGGGATCTTGTACAAAATAGACTTCTAAGTAATAACCCCATAGATCCTATATCTATCTATATAAAGAGGCAATCGTGTCGGGAAGCGGGTTTTTCTTTGGCCAAATGGTACTTCGAACTTGGAACGAGCATGAGGAGATTAACGAGACTTCTTTCTCTTTTGAGTTTTCCTGGCGGACCGGTCGCGCAAGATCTTTGGTCTTCCCCGGAACCGATGAAAAAGTGGGTCGCTTCTTATGGACGGAAGGGAGCGGAGCCCCCCACTCCCTTCCTATCGGCTTATTGTCCGAGCGAAGCGAGGTAGAAACGTTCCTTCCCCCAAGGGGAGGGTTGTTTATACCGAAGCGAGCGAGTCACTACTAAAAGACGAGCTAAGTGAAGCAATAAGCGACCGTAGGGAGATTATTGCGAGCTTAGCGAGTCTTAGCGCGCGTGCGTATAAATAGAACACACATACGCGTGCGTGTATAAATAGCACACGCACGCACACACGCATACGCACGCATACACACATGCACTTCTACGAAGTAGAAGTCAATACAACAACCTTCTTTAACAAAACGAGCTATATCTCCGTTTTCCAATCACTCTAGTATCATCTATCGCGTGCATACATGCGCACGCATTTTCGCGCGATTTATTCAAAACAAACAGGGTTCCAAACATACGACATACCCCCTCTTTCCCGACCTATCCAAATCAACAAAACCCCTGTTTCCTATTTCCACTACTTGCTCCGGCTTACCCTACCCTACCGGCTGCCCCTACTATCGGCTTATTCTTGGAGTGCTGCCTCGCGGGCTTATACCGCTCGGGTCTTACCATCCCTCGAGTTCGATCTCGGGACGGCGCTTAGGCCAACCCACCTACCTGCCGGGCCGGGGTTCCTTTCCTTGCTTGCCTACCTACCCGACTTACTTGCTTGCCATCCCCTGTTCCCAGTTCCAGAAAAATACATATCACGGATCCTTGCAAGTACATGCTTGGCTAGGATCGGCATACGCATACCTATACGTCGGGAAGCCAGGAGGGAAATTGCATTAAAACGACATGCACCGTCGGCCCTAAAACACATCAACAAAAGTGTTCGGGCAAAAGCAATCTTCCTCTTGACGGACGCCTTTCTTCGACTTCCCTCACCCGAGGAAATTCGATTCAAGGCTATTCCCATTGACGGAAGGGAGCGGAGCCCCCACTCCCTTCCTATCGGCTTATTGTCCGAGCGAAGCGAGGTAGAAACGTTCCTTCCCCCAAGGGGCGGGTTGTTTATACCGAAGCGAGCGAGTCACTACTAAAAGACGAGCTATGCCTAGGCTGCATGTGCATGTGTGTCGGTGATGCTTGCGACGCCGGTTCGATGGGCCCCTTCTTAATACAATGTTAGAGGAACGTTAGACCCCTAATCAAGTTATTTTTAGTGTTGTGACCATCATCGTGGGCAACCTCGACCTCTATACGCTATAACTTGGATGCACCACCGTCTTGGGTATCGCCTCCGCTGCTTCTCGCCTAACTAAGGCAGCCATGCGCCTAGGCTTAAGCCTTCGGTGTCACCAAAAGCATCCCTTTAACCTCCCCCTCCACCCCCCCCCCCAACAAACACACACACAATCTCATATCTCGTGCGGCGAATATGGGATCCATGTATATCTACCGCGGCGATCAAAGTGCAAAAATAGTGCAAGGAAATCATGCCTAAATGAAATTATAATATCCAAGTGTGGGTGCGCACGAGTAGCTTTGGTCGGGAGATTTTTTTAGGGAGGAACGAAACATGACTAAAAGGATAATTGTGTTTTTACTTTCACTCTAAATTATAATTGTGATTTTACCCTCACTCTTTAAAAGTGAAGTGTGACTTTGCCCCTACTAGGGTA
>JAUNZO010001549.1:0-15086 GCA_031894775.1 Chloris gayana | reverse complement strand
CCTGTCAGGCGCATCATACACAATGTACGGACTAGGAAGACATGTCAGTTCTGACTGAAAAAAAATGAACTAGTAGTAGGAAACAAATAGCGCGACGAACGTAGGAAGTTATTACTGACATGTTGGTGGGTTCATATGCGTCCAGGAAATAACTTGATGCCACACATGCCTCTCTTTTGGGCGGTGCAAAAATGAAATGTGTCATCAATTTCTTGTCAACTCTTTTATGCTATGCGGAATGCGGTCATATAGGGCTAATAAAAACAAGAACAAGATGATGAAGTAATTTGATGCTACAACATGCCTCTCTTTTGGGCAGTGCAAACGAAATGTGTATATCTGATCTGTGGTTAACTCTTTTAGGCTGTTATACGGCCACTAGAATATTTTGTGTTGGTGCAAAGTGCAAACAGTCTTGTCAAACGAGCTGGGAATTCTTGGAATCCCAGCTTCCTTTTAAATTCTGAGTCCGAACTAATTTACGAAAAATAAAATTTAAACAGCAAGCCCGTCTAGCTCAGTCGGTAGAGCGCAAGGCTCTTAACCTTGTGGTCGTGGGTTCGAGCCCCACGGTGGGCGAGGTTATCTTTCTCTTTTTTTCCCTCCATTTTTCTGTACTAAACCATTTTGACGTCTCCTAAAGTTACACATAAATTTATTTTGCCCTTTCCTAAAATCTGACAAAAAGTTAAATGTTATACAAATCTTGTGAGGCAGCAAGATTTGTATAAGGATAAGGATTAATGCTGCAGTGACATTTTATGGTCCATCCATTTGTTATATGCTTCCATATTGCGAGAGCCTTGTGCCATCAAACAATCCTAGCTCTTCATTGCTTTGACGGAGTATCTCAGGGCACGTACCGGTAGCACTACATTTAACTACTAGATATTCTTTGTGCCACAATCTCTCTAGCATAAAAAAAAAACACTCAAGTTGATCACGGACAATCTTCGTTTAATTTTGTTGACCCTGCACTTAAGAGATGAACCAGACAACCAGACCAGTTTACTCCTTTCAATTTCAGATCAAATGTGCACAATTTGAATATGAACTGCTCTTATGGTCTCGTGAGTACGGAAACTGCCACTGTGAGATGCAACTGAAATTTAATGTCAATTTTAACAACTGGATTAGTAGTTATTTTGTACTCCAAATTTGCTGCAGTCTTCATGATTGAAGAAAGTTGTGCATAGAAAAACAGATCTGGCCAGGTATTTCAGGATGCTTTACCAACAACAAACAATCTGACCTCAAACCAGCGGAAATCGGCTTCAGGTTGTTAATGTCACTCACTGCTACTAGAGATCAAGATATCAGGAAATAAGCTGTTCTATTTCTTTATGTTGCTTGTGTTAATCCAGTTGATTTATATGTGTAAATTCATTTTGTCAAGTCATTGAAATAACTAAACACACATTCTGGACAGTAGACTGGCAAAGAGCAAAATTCCACTGTATTTTTATAGCCATAGTAATCGATTGAGGTGATCACTTAAACATGGTAAAATTGTGATCACATATAAGGCACTAATTCCATAAGACAACGACTGAACTTGCAGTGCATTTGAGCTGACATCCATCATGTCTAAAACCAACAAAAAGTCATCCCAAAAGACAGTAGTATTGAAATTCTTTGATTTATTATGCACATAGAACAATAGAAGGGCCGGTCTTCGATAGAAAGGAAGGTAAAGAAACAGATATTGCAAACTATATGAGTGATTCTTATTCCTTGCCATCAATGATCTGATCTGATGAACGGGAAGTTTTTTTGTTTTCACTTTCACAGAGAATTCATTGGTAAGGTTCTTGTGAGAGTGAAGCCAATAAACGTAGCAGAAAACCATGACAACAGCATGAAGATTTCAGTAACCTGAAAACAGGGATGCCTATTTCATTCTTCATGTCTACTGAAATTTCTTCAGTTCTCTGAACTTAATAATATCCTTACAGGGAAACAAACAAACGAAAACACTGTTTCGGGAAACAGAGGCAGAGATATTCAGAAGCGATAACAGGAGAACAAAAACGTATATTACTGCAACACGAAGAACATTGCGTTGTTCATCAATCACTAATTATGTACAATGTTCCCTTTCGCTACATACACGTTCGTCAAAGATAAACATTGTCAAGTGCTAAATGGCTAACATCATTACAATGATCGAATTCTGCTGCCGTCAGTTTACAGAACGTGCTTCCTTGGAGTGAAGAATGCACGGTATGTCTTGGTGTGCAAGCAGCGCCTGCGCCTGACCCTGCTCGCGCGCGAAGAAGGCCTGATGCTGCTGCGTGACTCTGCTTTGGAGATCTTTGGCGACGGAGGAGGCGTGCTGGGAGTGTAGTCCGGCGAGGCAACACAGCTGGATGGGGTCGACGGGGTGTAGTACGGCGAAGCAACGCGGCTCGGCGGCGTCGACGGCGAGTAGTACGGCGACGTGGCTCCGCCGCTCTGTGGCGTCGACCGGGTGTAGTTCGGCGACGAGGATCCGCTCCACGGTGACGAAGGCGTGTACTCCAGCGGCGTCGACGGCGTGTACTCCGGTGGGGACGACGGTGTGTAATCCGGCAACGACGATACTCTCCACGGTGACGACGGCGTGTACTCCTGCGGCGTCGACGGTGTGTACTCCGGTGGGGAAGACGGTGTGTAATCCGGCGACGGAGAGAAACTCCACGGCGTCGAGGGTGTGTACTCCGGCGGGGAAGACGGGGTGTATCCCGGCGAGGCGGCGCCGCTCGACGGCGTCAAGGGCGCGTACTCCGCCGGCGTCAATGGGGCGTAGTCCGGCGAGGCGAGGATGTTCCCCGGTGTCGGCGGCGTGGGATCAAGTGAGGCACCGCGGCTCGACGGCGCGTAGTCCGCCGGGCCCGACGGCTTGTCCTCCGGCGATGCAGCAGGGGTCATCGGAGCGGGATCCGCCGCCGCCATGGGGCCGCCGCAACCCCGAGACGGCATCGTGACGCACCACCAGCAGCAGCAGGGCGCGTGGCTGCCGCTCGCCGGGGCCACCTCGATCCACTCGACCGAGGCGGCCGGCGAGCGCTTCATCTCGGTCGCCGCGAGCTTGCGCTTGCGGGTTCCTGCCGGCGCCGCCATGACAGGGCTGGGAGGAAAGGAGGATGTGATGATCTGGTTGCGGTTGCGCTGCGGGAGGGAGGGATGGAGGCAACTGCTCTTGTTCATCTCTTAACTGCTCTTGCGCCGAGTCCGAGTCGAGCGGGTGGCGTGGCGCCAACGCCGGGACTCCTCGTTCCGAGTCGGGCCGCCAGCTATTACGGGTGACGTGGCATCTCCTGTCCGCGTGGCAGGGCGCGGGGATTTCGTCAGGCCCAAGCAGAAGTGGCGGGATCGAAGTATGTAGATCACGACGTAAAACGAAGTAGTAAAACACAAGCAGAATAGAGGGACGAAATTCTTTATTGCTCTGTATTTTTCGTATTACAACGAGGACGTCACCTCAACTATTTATAAGGATGGAACCCTACCGCGTGTTGGGTCCAGGATTCGATAAGGAGCCCACATGGGCTAGAGTCCTTCTTCTAGAAGGTGGGCCTGGCCCAATAAGCGTTTTACAACACTCCCCTTGGGCTCTTTATCGTGATAAATATGCCTCATAAAAACTCCTTAAAAACCCAAGTGGGAAAAATGGAGAAAAGAGTACATATTACCACTTCTTATATTGCACGCATTTCCTCATCAAAAACCTTAATGAGAAAACTTCATATGAAAAACTCATAAGGGAAAAAGAGTACAGATGCTTTAATCTTCGTGATTAATGTTTATCGATCTGCATGACCGATATGAATTATCTTCGAGATAATCCTTTAATTCGGGAATGTGATGTACTTAGGGAAGTTCTCCCCCTGTTCCAAGCACTTCTCTAAGTCTGTCAATACCAAGCCAATACTTTTCAAAAGTGGAAGCTGGTAATGCTTTTGTGAACGTATCTGCGAGATTGTCACAAAATCGGACATGTGTCACCGAAATCTCTTCCTTCTTTTGCAATCATGCATGTGGAAGAATTTAGATAACATTTGTCCTATTCGACTTTATGTATCCCGATTGTATTTGTGCAATACAAGCTTTATTATCTTCATAGATAATTTTAGGGGATGAAGTATATGCAACTCCATAAGTATCCAATGTATAGCTTGACTTTCTTCGAACCATGCGCATTCTTTGACAGCTTCAAATGCGATGATCTCCGAGTAATTTGTCGATGTAGCAATAATCGAATGCTTCGTTGACTTCTTTGACTTCCACGAAATTGTAGTTCATATTAATTCGTAGTAATCCGAGATCTTCAATTCTTCTCATGTATCCAAGTATTTGCCAATGTCACATGGTCGGTGTCAAGCTATATCTCGCAATTGGATGTATATGTATTGTCTCGTCAAAAACCTTACGTGAGAAACCTTCGAGTAAACTCACTAAGGAAAAGAGTACAATACACATTCTTCTTGATTATTAGCTTCATAATAATCTATTCTTTGTGAATAGTTAATATGATCTTCATCATCGATATTATTCAATATGCTCCCCCTCACATGAACATTCCTTGAACTTCATGTTCAATGTCTTGAGAGTAATAGAGCAATGTGCTTCATCACATATATCCTTTCGTAGGATAATTCTTCATGCAAGTTGCTGCACTAATGCAACATTCTATTAAGATTTTCAAGATCATACACCAGTCTTCATTTCTAGTTGGGAATTACATCAAATATCTTCACTGATTGGTGGTGTTTATTCATAATTTGACTGGTAAAGTCATTCATCGACTTATTCCTTCGTGGATATATCTCTTCTACGAAATTTTCTTCATGGGTTGCTCTTCATGAGACTTCTCATTACAATGCTCTTCATGAGACAAACAATTCATATCCTTCGAGGACTTCATCATATGGATTCACATAATCCATTTGATTCAATGCATTTATTCAATATATCTTGCCAGAAACAGATAAAACATTTCATATGTGGGAGTATAAGTCTTCGTGACTTATGGACCATAAACTTTCACAATTGTTTATGATTCATCATCAATTGCTTTATTCATTGACCCGATGTAAATGCTGCAAGCATTTATGCCATGGACTTTGTTTCCGGATCCGAGTTCTCATAAGAGAAACAATAGCAATATTCAGAGGAATACTTCAATTCTCTCCCACATTCATCTCTTCGTGAGATACAAAAGCGAGAAGCTTCTTTACTGATTTCATTCATGAATTCGGTAGCTCCATATTCCATATGCATCAATGTAGCTTCTTAGAGTGGCCAACTCTAGAATCAATAATAATTCATAGAAATTGGATAAATGACTTCTATGTCAATCTACCTTGATGATATATATGTAGGCGTTCCTGCAATATATCAATTCAATGCTCATTTTACTTCGTAAAATATAGCTTCTAGTTACAACTTCAAGTTGTACTCCTCTTTGCTTCAATGCAAATTCATCCGGCATTCATTCAAGCTTCGTGCTTGAGTTCGATGCGTGCGTATATTCCTTCGTGGAATATTCATGATCTTTTTTGTCCGGTACTGAAGTTCGCCGATGCCGGAGCGGGACTAGATCTCGGTCGGGCGGGCCAGGATCCGGGTCCTCTTGTTCTTTGCTTTTTTCTTGATATTTTCTTGATTGCATGTTGAATCCGGCCGACGTCGGTGGCACCTCATCGAGGGTAGTCTTTCTTATTCATGGGTTTTCCTAGTACATGACTAGGGTTGGAATGCCGCAATCTTTTTCTTGATTTGTTTTTTCATCGATCCCCGCAAATAATGGGGATTAACGTGGCGGCCCTTGGGCTCGCGCACGGGCCATCCGGCGATGGCAGCCCCTTCATCTCATGAGGTCTCGCTTGCATTGGATGTGCCTAGATCCGGGTCGTAGCCCATGATGCCGTAGCTCTTCGTGGCTAACGGGCTTGTGCCGGCCTCCGTGGCTCGCGGCTAGGGTTAGGGTTTTAAACCCTATTTTTTTTTTTCGATCTACCTCTTCGTGAGGTTAGCATAAACAAGATCGGATCTCGGAGTTAAAGAACCACCGATCGAGATCTCGGTCTTGATTTTTCTTGCTGATTCTTCAATTTTCATTGCTTGTAGTTATCACGCGGCCCTAGGGCACACATGACTCTTCTTTGCTTATTTGAAGTTTCGAATCTTCATGCTTATTCTTCGATTTTTTTCTTGCTGGCTCGTGCGGCCCGAGGGCTCACGCACAGCCGTCTTCATTCTTTTTGGATCTGCAGCTCTCACACGGCCCGAAGGCTCTCGCGTGACTGCATTGCTGATTCTTTTTCATTGCTTGTAGTTCTCATGCGGCCCGAGGGCTCATACGCGGTTCTTCCTCGCGATGTAGTTTCTCTTTCGAAGTAGATCTTGTGCGAGCCGCCCTAGACAAGCTAGGGTTTGAGCGCCGCCGGGCTTCTTCTTTTGCTCGAAGTTGCTATTTTTCATAATCTTGGTTCGGGTATCGGGGCCATAGGCTCACCCGAACTCGATCTTTTATTCTTCATTAATCTTGTACCTCGGCAGATTCTGGGAATATTCATCCAGATTGCGGAGGCTTGTATGAAGTTTCGATTTCTTGAAGTGCTAATTCTTCTGTTTCTTCAATTAATCTTCATTGGACAGATCTTAGCTGCTTCGTGCTAAGATCCAATCGCACTCCTCCGGACAGATCTTGGCTGCAACGAGTCAAGATACATATTCAATTCGAAATTAAAAACATACCTCTAATCACCGATCTGCTTGCCGGTAAGTTTGATTAGAGCGTGCTGATAACGTGTTGTAGTATCGGCGGATCGAAGTATGTAGATCACGACGTAAAACGAAGTAGTAAAACACAAGCAGAATAGAGGGACGAAATTCTTTATTGCTCTGTATTTTTCGTATTACAACAGGGGCGTCACCTCAACTATTTATAAGGATGGAACCCTATCGCGTGTTGGGTCCAGATTCGATAAGGAGCCCACATGGGCCAGGAGTCCTTCTTCTAGAAGGTGGGCCTGGCCCAATAAGCGTTTTACAACAGGATCCACTCGAACCACAGAAATTGCGAGTTTTTTTTTAATCGGAGAATTGTGAGTTGGAAGTTGGGACGGTAACAGCGCCAAGTCGGCAGGGGTGTCTGCTGCACACTAGTCGTGTGAATGTTGCAGACATCTCTCTTCAATGTTGCACCGAGCATTTCCGTGACAGCAAGTAGTATCAGGATCAGCAAACTCTCAAGATCAACTCACCTCGACACGCGGTTGTATGTGTATCAGCTGAGAACGCTGGCACTTTGTTAGTTGAACACGATGAAGCATCCATGGAGCCATGTTGGTGAGTGAAACTTACACCCTGCCATGGCAAATCAAACTAGTTTTACATGCCATGAGCCTAGCTCACCGTTGACCTGGTTACTTGATGCGACAGAAGAGAACCAATCACACGCTATATATCAGCGCACGATACCCGTCCTTGTATGCCATGCATTGCTTGTACATCTTGATGTCTATAATATGTCTGAAAGCGTGGTAGAAAGTGATTCAGAAGGATGATCTGGTGAAAGAAGTTTAATTTTTCTGATTTTTTTGGAGTTGCAGGACCGCTTTTGTATTTTAAATTTTGATAGTAAAGGTTCTTCAGGGTTCAGTTCCACCGTTGAAGCCAACAATTCCGAGAGAATCACAGGAACCAAGTGCTTCAGGACTTGGCAGCACTTCTTCATATCGAATGAGAGTTGCGTGAAAATTTCAGTTGCCTGAAAACAGGGATGCCCATTCCGTCGTTCATGTCCGCTAAATCTCTTTTCTACTGGAATTTCTTCAGTTAGCATTGTAGCAGCTCGATTCAACGAATTTGCTAAAATTAACCGACGTGTCGGGAAAACAAAAAGAGGAAAATGACATGGATGAAACAGAGACAGACAGACGTTCAGAAGTGATGATAGGAAAACAGCATACATTATTCAGCAAGCAATTAATGGATGGGCATACACTAGCACTGTTTTTAATTTGCATGTTGCGGGCAGCCTGATTTAATCAAGGGCAACATTCACTTTCCATTGCTCAACTGTTGGGCAAGACGATGACTGACGCATTGGGATATGATAATGCCAAAGTGCCAAGGAACGAATGAATAATGAGGAAAAAAAGAACAATCGAATTACACCACGGGCATCATCCTTGGATGCACGGTATGCCTTGGTATTCAACCGGCAGACTGATATGCTCATTTAGGTCCTACTACTACCAGAGTCCGAGATTCAGAGGAGCCGCTGCGAAAGAGACATGGGAGCTGAAAGCAACGAGGGCCGTCATCACGGCCGTCACGAACAGAGCCCGGACGAAGCTGCCACCTCTCACCTCCTCCTCCTCATCGTCCTCGCCTTCGGATTCAGATTGCCCGCCGTCCTCACTCACCTTCACCGGTGCTCTGCTCTTCTCCTTGTGCTGCTTGCTCTGTTTCGCTGGACACTGCCTCCTCCGCTCCTTGCTCCTCGGGACCTCGCCGTCGGCCATGGCAATCGCCTTTGCTGGCTTCTTTGTCTTCTTCTTCCTGCGCTTCTGCTCGGCAGCGCTACCCTTCCCCGACGGGCGACCACGGTGGTGGTTGCCTCCATCGCCTCCGGCTGCGTTTCTGCAGCAGCAATAATCTCTCTGTTATGCTTCGCCTCGTAGCTGTCGCCGGGGTCCTCGGCGGCGAGGAGAGCCCACATGTTGGCGCTCGCCGTGATGCCGCCGCCTTGCATCTTCTCGCGGATCGTCGAGTTCAGGTTTGAGCACCCAAAGCAAGATGCAGCAACGAAACGCGGCAAGCGGGTCTCCAACGTTTGATCGCTGTGATTGCCGGATCACCCTGGACCCGGAGAACATAAAGAGCGGCAGACCTGAGCTACGGAGTTTCACCTCGGAATCGGACACTTGCACTGGCGAGTCCGATAGGCATGCGGAGTCCCACACGATCTAGGATTTTTGGCCTGTGTCAATCAACAAGTTCCACTTTGATTCATCTTGGATGAAACATCCAGATCGCTTACCTACTGTGGCAGAATTTGGAATGAGCCACCAGGCACAAATAACGCTGGCACTTGAACACGATGAACCATCCATGGAGCCATGTTGGTCAGTGGACCTTACCCAGTAACCATGTTGTTTGCTTTGGCTTCTCTGCCAAGTCGGAGTGCCTGCCGTGAACTTGTCCCGTACGGGGAAGGACGGAATACAGAGGCTCCAGCACTCTCTGCATGGCAAAAAGGTTCTTCTGCTGCAAGTTGGATGGCTCAGTTCCACCTGTGAAAGCCAATCAAATGCTCGTGGGCTTGGCGGCACTTCATGCCTGACAATGCCTTGAAAATTTCAGTTGCCTGAAAACAAGGATGCCCATTCCGTTGTTCATGTCCACCATATAACTCTTTTCAACTGCATCATATTGCTGAAATTTCTTCAACTTGCATTGTAGCAGCTCGATCCAACGACTTTGCCAAAAATTAGCGACATGTCGGGAAAACAAACAGAAGAAAATGATACTCAAGAAACAGGGGCAGTGATGAGACAGCATACATAATTACATTATTCAGCAAGCACTTAATGGGGACACATTAGCACCATTTGTAATTTGTATGTTTACGGGCAGTCTGATTCAGTACTAATCAGGGGAACATTCCCTTTCCATTGCTCAACTGTTGAGAAACATTGGGATGTAGTACTGCCACGGTAGTTGGATGTCTATACAACTCCGACGTCAAAGTCAAATCGTACACGGATCACACGGTGCTGCCATATTTTATAATTTGTTGGATATGTGTACCGATACCACGGTATTGTCTCCATTAACCAGGTGCGAAAATGCTATTGTTCCACTTCAACAACGGATTAAAAAACCCTCAACAGGTCTTCTAGCATAGCATCGATATAGATCCAGGGAAATTTTCAGTCCACCAACTGAGGTCTGAAGGGGCGATCAATGTTGTTCTTTGATTTCTTTTATCTTAACTAGATTATCAATGATGGACATGATTCCTGTCGAGAAGAGACTAGTCTCAATGTCCGTTTGAGACATACACGGATCACACGGTGCTGCCATATTTTATACAAGATGGTACATTCTGACATATGTTGGTTGTGGTTTCATATGCGTCTATGAAACAAGACAATATGATAAAATAACTTGATGCCACACATGCCTCTGTTTTGGGCGTGCAAACGTAATGTGATCGATTTCTTCTCAAACAACCCTGGGAACTTTTGGAAAGTCATCCATTGCTTTTGAATCTCACATTTCCTTTTAAATACTGAGTTTGGCACTGGATACCAAACACCGGTGTTCTAAAAAAAGTTTCTAAAACATGAAAAATCCAGTTCAGGAAACTCTAGAGAAAGTAATATTTTTTCAGTGTCCAGCCCGTCTAGCTCAGTCGGTAGAGCGCAAGGCTCTTAACCTTGTGGTCGTGGGAACTTTTTTTGTATTTTTTTTGGGTTCAGCCTCATGCACTCGTGCTCGACTGGAACAAAATGCACCCACGGGCCACGGTGGTCGAAGTTGAACTTTTTTTGTAATAATAATTTTTTTGGGTTCAGCCTTATGCACTCGTGCTCGACTGGAACAAAATGCAATTTGAATATGAACTGTTATCATCATAATGTAAGTACGGGGACTGCCACTGAGGTGAATTTTCAGATACTTAACTAACATTTAGCGGAAATTTAATGTTAATTTTAACATGCCTGATTTGTAGTTATTCCTATTTTGGTGCACTCATCATATTTTTGGAAACAGTTTTGGATAGGAAAACAGATCTGTGCCTAGGTATCTCAGGATACTTTACCAACAACAAACAATCTGACCTCGGACCAGCAGAAATTGGCTTTGGTCGTTAATGCCACTCACTGGTACCGGAGATCAAGAGATATTAGGAAATAAGCCATTCTGTTTCTTTTCAGATACTTAACTAACATTTAGCGGAAATTTAATGTTAATTTTAACATGCCTGATTTGTAGTTATTCCTAATTTGGTGCACTCATCATATTTCTGGAAACAGTTTTGGATAGGAAAACAGATCTGTGCCTAGGTATCTCAGGATACTTTACCAACAACAAACAATCTGACCTCGGACCAGCAGAAATTGGCTTTGGTCGTTAATGCCACTCACTGGTACCGGAGATCAAGAGATATTAGGAAATAAGCCATTCTGTTTCTTTTCAGATACTTAACTAACATTTAGCGGAAATTTAATGTTAATTTTAACATGCCTGATTTGTAGTTATTCCTAATTTGGTGCACTCATCATATTTCTGGAAACAGTTTTGGATAGGAAAACAGATCTGTGCCTAGGTATCTCAGGATACTTTACCAACAACAAACAATCTGACCTCGGACCAGCAGAAATTGGCTTTGGTCGTTAATGCCACTCACTGGTACCGGAGATCAAGAGATATTAGGAAATAAGCCATTCTGTTTCTTTTCAGATACTTAACTAACATTTAGCGGAAATTTAATGTTAATTTTAACATGCCTGATTTGTAGTTATTCCTAATTTGGTGCACTCTTCATATTTCTGGAAACAGTTTTGGATAGGAAAACAGATCTGTGCCTAGGTATCTCAGGATACTTTACCAACAACAAACAATCTGACCTCGGACCAGCAGAAATTGGCTTTGGTCGTTAATGCCACTCACTGGTACCGGAGATCAAGAGATATTAGGAAATAAGCCATTCTGTTTCTTTCCTGTAGCTTGTGTTAATGCAATTGACTTATATAATTTTAGAGTACTGCTATAGGTCCAACCCGATTGTCTTACTCATGTACAAGTACAACTCAATTTATTATAGAAACTAGATACCATTATTTGAAAATTTTGAACACCTGGTTCCCATAAATTCATCCAGTCAGAAAAAAGTTGGATATTCATGTTGGCTCTACGACAGTTCTCGTAGTTTTATGTGTAAATATATTTTCCCAAGTCATTAAAATAGCTAAACATAGATTCTGGATAGTAGACAATGTCAAAGAGCAAAACCCATAGTAAAAATCGAACATAGACAGTAAGAGAGCAACAATTTTCTAAAGTTAGATTCCCATCTTTTATAACAAAATGAGAAATCAAGAGTTTACAACAAAAATGTTTGCCTGACTTCTAGGTTAAAGCGAAAATAAAAGGGTTTTCGGTCTCCTGGATACTCTAAAAATGTGGTTTGGTATATCTTTTCTTTTGGTCTTGTGGATACTGAAAAAACATGGTTTTTGTCAGCAAGACACTACAACAGAAAAAGTGATTATTTTCAAATTTTTTTATCTCAATGTACAATATGCATTGCAACTTAAAATTTGGCACAAGCGAACATTATTGTATTCGGTACCCATGTAGTTTTTTT
The DNA here is from genome assembly GCA_031894775.1 of Chloris gayana. NCBI lineage: Eukaryota > Viridiplantae > Streptophyta > Magnoliopsida > Poales > Poaceae > Chloris > Chloris gayana. Next base: position 2,716 of record JAUNZO010001549.1, on the reverse strand, counting down.
TCATATTTATTATTGATTGCTTGCATAATTTTTTAACTAATGAATATTTATTTTCAGAATCAAACTATGCAAATGATCAACAATAAATATGAAAAAAGTGTATAGGGAATACAATCATGTTTGCTTGTACCAAATTTCAACTTGCAATGTATATTCTGCATTGAGATACATTTTTTGAAAATAATCAGTTTTTCTACTATAGTGTCTTGTACACAAAAGTCTTGTTTTGTCAGTGTCCACGAGACCAAAAGAAGAAATATGGTGTCCAGGCGACCGAACCACGTTTCTAGAGTGTCTAGGAGACCAAAAAATCCAAAATAAAATGGTATACAACCAGACTAACAAAAACAGATACATCATTTTCTCATGACACCACTGGAATTGCTTTGTTATTCATCGTGAGGCCCCGTCTCTTCCTCCAAACTCCTTTTAGCTTGCATCATCTCCATTGACTGCAAGTTCATCAAGCTCTTGTGACTGTAGAACACCTATAGTCTCCCTTGCAACCCCTGAGAGCTGCTTGCAGCATTGAATCCATGGCTGTCACAGTTATCTCTTTCATGCTTGCACTTTTATTTTTGTCAGCCATAGAAACCTCGTAAATACAGCTTGAGGTCATTCCCCACTATCTGTAGAATTCTTGCAGTGCTAGGAGTTGCTCCATTCAAAACACAATCATTGCTATGTTTTTTGAGCTGCCAACCGACCAGTGAGCCAAGTCCTTTACGAAATCATTGTTGACACCTTGTGTTGAAGAGTGTTGAGAATGGAGAATTATATGAATAGAGAAACCAATAGATTAGCGAATTGGCTATTTTCTTATTGATCTCAAGGTTACATATATATAGGGGATTACAAGATAAATGTTATTTCTAACATCAATGCAATCCATAAATTCTCCATCCGATGGTAGCAATAAGGCTCCTTAACCATGGCTATTACATTATCTTAACAATGGCTGTTATAATATAGCCTTAACATGGCCTTCGCGGCTCAAATCATGAGTGCTACATTGATGAGATCAAGTAAGGAATTGTAACACTGCCCCTTTTAGTCGAGTCATCTTGAGATCAAGATGTCCTTTAATTCCTTTGAAAAACCTTGTGGGAAAAAATAGGAATAATACGTCTGGTGATTACTCGATCATGAACCTGCAAGCAGGTTTAAGGAGTAATCCATGCCCTGATTATCTCTACAAAAACCCTGGTGCGGAAACCATGAGATAAGACATCTGCTTGCATCAACCATTGTCTCATTAAAAACTTTGTACGAGAAAACCTGATGGTAAAAACTCCTAAAAGAAAATAGTACAATGTGAAGCATCTAATAAGGTCCATCATTCAGAAAGTCTTCCCTAAAGCTTGCAAGTCTAGCTTAGCCATCTCATACCAATTCCCTAAACATATTTCTCGAACAAGGAACTAGGTATAGGGACTTAGTGAAGAGATTTGCCAGATTCTCACAAGACTTTGTCGGTAAGTTGTCTATTTCTCCACTTTGCTGAAACTCAAGGGGATAAAACGTCTTAGGAGTAATATGTTTGGTGATGTTGCTCTTGGTGTAGTGTAGCCTGTTTGCAACTGCGTAATATAAGAAACATTATCTTCATAGATAATGGCAGGATATTATATATGAGGAATCAATATCACATGATGGCTCAATATGGTTGATCATCTGCGGAGCCACACACATTACCATGATGAATAGTGAGATGATTTCAGAAGATTGGTGGAGGTAGCCACCAATGTTTGTTTAGATAACTTCGATGATATAGTAGTTCCTCCAAGGTATACAAAACTTGTCTGTGATCTGAAATTGTGAGGATTGGACATATAACAACAATCAATGTATCCAACCAAGATAGGATAATCCAAGATCATTAGTGCCATTCAGGTACCTAACGATTTGTTTTCCTTCGGTCCACTGACGCTTGGTTAGGACAGCACTATATCTTGCCGATAACTTAGTCGATGGCAACTCATCTATGGGGACCAGATCCGAGGAGGCATGGCGGCGGCCACGTGACGTGAGGAGGTGGAGGGGTGCAACTTATCGGTTGGGGGAGCACCTTAGTAGCGGTGACGACCATTTCTGCCATGGAGGAGTAGGGGTGGCTGATTAATCTTAGAAAAAAAATGCAGGAGGTTTTGTAGGACAGATTCACTGAGAAAGATTCGGAAGTGCGAGAGGATTTTGCGAGGGATTCATGTACGGATTTGCCTGTTCGTATTTGTAGACAAGTAGATCTCAACATAGTGGCTACAACATAGAGGGGTTTCGGCTTCTTCGTGCCAGGCTCGATTTTTGTTTTTTAATCCTTTTTCTCTTCTACAATCGAATTAATTAGTTTCTTTGCATTTTCCTTCTTCTAATTTCACAAGGATTCCTTCCTTTTCATTTATAGTTATTTTCCCTTACATATTCATTTTAGATGCTGCTTGACTGAAAATTTAGCGCATGTTTGGTGATCTATATCCAGAAAATTAGTTTTTTTTGTTATGGAGCTATGGGCTATTAAACCGATAATCATACAAATCCTAAATCAGCATTAATCCTGGAGTGCCATTCTAACAAATAGGGTTTTGTTTTCTTGGATATACATTTGGATATAAAGTATTTTTCGAACTTTTGAAGAATATTTAAACTAAAACCTCTTGTATGCCATCTTAGTCAACATGTCATTAACACAGCTAGTCCTATCTAGCATTGAGACAAC
>JAUNZO010001548.1:0-18772 GCA_031894775.1 Chloris gayana | reverse complement strand
AGAAGTTTATCTGTTGAAACGCCTGAATCTCACTGCATTGTTGCTTTTGTAGTATATTGGTTGAAGTTCTTTGTGTTTTCTAGTATTCATTTGTCTACAAAAATATGTGTTCTGAATATTCAATTTAAATGGTGTCTAGTTAATGCCTATACCTTGTTACAATGCTACCAGGTACAAGATTTTTGGAAAAGCTCTAGCAAGAATCCAAAGTGACAGCCAGGTTTTTGGTTGATACTGTCATTCATGTAGTTTTTTTTAGATACTGTTTGTTTCGGTTCTTAGTAACTTCGTATGTTTTGTCAGGTTGCGGCAAGAATCGGCCACCCTATTACTGGATATGGTCATGAAACTAGAAACCGTGCAGCTCGGCAACGAATCCCGAATAAGGTTTGGATAGATGAGGATGGTGTTGAACATGTGGAGGTAGCATTTTCTTGTCTCTGCTACTGGTCTCCTTCCATTGTGTGTTTTTCTTGCACTAGAAGTCTTAGTAGCAAATTCAACAACTTAACTGTTGTGCTGTGCAAGAATTGGTGGGAGGTGGGAAATTACTCTCTTAGAGTTCATTAGCACCTTAGCAGCAGATAAAATGGACCAATAACTTCCCTTGATCTAAAACATACGGACAGCATAGGTCGGGTTTAAAGGTCATCTGATTGCCCTTTAGAAGTTTATGTGCTTGCAGATAATACATTTGATTTCAAGTTATCTAGTTTTAATACTCCTCTGTTTTTATTTTGCTGACGTTCAGACAGAGGATCTTAGTTCATTTTTGAACTAAGAAACCTGTCCTAACGTCAACAAAAAATGAATGGAGGGAGTAGTTGTTTCTCACATTGTTCATATATGGCTTCAGGTGAACTTTCACATCCGTGGTCCACATGGAGCTGGAAAGGTGTATTCAGAGATGTTCAAAGATAGTTCTGACCGCACATGGAAGTTCACATATCTTCTTGTTGACATTGTGTCACCACATCCTACACGTTTAATGTTAGAATCCTATGTACCATCCTACACACCAGCATAAGGATGCAAGAATTGAAAGCAGTTAGCAGGGAGACAATGTTGTAAGGTGGAGAACACAGTACTCTTTATATGTTTCTATGCGCACATCAGATTTATGCCTACATGGTTTCCTATTTTGCATCCTCTTTTTAGTTATAAGTTCAGAATTTTTATCTTCCTTAAAGAATAAATATTGAGAGAGGAGGATGAAATAAGATACTTACTGATTACTGGTACCATAGACGCTACTTTGTTTAGATCAAGGCCATACCAATACATGCATGAACCAATAGATTGCTTATATCTTCCCAACATGAGGAAACTTTCACGGGTATCATTCACATGCTGTCAGTTCCATTTCCTTGATGTTTGATGTTCATTTGTTTTATTTGACATTTGTCTAGTAGTCTGATGATAGATGTAAATATATATTTTGCGCTTTATTAGCTTTGTTGCCAGTACTTTATTGATTAACCTTGGGACTTCTTCAAGCAAAACGTGTAGAATTTGACGTTGCTAGCCAAGTGTTAGTTGACTGTTTAGTTCATTACAGGCTCTAACCCATAAATATGTTATTTAAGCATAATTTAGATGCAGCTGTTCAGCTAACTTCAAACTTTATTGAGATTTTGTTTTCTCCCACCAGAAGAGTTGAGTTTGGTGAAACCGGGAAGATTTGAATCAAGCTTTGACAAATCTAGGATGATACCAGTTCTAGCAAAGTTGGGAAATTTTGGAACAAGCTTTCAGAATGTTGGACAACAAACCTGTACTGTTCAAGAATAACTGGTTCTTCGATCATTAAAAGGCAAACTGGTCACAAACAGTCAATCATTCTGTTTCAGTTTTTCTAAAAATTATGCAGTACCCAACATTGATTAGAAGATGTCCTTCCTGGATTTTATTTAGGGTTATTTTCATATGCTGATCCCAACAGTATCGAGCATCTTTCAAACATGTGGCTTAACCTGATAGCAACTCAGATTATCACTGGACTATTGGGCAATTAACTAACGTTTAAATGCTTGCTTCATGGCGTAAATCTAATCTTGACTGTTTAAAGCAATTCCTATTTATGCGGAATATTTTCTTTTACAAAATAAAATATAACCAGTGAAAATAAATAACTACTGCCATGATGTCTTGATGTGCTGTTCTTACTGCTGTCAAGCTAATATCATTGTGGAAGATCGTACGGTTATTTGGTAGCGATTCTTACCATCGTATGATGCTGTTTGCAACTTTAAGCCGAGAATGCTTTCCCGCAAAAACAAGCAATCCAAGGTAATGCTTAATTTCTATTGCACGTATCTGCATTACATAAACAAAAACACTACTCCTAAATAATTATATTTCTCATGCCCCTGAAAAAGCATCCTACCGAGGCAGACTTTCTGGATATTCGTCAACCTATGCATCCGCCCCAATGATCAGCCCACTTCTCATCTTTGTTCCGAACACTTCCTGTTTCTTTCTTCTCTAATTTGTCATCTACCTTGTGCTCACAAATCCTTCTCCAGATTCGCCCTTTAGACTTTTTGCAGCAAGCTGGTTCCGATCTAAAGGTTCAGTCCCTTCACTTTCCATCATGCATGGACCAAAAACTATTCTCAAATACACCATAGCGAATTAGCCATCGACCATGTGAAATATCCATTGGTGCCCTCTTGTCGCCATCTTCGAAGTATGCAGCATAGCTTAACCAACTAATCACGCTGTCGCTGTCAAGCCTCTACCTGCTTCAAACCTTTGCCGAGCCAAGGCCGCTTTCGTCCGCTACATCAGCGTACCCGATTTGAGCAAAGCTGGAACCGGGAGGCCTTTAAATTCACCTGCTCCCATAACAGGTTTGGCTGAGTGGATGTACCTTTCAGAGCTCAGTTCTTGCCTGCGGCAGTATCATATCGTCCAGTTTCGCAACGCTCGAATGCTCGAAACACTGCGTCACGTCTGACGTGGAAAAGGGCACGTATCAACTCCGCTGGTCAAAGCATTCCGAAGGAAGCATGTTCCGTAGTAGGCCTTACCCTCTGAAGAATTCAACGTATTGTTTCAATTTCAACTGATCTGTGAATTCTGACGAACCCATCTCTGAATTCAGCTTAAAATAGAACGGCGACTTGGGATTTCAAATGGGTAATGTATCAGAAACTGATCGGAGAAGGCGTCTTTTTGTAGCAGATCCTGACCTCCGAATGCTAGCAACCGCGCGTACAGACGTGCGCAAAACATAAGGTAATCGTCTGTCACTTGCAGAATGATGCGGGCAGACTTGGTACGGAAAACGATGAGAAGGAAGAAGCTGCATACTTTATGTGTTGTTAACGCCTGCCGTTGAAACGTTCGTAATTTGATACTAGTGTATGTATGGAGTCCTTTTCAGAGACACGGTCATCCCGTGGCTCCGCAGAGAAGCCAGAAGATCGCGTTCGCTGTCCTGTCTCCCTCTAAAACTTACAGTTGCTTGAAGCTTGCTCAAATAAACTCACAGTAAATGCCAAAAAGCATCACTTGCTTGCACGCTTTGCAAAAAAAATATCGGGATAATGCTTTTGCTCGACGTCCCTAGCTAGCAACTGGCCTTGCCACTTCCAACCTAGATTTATCTATCTCCTCGCGCATCAGCACATGTTTGACAAGGAGATGGGCAGAAGCAGAGCAGAACGGAACAGCGAAGCTCATGGCAACAATAAACAAGCACAAGGCTTTCCCCCACATGATGCATCATGCACGCCCATATCCGTTTGATGTGTGCATATCCTAATTGAGCAGTTGGTCGCCTATGCAAGGATGAAAAGCCTGCGGATTATAAAAAAGATTGAGGGCGTGTTGTGCTGCAGGAACCCCCGGCCACCATCCCAGAGACAGACATGCAGTCCACACTGGGATACCACGAGTCCGCAGCTCTTCTTCCCCCAAATTCCGCTTAGGATCATGGCCTACCTGGCTTTGTGCCACCTACCAAAAATAATTTCCAGGAGACCAGCAAGTCCCGGACAAACGAACAATCTTCCTCAATTCCTCAAGGTGAATAATAAAAGATCCGATTTAGTATTCTATCACCTTTGGAATCTATCCCCAAATGATGGCACCATCATGCCTATGCCAGTCTAAACTCTTTATGAAACTGAAAAAGAACCAGAGATTCATTACGTTCGTTCAAGAGCAGTGTAGCTACATGCTAATCATGCGATTCAAGTTCAATCATGCACCGAAACAAAGAGCTGAATTGGTCTCTTATCAGTCTCACCAAATACCCCAACAAACCACTCTGGAGAAATGCTGTTCTCCAACTAACTTTTAACTAACATCTAGGTGTACATGTGAACAAATGTACCCCTCTCGTCTACCAATGCATGACAAACAAACAAAGTCAAACAATAACATCACCGAGCCTCCTCACCTCAACCACCATGACAGCAAAACATCAACGCCGTCTGCCGAAAACGCCCCCGCACCTCCAATTAATCCCTGCTAATACTTCCATCAGGGTCCCGTGTACGTGTTTGGTTAGTACGAGTCGTATGGAGTTTTCAAACTCAAGGGCAGGCATGGAAAATTGGCTCAAAGTGGCCAGTTAAACCTTCCCTATCCAGTTCCAACCCGCTCCCTCCTTGTACAAGCAACAGCAGCAGCACACCGGCCAGGTTCCGAGAAGAGCAACGAGAGGAAGGTGAGGACCTGCCTCTGAAAGCAAGCCATCATTGGCTACCAAATGCAGGCATGCTTATAGCGAACAGGACAAGGAGCAGGGGAAGAAGAAGAAGAAGAAGCGGGAGCTGCAGGATAGTTGGGAGGAACCAGCACCATGTCCTATGATCAGATGCTCCGGCCACTGATCGGGGTCGGGCCGTGGGGGGCCGCTCACCATCACGTCGGCGGCGGCGACGCCGTGACGCGGCAGATCCTCAAGTGCACGCGGTGGCAGCTCGAGGAGACCACCGACTTCGTCACCTGCCCCTACCACTACTACTGCGATAGCTCCTACCCCGGCGACTACTCCGCCGCAATCGGCGCCCTCGTCGCCGCCTTCGCCGCCTACTGCTTCCTCTCCACGCTCGCCTTCACCGTGCTCGACCTCGTGCGCGGCAGCGCCCCGTCGGGCGGCGCAATTCGGGGGATCAAGCGCAAGTACCTGGTCCCCTCGGGCCCGTTCCTCCTCCCGCTGGTCCTGCTCGCGCTGGCCAAGGGGCAGCGCGTCAACTCCGTGTTCCCCGTGGCGCAGCTGGGCCCGGCATTGCTGCTGCTCCTCCAGGCCTCGGCGCTGGCGTTCCGGAACGAGGCCGACGGCGACGTGCGCTACGCCGTGCTCGAGGCGTCCACGGTCTCCGGCGTGCTGCACGCCAGCCTGTACCTGGACGCCGTCGTGCTGCCCTACTACACGGGCCTCGAGGCGCTGCGCTGGTCGCGCTTCTCCGGCGAGTGCGCGTCGTGCCTGTGCCGGATGGAGCCGCTCGTCGTCGGCGGCACGGCCGTGCAGTACCGGGGCCTGTCCAAGACGGCGCTGGCCATCATATTCGCGCTCTGCTCGCGGATGGTGTGCCGCATCTACGGCGAGGAGCGGCTCAGCGCGTGGACGCGGTCCGCGCTGGAGGCCGTGGGCTGGGTGTTCGTGGCCGCCGACGCGGTATACCTCGTCGGCTGGGTGGCCGTGGAGGGCGGCGCCGTCGGGGTCATGGCGTACAGCCTGATTGCCGGGCTGGTGTTCCTCAGCGTCTTCGGCAAGGTGTACCGGTTCCTGGCGTGGGTGGAGACGAGGCAGTCGCAGTGGAAATCCAGCCTCTGCCACAGCGTCGTTTGATTCGTTCATCCCATGTATGTAAAAAGAAAGAAACAAAGGATCTTCCATTTGCACAGCTCTTCCTCTTCTTTTGCTTGCTGTACAATCGACACAACGGTGAAAGAGGTGCGGAGAATTCTTTTGTTCATGTTTACTAATTAGCATACTCCATTTCTGAAGACATTCCAAATATTTTTTTAGTTGATGACACTTCAGAGCTTCTTCGATTCTAATATGCAACGGTTTTTAATAGAATACGGTTCACCTTCCTATTCATGCTGACCACATTCTGATGCCAAGGCTACGGATCAGACAACGTAACTATACACAACTTGTGTTTTATTTTTCAAAAAAGAAATACATATTGATTCAGCAATTCAGCAACTGGTATTAAGAAAACAAAAGATCCGTGCGTGAGCTGGTTTCAGAAAAGTGCACGGGACAAAGGATCAACAAGAATGTGGTGGTTCAGAACTTGGCCTGGGTAGATCAACCAGGGACCTAACCACTGGCGGCTCCTTGAAGCCAGTTCTTGGAGCCTTCCTTTCTAGCCTCTCGTAGCTCTGTTCTTCCTTGTCCTCTTCAGTTAACCGCCGCATCCCATCTGCTGGACAAGTTGTTGGAGCACTCACCTGCTGTCTCGGCAAACATGGATACCACATTCTGCATTCTCACCGCAGTCACCGGTCGCACACGTGCGGAATTTATCGGATCATTACTATGTGTACTTGTCACAGAAGACTTGTTTTATTCCCATGAAGCAGAGGTGTTTGACATTTAACTTAGTTTGACTTCTTGCTGACCAGGCGGCGCCCGCCTTCATTCTTGAACAGAGTAGTTATGCAATTCTTGAACAGAGTTGTTCTGTCTGGAAGAAAGTCCGGCACGCCCCGTCCGTCAGTCCTGCGAATGATTAGGTTGGATTAGGTGGGTTGAAGAGGCCCGCGAGCGAACTGGAACGGGTCACGGTCAGGTTGGTGCCCAAATCAACGAGGCCTTCGTGAACCGGAAGCAAAAGCTTTAGCTTCAGGATAGCATCCGGTCGCTGTCAGAAACAGTCCAAGCGCGTACGACGGCTCCATGTCATCGTGCGTTATTGCCTCCCAACGCCCGCTAGATTCATCGGTTTATCATCAGCATGTGCATCCAAGGCGCGCGCTGTTGATGTTGCTTTGTTGTTTCGGTGCCCTTGATTGAAGGTGCATAATGCCGGTTGTAATAAAAAGGAGAGAAGATTCTCCGTTTTTGTGTGCGTCCAAAAGAGCTTCCTGTTCCTGAGCGTTGACGGTTGTTGAGCCGACGGCAGTACGGGTTTGTTCGTTTCCTGGTATAAACTTTAGAACTGTCACCAAAAAGAATTTTATTATTTAGAAGTAGTAAATAAAGTTTAATTATAAAATAAATTGTAGGCTCTTAGACTAATTTATGAGACGAATCTAATGAGGTTAATTAAGTCGTGATTAGAAGACGATTACTCGTAACATCACTTTAACAAAATTTAAATTAATTAAGCTCATTAGATTCATCTCGAAAATTAGCACCAATCTGTCAATAGGGTTTTGTCATTAAATTGATCAAAATACTCATAAATAATAAGATTCTATTTGATGTGACAGATCTTAAATTTTAGAAGGCAGGAAACGAACAGGCCTAAAAGATTGTGCCTGGAGTGTAAAGTTAAACAGAGTTTAGTTAAGGTTTCTTCTGTAATCTAATGCCATGCTGCTTGCGGATACAATGCGTTTTTGAGATGACCCGAACACCAGTGATGGACCTGTTTGGCAACGAACTAGTGCAGGACCTGCCGCCTAATTCTGACTTCGTCTTCGTGGATGCCACAGTTGATTATCAATTTATCGTGTAGCACTTTGTCTTCGTAATCCTGTTCCTGATTGCGTGCACACAACTTTGTCCACCCGGGCAGATTGAACCAGCCATTCACGACTCATCACCTATCACTCTACCACGGATGGACCCAGCCACGATCGATTGAGTTCATGAGACACGCCCGGCGACGTTCCCGTATGACCCGATTTCGATCGAGCTAACCAACGTAAAAATAAATAATTGTTTGATATTCTTCCTATTTTTGATTTTTTAGAACTATTATATTTTTGATTGAGATGTAAATTGTGTTGTTTGAATATACTGACCCGGATCCCGCAGTCTTGTTTTTTTAAGAACAATCGGTCAATCCCGCATTCCTTCCTGGTTACTAAACTTTTGAAGGCGCTGAGCTCTCGTAATTTGACTTCCACTAGTCCATCAACCCATGCAGTTGCATAGGTTACCAGTTTTAAAATACACAAATCGGAGATTTATAATTTCCTGATGCTCAATATGTAGGAATCATTCATTATTTACTTTATCAATTCAACGAATGAAATGGCAATAAACTCAATGGGCTATTTATTCATGTCTTGATCATGAAGTACTATGATCCACATGTGTCCGAGTTTTTTTCTACATTCTTTAACTAATAAATTATTGGGTGATTTGTATACTTATCAAAACTGTGTTCCATTCTTATTTGTTTTCTTTCAGCATATTTGATGTATACATAACCATTTTTGTTTCTGATGTTTTATAAAATGTTTTCATTGCAAGATGATTTTGAGAAGTTATGTGTAGCAGTCACATCTTTGTTAGGTTTAGTTTTGTAAATACATAATCTACTTAATTAGAAAAAAATAGTTCATGGATGATTTAAATTGCGTTGTTTGAATATACTGACCCGGATCCCACATTCTTGTTTTTTTTAAGAACAATCGGTCAATCCCATATTCCTTCCTGGTTCCTAAACTTTTGAAGGCGCTGAGGCTGAGCTCTCGTAATTTGACTTCCATGTTTCCGTTCGTGGGTCACACTGCCTGAAACCAGGCCTCAAAAGGCCGGCCCAATACGTCCCTTGCGCCGACTCACTCCGTTTCCGACTAACTACGGGATTAGTCCGGTCCATTTTAGGTTCGGACTCAAGAACCGCCATATTGAGGAGGGAAGCCCGGTCCGCGACTTCCACCCGCGTGACCGGACCACGCGCTTCCGCCTCCACCATCACCCGGCTCGAAAGTTCCCCGGATCTCCGCCGCCGTCCGCCGCCATGGAGAAGGAGAAGAAGCTGTCCTTCTCCATCTCCTCCTCCAAGTCCAAGCCGCCCAGGCCCACCTCACGCCCCGCAGCTGCCGGCGAAGATGCGGAGCCCCGCTCCTCAGCGCCCGCGCCGGCCCCGCAGTTCGTCACCGAGTTCGACGCCTCCCAAACCCTAGGCCCTGCCACCGCACAAGCCGTCATCGCGCCGCTCCCCAACTCCGGCAACTTCCTCAACCATCGCCCACGCAAGCCATCCTCGCTTCCCACCCCCGAGGAGGAGGCCGCGCTCGCCGCGGAATCGGGCGCCGGCGGTCCCTCCTTCGTCCTCGACACCTCCACCGCCCCCGAGGACCCCTCTTCCAGCATCGGGTACGGCCTCACCCTTCGCAACTCGGCCACGGCCGCCGACAACGCCAAGGAATCGGAGAACGCGCCTCATCAGGCGTTGGCCCATGTATCCGGTGGCGACCTCATGCTGCAGCGGTACAAGGAAGACATGGCCACCCTCCCCGAGCACCGTGGCATGGATGAGTTTCTCGATGTCCCCGTGGATGGATTTGGTGCGGCGCTCCTTGCTGGCTATGGCTGGTCCGAGGGTAAAGGTATTGGTAGGAACAATAAGACCGGTGATACCAAGGTTATCTCGTATGACCGCCGTGCTGGTACACAGGGGTTGGGTTACAACCCCTCTGCGGCTGATCCAAAGAAGACTCGCGCTGGCGACTGGATTGTTGGCGAGAAGAAGCCGACAGAGAATGGGTCTGCAAAGAAGAGGGACAGGGATAATAGGGATACACAGCAGGAGAGGGATTCTAGTGCCCGAAAGAAAAGGTCTGGTGAGCAAAGGTCAGAGCGAGAAGTTCGTGAAAAGGAGAGAAATGGCCGGGATAGCCGAGAAGGAAAGAGTAGCAATGGCAATGGTGGATCTGTTAACAAGGTCCGCTGGTTACAGAGCCATATCAGGGTTCGGGTTGTTAGTGAGAAGTTGAGCAAACGGTTGTACTTGATGAAAGGGAAGGTTGTCGATGTAGTGGGTCCGACAACTTGTGATATAATGATGGATGATGGGTCAGAGCTGGTGCAGGGCGTGGATCAGGATATGCTCGAAACAGTTCTGCCTCGGACAAATGGACGGGTACTTGTGCTCTATGGTAAGCACAAGGGTGTGTATGGGCACCTGATAGAGAAGAACTCTTCGGATGAGAGTGGTGTGGTGGAGGATGCAGATACGAAAGATCTGATACGCGTGAGATACGACCAGATTGCTGAGTATGTTGGAGACCCAGAGTTGCTTGGGTTCTGATTAATTTCTTTGAGGGGCTGGTGTTTTCCTATGAGGAGCTCTTTGCTGGTAATGTCTAGTTCTTAATGATAAACTGTCATTATTTGTTGGATGTAAAACGTTGAAAAAACTGTTAGCGTGCTTTAGATGTACCTTTTTTCTGGAAATTTGCTACTCATTATTTTTTAATGGAAGTTTACTTCTTAATTAGTCTAGTTTCAAGTTTCAACACCTCATAACTATGCAAGAGAGGTTTTAGTATCTCAACTTTTGTGATAGAAGCTGTTTTGTCTGGTAAAGACTTGAGTGTGTAATTCTGTTATGTCATGCTCCCTTGTGTACTTGCAAGATAAATTTCAGTGCCACGTTTCAAGAGGGTTTCCCTGAATAACGTCAGCTTGATCTTGATTTTGGATTTTTCTATTATCACTCTGCTTATAATGGACATTTGCATGGCCTCGATAAGGTTTTCTATACATGATTCTGATCAACCGTGATCCTCTAATTACTGTTAACCAGACATGTGTTCAAGATGAAATGACAGATTGTTATGTACTTACATTTTTAGTTTAGTTTTGCATCTGGAAATTAGGGACTCTGTCAATGTCCTCATGCTTTTCAATGTCTTAGAGTTGACCCAATAGGCCTGCCTGATTAGCTTGAAGAACTTCAATAATGCATTCTAGCTAGTCCTAGTATTCTCCAAATCAAAATTGTTTGTATAAGACTAGTGACTAGATTAATTATGTATAGTTCAATTTTGTCAAATTAAGGTATTGTTTTCTGTTAATTTGGATGTGAGATAGTTGCATCGTAACATTTGGCATGGATTATCTGTAAAGATCTAAGCTGAGGGGTTCCTGGTCTACATAACATGTGGCAATAAAATTTATATTTAGGGGAGTTACATAAGTTGTAAATCTCAAATAGCCTATACATAGGGAGGCAGATGTGTTGATAAGTTTGGAATAGCAGAATAAAGGAGGTATGGAAAAACTTTTCTGCCCTGTACTGTGGGGAGAAACGTTAGTGATCTGTGTTACCTATAGACAATATATAGATGATGGACACATCAGAAATCTCCTGCTGGAACTTCTCTCAATATGTGCATTTTTTTTCTGCTTTACACGAGGGATATTAATCGTCCAGGTCCTGATATTCTTTTTCCTCCTTCTGGACAGATTGGAGATCATGTTGGGGTGCTGGAAATGTGGACAGCGTCATTTCCCCAACGCTTGGTAATGGTTAAACCATATGCAAATATTTGGTTTTTGCTATGTTGATACTGCCCAGATTGCTTTAGAATCAGCTTGAGTCCTTGGTCAGTGCAGATTTGTACCTCCCACCAGTATTTGTAACTTGTATATTAATTCACTTTATAAATGGAGGAAATTGCTGGTAAGCAGATGCTCCATGTGCACAGCTAGGAGGCCATTCTGTCGGTTGAAAGTTAAGTTTTGATGCTTGTGATCATCAATAGAACGCTACTACTTAGGACCTGAATTTATCATGAAGCCTTCATGCATGTATCAGTGAGCTCTGCAGCTGCCAGTGGGTTTTTTATAATGCTCGGCACCACCAGGTCAGCATCAGCAGCAAAAGAATGTGTGGATGGTAACGGTGCATATTTGACTGCCATCCACACATTAATTTTTTTTAAAAAAAATTAGAAACACTATTTACTGTTTGGTGCCTCCACATATAATGGTGCATAGCAAATCTGATGAGCATTCACACATTCCATCACACCCTGCTTGTATCTTTTATTTTCTCTTATTTCTCTTTTTTTCGGGGGTGGGGGAGGGGTTGGAGATAGATGTACTGTATGCGAAATGTAGGAACTGAGATTGTATCATTGTTCGTGACTTAAACTATTAATGATATGTCATTAATCCTGAGTTTTGTGGCATTGCTTTCTGAAGTTTGGGATTGCATGTATCAGTTATATTTCGAAGCTAAAATAGCTCGGAATTGACAAATATATCTCCGCATCAAAGAATCACAATAAAGCTGAACTCTAGTTGAGGACTGAGGAGAAAAAGGCTCGAGTTCAGTAAGTGGACTTAACTGTCATGCATCGAATAGGACTGGCATCGGCTACTGTTTACATTTCGTTTCAGTGAACCTGTTTACGTTTCGTTTCAGTGTACCTGGCATTTGTAGATCCATCATGCCTGGCACTCTTAATCTTTCTTCCCCGCAGGCAGGAAATGGCTGCCAAGATCCCCGAGTTACGTCTACACGAGAGGGCTGTCTGCCTTGCTGTGGTTTCAGAATGTCAATGGTTTTTCGATATAAACTGTAATCTCACTGTAGCTCTTATGGTGGTGACTGTATATCCAGGCAACCTATCAGCCAAACGCTGAATGTGGATCGTATGCTTTCAGGCTAACCAGATAATTTCACATACACGTACAGGCAGCAGAAATACCCAGGCAACCTGTTCACCTCTATACGGTAAGGCTGTCTGCCTTGGTGGCTATATTCTGGAGTTCATTATTTGATTTTGAATATAGGATCAGTACCTTTTCTCGTCTAAGGTGAATAGGTGATCACACCCGGCTAAACAAGACATGGCATCGCAAACCTTTGTTTGGGCCTTGGGGAAGCTAGAGCGATATGGCAATTTCAAGTAAGAAAGAACCTGAACGCGGATGCAGCTGTAATTCTCCACTTCCAACCATGGCAAATGGCACGAGTGATCTGGCAAAATGGCGCCACACACCAAAAAAGAAAATCCAAAGAAATCACGTGATAGCTTTACAATCTAGCTACTCTCAGATTTCAACCATCAAAATGTGGAGGCATGTTAAAAACTATTTTGTACGCTGTTCTTCAAAACAATGTTTAGAATCATCATCTGACCTTCAAAAACAAATTGTGTGGCTGATTACGTGGAAATGTTATATCTATTTCCCTTTCTCTAACTCATTTCTCTGACCCAAAATAGCCAGACATATGAAATGTATCCGGTACTACCTCTTAGTTCCACAACCCACTCTTTATTTCCAGAAATCCAAACATCACCATATGGTTCAGCAAACTCTCCAAAGGATGTCTTGAAAACGTGAGCGAGTAAATAATATATCAAATAAGAACCACATGCACAGTGATAACATCTTAAATGTCCCAATAACCTACCGAGAATCTATCTACCTTGAAGCCAGTGACACTTGTTCAGGTAACATCATTCTGCTTCATGAGAGACAAGAATGAAACATCCAAACAATGTACAACCAAAGGAATTGGCTGACCATATAGCATGACATAAATGATAGTAATAGTTTTTGAAAATAGGTAATAAGAAATATTCAGCAAGACATTGTGCAGATCTCAGAAACATCGGTATAGAATGTACAGCCGCAGATTCACATCCAACCAAGAACCTGAATTACTAAAAGGAAATGAACGGAAAGCTTGTTGAATTCAGGATTTAGATTTGATAACTGACCAATTAAACTATCAGGAATAGTATTGTTAAGGATCTTACTGTTCCTTAGATGGTACTGTATTAGTCGATCATAAACAAAAATCTAAAAACACAGTCGATGCAAATATAGAACTGTCACGCACCAAATCATAGTTAGCAATCAGCAGATATGGAACATGTTTTCCACGATGTCTGGATATGTATGTATTACTCTTATTCATTCACCATCGAGCTGATTTTCAGTCGCTGGAGAATTCTCCAGGGACACACAATTGCATTGTAACTAAGAAGCAGTAGCAGACGCAGAGCCGGACGCCTCAGCCGGAGCTGCCTCGTCATCCTTGTGCTTCACCATACCCGAGTCGACCAGGATGGGCACCTCGGCCGCGAGCCAGGGCGCGAGCCCGAGGCATAGCGCGTGCGCAATCCCGAACCTCGGGCAGTTCTTCGCCCACAGCGGCTTGAAGTGAACGGTGAGGCAGATCTTCCCTCCACGGTACATCTGCGTCCACCAGCAGCAATCTCAATCAACAGAAACAACAGGTTTACCATGCATGAACACAGAGAGAGTAACCCATTCGAGGTTAGCTTACCTTGTGGGTCTTGCCATCGAGGGTGGGGAGCTCGATCTCGGGGGCAACTTGGGGGTAGGCGACGGGGATGTCGAACTGGAGGGGAAACTCGTAGCGGCGGAGGTTGTGGACGTACCAGCAGGTGCCCTCCCAGCGGGTGCCCTCTGGGTTGGCGGCGGAGATGCGGAACCAGTCGTTATCCTTGGCCTTGTTCACCGACGTGTAGGCGATCAGCGCGCGGTACTCCTCCTTGAGCCGCTGCCGCCACGCCTCGCCGTCACGGGGCCCCGCACGGATGGAGAGCAGCGGGATCTCGCCCACCACGCTCTTCGTCCCCTTGTCCCATCCCTCCATCGCCGAAATCAGAGGAAGAGGACGATGGCGGCGTGTTGCGCTGCGGCGGTGGAGCGGTGCGGGGTGGGCGAAGGACAGACACGGAAGAAGATGCTGGCGCTCCGCGTGGGATCGACGCTTTGCTGGGGAACCGGCTGGCTGGTCTAACGTAAGCGCATCCGCGGCTGTTTTTGGGCCGGGTTTTTGGGCCCTTTTTTATTCCGGCACGGCTCACAGTGTGGCCGGGCGACCGATCCGGCAAACCAGCTGCTGGTGTGTGCGGTCACGGGTACAAAAGAGTACCGCTATAGATTCAATCTGATTGTCTTATTTATATACAACTCAAATTATTATAGAAACTATATATATTATTATTTGAAAATTTAAAACACTTGATTACCATATATTCATCCAGTTAGAATAGAATTGGACATTCGGGTTGGCTCTACAACAATTCTCCGAAATAGCCAAACAAAATAGCCAACTGATCCTTTGAGCCGGACATGAGACGCAAATCCTATTTGCTCGCTTCAAAAGTCTAAGTTTCCACCTCCAATAGTAAAATCGGGCTTCATCCTTCCTAAGTTATTAAGACCGCTCATTTTTTTTTCTCACTAACTTTTGCTAGAGGTTTTTATTGGGATCAACAAGGTTTCACGTGTTGATAGAAAATACCACTCACCCCAGTGTAATTGCGAGGCTGGAGAATAAACTTCTCTCCATCTGCATAGTTGTGCGGTGCTCACCGACGACAACGGGTGGGCATGTTGCGTGACGTTCGGGTGGTGACAGGCCTCCCCACACGGTGTCGAGCTAGAAGTGGCTCGAGATCTTAGAGACGAGAGTCACCCTGCTCAACTTTCACATCATCGGCGACGAGCACCGCCTTCACAACTACATCTCTATGACAACCATCCACCCATCTCCCGCCTCGTCGGACTTCGCCATCACCATGTCTAGTCCTACATGGTGTACGTGCTCGCAAGGAAAATGCCCGAGGAGGCGGGCATCTTCGTCAACACTAAACACTATCATCAAGTGCAACTTGGTCGCTGGCTAAGACCTATACTCACACTATCATTACCAATTTTAATTTGAAGCGACACAATTTTTTTTTCTTTTTCGGTATTTCGATACCTACTCACCTCACATGAATAGTTCAGTTCAAATAAAAACATGATTTGGCAAAGGTACATAAAATTCTAGATTTGCCACTACAACAAATTCAGAATATCAAACTTATGGATATATCCACTTCAACTCCATCCCCATCAACTTCTATCTTTTGATGGCTAATTCCACGAGTGAATTCTAGGCTGGATTTTAAGTTCTGGTCCTCCTCTTTTTGATTATCATAGTTTGTGATTACTGTCAAGTTCACCTCTACGTGGAGTTTGAGATGTCGACGATATGGCATGGCAATCGTAGAGAAGGTCAATGGAAGAATGGATATGGAGCTAGAGGGAAGGGACAAGCTCCTCTCGTGTTCATGACTGAAAAGGTAGATACTTTTGTTAGCGCTTAACAAGATGAGTGCTCAAGGACCGACGGCCTCAGTGGATAGTAAAATAGAACGTGAAATTGTGCTGAGCTCCCAAACAGTGGGAGGAAAGCGAGGCGGGAGGAGGGAGTATCCGAGACGGCAACGGGCCTAATCCACCCGGCAGTGGGCAGAGACGACGATGAGGAAAAACAAGGCCACGAGAGGAGGAATTCGACACAGTAAAGATACGGTTGCTTCGGCCTCTCTTAGGCCCCCAGGTGCTAAACATAATCTATGCTCTTACGTTTGGTTCTTCCTACTATTATTGAAAGAGAAATACTTTGGTGAGCATAGGGGCATGTGTCCACCCTAACTTTTCTATTAATTATGGTTAAATATAAATATTGAATCTTGAATTATACTATTAAACATGTCGGACTAGTTGTAGATATGTTGTCAAATCATAAATTGAAGTACAAAAACATCAAATTCTGACAAATTCATGAAATTCTATTAAATTTGATGAATTTGTCAGAATTTGATATTTCTGAACTTGAATTTATGATTTGACAACATGTCTACAACTAGTATGACATGTCTAACTAGTATAATCAGAGATTCAATATTTATATTTAACCATAATTAATAAAAAAACTAGGATGGACACATGCCACTATGCCCACAAAAAGTCATTCTTTTATTGAAAGAAGAAACGGGGGTTTGGGTTTATGTATATGTATGTAACGTTGCTACATGTACGAAGAAAACCGACACGAAGATGGTACGAAATTGTTTTGTCACATGACCATGGCTTTCACTACCTGTTTGTCGCTATGGCGCGCCTATATTTCTCGGGCCTTCTATTTTTCGAGGAAAAAAAAGACTACATCAAGCCGCCATGAACCTTTCCACCGGGTAACGCTGATGTAAAGTAGGATCAAACCTGGGCGATTAAGAGCATCGATTTGGCTATCGCTAGATTTGATTGGCGTGAGCTTTTGCTAAAAAAAAGAAAAAAGAGAAAGATTGACATGAGCTGGAAGGTGGGATTCTAATGGCGTCGAGGCACCGGAACAGCGAATGGGAAAATATTGTTATGTATAGATCGGATCATGAAGAGAAAATATCAAGATGGAAGAAGCATATAATTTGCAGGGAGAAACAGGCCCCCTAGTCTATGGATTTGGCGGCAGAAGATAATGAGCGGGCTTTACTTATTGGTGGACCTCACCTAGTTAACATCTGAATACCTGATTAGGAGAAGGGGAACAGCCATCCAATTAAGTCACGTGCGGGAGGTTCCTTCATAATGATTTCGTAACTCAAAATTTAGTACGTGTAGACTTTTCGTAGGCGAGTCCAATTCGGAAACCGAAAGTCCGAAACTGATGTGGGTTCCGGTTTTTGTTCGGTTGAGTAAACTGGGCTGGCAAGGCCATCTCGGACTCGTCTCCCAAATGCCGTAGAAGTGAGCCCATTATCTGTTGAACTTATGCCAAGGCCACGAGAATGACCAGCCGGGTTTCACGGCCCATATACTGGACGGCCACGAGGCCACGAGTTCACGAAAACTTGGGGGAATCGGCCCAGTCCAGTTTCACGGTGTCCCGCCAGCCTGCGCCTTCCTTTAGGTGCTGAATGGGCCGACTTCGCCGTTGGGTTCGGCGAGAGCTCGTGCGAGCAATGCGGCACCGTGTGACTTCTTGGCTGCTGCTGGTTTGTTTATGCCGCGCTGCATTCCCCCACATCTCAACCGCTCTGTAGCTTAGATGATTAGTGGGATTATTAATCGCAGTCTCCGCAGCATGAAATAATTTCCTAGAGAATCGTCGCTACCTGGTCAGGCATGGCAACGAGGGAGACGGATGGATGTCAACTTCAATTATATCTGGCACCCCCGCATAATTCCTGTGGTTGCAAGCTGCTAATCATCTCACTCAACGCACTTGTTGTACAGTAGAGGGCAAACTAATAATGTCGTGGTCGGTTAGTAGATGCCAATTACTAATTCCAAGTCCAAACCTTTATTTATTGTCTGTTTCTTGTGACAGGGCCAGTCTGGTCGTTAAGGAGAGAAGGAAACAAACACCGGTAAAGTGTGACCTGATTATTCTTGTAAAGTTTTTTCGTGCAACGATTACGAGATGAATGACCTTTCTTCGGAATTACTAAATAGAGATTGAATTCTTCACATGTTCGTTATTGTAGATCAGGCACATGGTAAGACATGCACTTGCGGCATGCATGTGTAGTCATTCACTGTAGAGGAAACACTGAAAGACAATCGGAGCTAGCAAGCATGATCCTGCCCCCAATCGAAGCCTGACGATAATTCCCGATTTAATCAGCCAGCCCAACGAACCGGTAGAACGTTCAACCAACCCAAGCCCACGCGGCTAGCACGTCCTCATGCTGCTCCACGCAAGGACAACGCCTGATATGTTTACGGCAAGTTGGCAGAGTCCCATGAGAAATGATTAAGTGAATGTCAATAAGCCGCAGGCCGGGGAATCTGCTCTCAGATCACACTGCTAATGCTGCTGCCTCTCTCATGCTTAATGGCGGTAGCAGAGCAGAGCACTTGCTTGCAGGTAGAGCGCATCCCAGAGGGAGATAGAATAGTGCGTTCTGAATTATTAGATCGCGGTGCTCCCTCGTGCCTAACGGTACAGAATTTGTTTACCGGCTCCTTTTGTTTCCTCCCAACTGCTGTGTGGACGGCTCTCCTAATTCTCGCGATCCGTCTGGAACATCTTTGTACTATTTTCAAATGGGAATATACGCAACTTGGGTACGA
>JAUNZO010001547.1:0-20446 GCA_031894775.1 Chloris gayana | reverse complement strand
CTAAGAGGAGAAGCGTCACAAACTTTTAAGGAGAGGATGCTAGATGAGGGACCTTGGGAGGAGGGAGAAGACGTCGACGACATGTGGTTAAAGATGGCAACATGTGTTCGGAAGGTAGCTTCGAAGTGTTTGGAGTGAGTAGGGGAGGCAAACAGAAGCGAAAGACACCCGGTGGTGGAATGATGAGGTGCAAAAGGCTATCAAGGAGAAGAAGGATTGCTTCAAGCGTCTACACGTTGGACGGAGTGCAGCCAACATTGAGAGTTATAGAATAGCGAAGAGGGCAGCAAGGCGAGCGGTGAGTAGAGCTAAGGGCCGGGCATATGATGACCTTTATCAACGGCTAAGCACGAAGGAAGGGGAGAAGGATATTTACAAGATGGCTAGAAACCGTGAGAGGAAGACAAGGGACATAAACCAAATCAAATGTATCAAGGATGGTGCAGATCGACTTCGGTGAAGGATGAGGAGATCAAGTATAGATGGCGAGAGTATTTCGATAAGTTATTTAATGAGGAGAATGGGGGCCCTACCCTTGAGTTGGACGCTTCATTTGATGATACCAACAAGTGCTTCGTGAGGAGAATTCGTGAGATAGAGATCGGGGAGGCCTTGAAGAGGATGAAGGGAGGTAAAGCGATGGGTCCCGATGGTATCCCCATTGAGGTGTGGAGATGTCTCGGTGCTAGAGCGGTAGTATGGTTAACTAAGCTTTTCAACCTCATTTTTCGATCTAACAAGATGCCCGAAGAATGGAGGAGAAGTATATTAGTACCGATCTTCAAGAACAAAGGAGATGTTCAAAGTTGCACTAATTATCGTGGGATTAAGCCGATGAGCCATACGATGAAGCTCGGGAGAGGGTTATCGAGCATCGCCTAAGAGGAGTAACAAGAGTGACCCAAAACCAATTTGGGTTCATGCCCGGGAGGTCGACCATGGAAGCGATTTTTCTAATGCGACAATTGATGGAGAGATATAGGGAGCAGAAGAAGGACTTGCACATGGTCTTTATTGATCTCGAGAAGGCGTATGACAAAGTTCCGAGAAATGTCATGTGGTGGGCTTTGGAGAAGCACAAAGTTCCAACCAAGTACATTACCCTTATACAGGATATGTATAAGGATGCGATGACTTGTGTTCGGACTTGTGATGGGGACACCACCGACTTTCCAATTAAAATAGGACTACATCGTGGGTCAGCATCGAGCCCTTACCTATTTGCTTTGGTGATGGATGAGGTTACAAGGGATATTCAAGGCGATATCCCTTGGTGTATGCTCTTTGCCGATGATGTGGTCCTAGTTGATGAGAGTAGGGCGGGGGTTGATAGGAAGTTAGAACCGTGGAGGTACACGTTAGAGTCAAAGGGTTTCAGACTTAGCAGGAACAAGACCGAGTACATGAGGTGCGATTTCAGCTTGACTACACATGAGGACGGAGATGTTAGCCTCGATGGCCGGTGGTGACCAAGAAGGATACTTTTCGATACTTAGGATCGATGCTACGTAAGGATGGCGAGATTGACGAAGATGTTAGGCATAGAATTTCAGCCGGTTGGTTGAAATGGCGTCAAGCATCCGGCGTACTTTGTGATCGGAGGGTGCCACAAAAGCTAAAAGGTAAGTTTTATAGGACCGCGATTCGCCCGGCAATATTATATGGTGCTGAATGTTGGCCTACAAAAAGACGACATGTCCAACAATTAAGTGTAGCGGAGATGCGTATGCTACGGTGGATGTGTGGACACACAAGAAGGGATCGGGTACGGAATGAAGATATTCGGGATAAGGTAGGAGTGGCTCCAATTGAGGAGAAATTGGTTCAACATCGATTGAGATGGTTTGGACATGTCCAACGTAGGCCTCCGGAGGCACCGGTGCGTAGTGGGGCTCTAAGGCGGGCCGATAATATAAAGAGAGGTAGAGGTCGACCTAACTTGACTTGGGAAGAATCGGTCAAGAGAGACCTTAAGGAGTGGAATATCTCCAAAGAATTAGCTATGGATAGGAGCGCTTGGAGGCAAGCAATCGACGTGCCGGAACCGTGACCTTTATGTTGCTCTAACTTTGTGTCTTATGGGTTTCATCTCTAGCCTACCCCAACTTGCTTGGGATTAAAGGCTTTGTTGTTGTTGTTGTTGTAAAGTGAGAAGTTTATCTGTTGAAACGCCTGAATCTCACTGCATTGTTGCTTTTGTAGTATATTGGTTGAAGTTCTTTGTGTTTTCTAGTATTCATTTGTCTACAAAAATATGTGTTCTGAATATTCAATTTAAATGGTGTCTAGTTAATGCCTATACCTTGTTACAATGCTACCAGGTACAAGATTTTTGGAAAAGCTCTAGCAAGAATCCAAAGTGACAGCCAGGTTTTTGGTTGATACTGTCATTCATGTAGTTTTTTTTAGATACTGTTTGTTTCGGTTCTTAGTAACTTCGTATGTTTTGTCAGGTTGCGGCAAGAATCGGCCACCCTATTACTGGATATGGTCATGAAACTAGAAACCGTGCAGCTCGGCAACGAATCCCGAATAAGGTTTGGATAGATGAGGATGGTGTTGAACATGTGGAGGTAGCATTTTCTTGTCTCTGCTACTGGTCTCCTTCCATTGTGTGTTTTTCTTGCACTAGAAGTCTTAGTAGCAAATTCAACAACTTAACTGTTGTGCTGTGCAAGAATTGGTGGGAGGTGGGAAATTACTCTCTTAGAGTTCATTAGCACCTTAGCAGCAGATAAAATGGACCAATAACTTCCCTTGATCTAAAACATACGGACAGCATAGGTCGGGTTTAAAGGTCATCTGATTGCCCTTTAGAAGTTTATGTGCTTGCAGATAATACATTTGATTTCAAGTTATCTAGTTTTAATACTCCTCTGTTTTTATTTTGCTGACGTTCAGACAGAGGATCTTAGTTCATTTTTGAACTAAGAAACCTGTCCTAACGTCAACAAAAAATGAATGGAGGGAGTAGTTGTTTCTCACATTGTTCATATATGGCTTCAGGTGAACTTTCACATCCGTGGTCCACATGGAGCTGGAAAGGTGTATTCAGAGATGTTCAAAGATAGTTCTGACCGCACATGGAAGTTCACATATCTTCTTGTTGACATTGTGTCACCACATCCTACACGTTTAATGTTAGAATCCTATGTACCGTCCTACACACCAGCATAAGGATGCAAGAATTGAAAGCAGTTAGCAGGGAGACAATGTTGTAAGGTGGAGAACACAGTACTCTTTATATGTTTCTATGCGCACATCAGATTTATGCCTACATGGTTTCCTATTTTGCATCCTCTTTTTAGTTATAAGTTCAGAATTTTTATCTTCCTTAAAGAATAAATATTGAGAGAGGAGGATGAAATAAGATACTTATTGATTACTGGTACCATAGACGCTACTTTGTTTAGATCAAGGCCATACCAATACATGCATGAACCAATAGATTGCTTATATCTTCCCAACATGAGGAAACTTTCACGGGTATCATTCACATGCTGTCAGTTCCATTTCCTTGATGTTTGATGTTCATTTGTTTTATTTGACATTTGTCTAGTAGTCTGATGATAGATGTAAATATATATTTTGCGCTTTATTAGCTTTGTTGCCAGTACTTTATTGATTAACCTTGGGACTTCTTCAAGCAAAACGTGTAGAATTTGACGTTGCTAGCCAAGTGTTAGTTGACTGTTTAGTTCATTACAGGCTCTAACCCATAAATATGTTATTTAAGCATAATTTAGATGCAGCTGTTCAGCTAACTTCAAACTTTATTGAGATTTTGTTTTCTCCCACCAGAAGAGTTGAGTTTGGTGAAACCGGGAAGATTTGAATCAAGCTTTGACAAATCTAGGATGATACCAGTTCTAGCAAAGTTGGGAAATTTTGGAACAAGCTTTCAGAATGTTGGACAACAAACCTGTACTGTTCAAGAATAACTGGTTCTTCGATCATTAAAAGGCAAACTGGTCACAAACAGTCAATCATTCTGTTTCAGTTTTTCTAAAAATTATGCAGTACCCAACATTGATTAGAAGATGTCCTTCCTGGATTTTATTTAGGGTTATTTTCATATGCTGATCCCAACAGTATCGAGCATCTTTCAAACATGTGGCTTAACCTGATAGCAACTCAGATTATCACTGGACTATTGGGCAATTAACTAACGTTTAAATGCTTGCTTCATGGCGTAAATCTAATCTTGACTGTTTAAAGCAATTCCTATTTATGCGGAATATTTTCTTTTACAAAATAAAATATAACCAGTGAAAATAAATAACTACTGCCATGATGTCTTGATGTGCTGTTCTTACTGCTGTCAAGCTAATATCATTGTGGAAGATCGTACGGTTATTTGGTAGCGATTCTTACCATCGTATGATGCTGTTTGCAACTTTAAGCCGAGAATGCTTTCCCGCAAAAACAAGCAATCCAAGGTAATGCTTAATTTCTATTGCACGTATCTGCATTACATAAACAAAAACACTACTCCTAAATAATTATATTTCTCATGCCCCTGAAAAAGCATCCTACCGAGGCAGACTTTCTGGATATTCGTCAACCTATGCATCCGCCCCAATGATCAGCCCACTTCTTATCTTTGTTCCGAACACTTCCTGTTTCTTTCTTCTCTAATTTGTCATCTACCTTGTGCTCACAAATCCTTCTCCAGATTCGCCCTTTAGACTTTTTGCAGCAAGCTGGTTCCGATCTAAAGGTTCAGTCCCTTCACCTTCCATCATGCATGGACCAAAAACTATTCTCAAATACACCATAGCGAATTAGCCATCGACCATGTGAAATATCCATTGGTGCCCTCTTGTCGCCATCTTCGAAGTATGCAGCATAGCTTAACCAACTAATCACGCTGTCGCTGTCAAGCCTCTACCTGCTTCAAACCTTTGCCGAGCCAAGGCCGCTTTCGTCCGCTACATCAGCGTACCCGATTTGAGCAAAGCTGGAACCGGGAGGCCTTTAAATTCACCTGCTCCCATAACAGGTTTGGCTGAGTGGATGTACCTTTCAGAGCTCAGTTCTTGCCTGCGGCTGTATCATATCGTGCTGTGGATTCCCAGTTTCGCAACGCTCGAATGCTCGAAACACTGCGTCACGTCTGACGTGGAAAAGGGCACGTATCAACTCCGCTGGTCAAAGCATTCCGAAGGAAGCATGTTCCGTAGTAGGCCTTACCCTCTGAAGAATTCAACGTATTGTTTCTATTTCAACTGATCTGTGAATTCTGACGAACCCGTCTCTGAATTCAGCTTAAAATAGAACGGCGACTTGGGATTTCAAATGGGTAATGTATCAGAAACTGATCGGAAGAAGGCGTCTTTTTGTAGCAGATCCTGACCTCCGAATGCTAGCAACCGCGCGTACAGACGTGCGCAAAACATAAGGTAATCGTCTGTCACTTGCAGAATGATGCGGGCAGACTTGGTACGGAAAACGATGAGAAGGAAGAAGCTGCATACTTTATGTGTCGTTAACGCCTGCCGTTGAAACGTTCGTAACTTGATACTAGTGTATGTATGGAGTCCTTTTCAGAGACACGGTCATCCTGTGGCTCCGCAGAGAAGCCAGAAGATCGCGTTCGCTGTCCTGTCTCCCTCTAAAACTTACAGTTGCTTGAAGCTTGCTCAAATAAACTCACAGTAAATGCCAAAAAGCATCACTTGCTTGCACGCTTTGCAAAAAAAATATATCGGGATAATGCTTTTGCTCGACGTCCCTAGCTAGCAACTGGCCTTGCCACTTCCAACCTAGATTTATCTATCTCCTCGCGCATCAGCACATGTTTGACAAGGAGATGGGCAGAAGCAGAGCAGAACGGAACAGCGAAGCTCATGGCAACAATAAACAAGCACAAGGCTTTCCCCCACATGATGCATCATGCACGCCCATATCCGTTTGATGTGTGCATATCCTAATTGAGCAGTTGGTCGCCTATGCAAGGATGAAAAGCCTGCGGATTATAAAAAGATTGAGGGCGTGTTGTGCTGCAGGAACCCCCGGCCACCATCCCAGAGACAGACATGCAGTCCACACTGGGATACCACGAGTCCGCAGCTCTTCTTCCCCCAAATTCCGCTTAGGATCATGGCCTACCTGGCTTTGTGCCACCTACCAAAAATAATTTCCAGGAGACCAGCAAGTCCCGGACAAACGAACAATCTTCCTCAATTCCTCAAGGTGAATAATAAAAGATCCGATTTAGTATTCTATCACCTTTGGAATCTATCCCCAAATGATGGCACCATCATGCCTATGCCAGTCTAAACTCTTCATGAAACTGAAAAAGAACCAGAGATTCATTACATTCATTCAAGAGCAGCGTAGCTACATGCTAATCATGCGATTCAAGTTCAATCATGCACCGAAACAAAGAGCCGAATTGGTCTCTTATCAGTCTCACCAAATACCCCAACAAACCACTCTGGAGAAATGCTGTTCTCCAACTAACTTTTAACTAACATCTAGGTGTACATGTGAACAAATGTACCCCTCTCGTCTACCAATGCATGACAAACAAACAAAGTCAAACAATAACATCACCGAGCCTCCTCACCTCAACCACCATGACAGCAAAACATCAACGCCGTCTGCCGAAAACGCCCCCGCACCTCCAATTAATCCCTGCTAATACTTCCATCAGCGTCCCGTGTACGTGTTTGGTTAGTACGAGTCGTATGGAGTTTTCAAACTCAAGGGCAGGCATGGAAAATTGGCTCAAAGTGGCCAGTTAAACCTTCCCTATCCAGTTCCAACCCGCTCCCTCCTTGTACAAGCAACAGCAGCAGCACACCGGCCAGGTTCCGAGAAGAGCAACGAGAGGAAGGTGAGGACCTGCCTCTGAAAGCAAGCCATCATTGGCTACCAAATGCAGGCATGCTTATAGCGAACAGGACAAGAAGCAGGGGAAGAAGAAGAAGAAGAAGCGGGAGCTGCAGGATAGTTGGGAGGAACCAGCACCATGTCCTATGATCAGATGCTCCGGCCACTGATCGGGGTCGGGCCGTGGGGAGCCGCTCACCATCATGTCGGCGGCGGCGACGCCGTGACGCGGCAGATCCTCAAGTGCACGCGGTGGCAGCTCGAGGAGACAACCGACTTCGTGACCTGCCCCTACCACTACTACTGCGACAGCTCCTACCCCGGCGACTACTCCGCCGCAATCGGCGCCCTCGTCGCCGCCTTCGCCGCCTACTGCTTCCTCTCCACGCTCGCCTTCACCGTGCTCGACCTCGTGCGCGGCAGCGCCCCGTCGGGCGGCGCAATTCGGGGGATCAAGCGCAAGTACCTGGTCCCCTCGGGCCCGTTCCTCCTCCCGCTGGTCCTGCTCGCGCTGGCCAAGGGGCAGCGCGTCAACTCCGTGTTCCCCGTGGCGCAGCTGGGCCCGGCATTGCTGCTGCTCCTCCAGGCCTCGGCGCTGGCGTTCCGGAACGAGGCCGACGGCGACGTGCGCTACGCCGTGCTCGAGGCGTCCACGGTCTCCGGCGTGCTGCACGCCAGCCTGTACCTGGACGCCGTCGTGCTGCCCTACTACACGGGCCTCGAGGCGCTGCGGTGGTCGCGCTTCTCCGGCGAGTGCGCGTCGTGCCTGTGCCGGATGGAGCCGCTCGTCGTCGGCGGCACGGCCGTGCAGTACCGGGGCCTGTCCAAGACGGCGCTGGCAATCATCTTCGCGCTCTGCTCGCGGATGGTGTGCCGCATCTACGGCGAGGAGCGGCTCAGCGCGTG
The DNA here is from genome assembly GCA_031894775.1 of Chloris gayana. Taxonomy (NCBI): domain Eukaryota; kingdom Viridiplantae; phylum Streptophyta; class Magnoliopsida; order Poales; family Poaceae; genus Chloris; species Chloris gayana. The sequence continues at coordinate 12,703 of JAUNZO010001547.1, read as the reverse complement.
GACGCGGTCCGCGCTGGAGGCCGTGGGCTGGGTGTTCGTGGCCGCCGACGCGGTATACCTCGTCGGCTGGGTGGCCGTGGAGGGCGGCGCCGTCGGGGTCATGGCGTACAGCCTGATTGCCGGGCTGGTGTTCCTCAGCGTCTTCGGCAAGGTGTACCGGTTCCTGGCGTGGGTGGAGACGAGGCAGTCGCAGTGGAAATCCAGCCTCTGCCACAGCGTCGTTTGATTCGTTCGTCCCTGAATCATGTATGTAAAAAGAAAGAAACAAAGGATCTTCCATTTGCACAGCTCTTCCTCTTCTTTTGCTTGCTGTACAATCGACACAACGGTGAAAGAGGTGCGGAGAATTCTTTTGTTCATGTTTACTAATTAGCATACTCCATTTCTGAAGACATTCCAATTTTTTTTAGTTGATGACACTTCAGAGCTTCTTCTATTCTAATATGCAACGGTTTTTAGTATAATACGGTTCACCTTCCTATTCATGCTGACCACATTCTGATGCCAAGGCTACGGATCAGACAACGTAATTATACACAACTTGTGTTTTATTTTTCAAAAAAGAAATACATATTGGTTCAGCAATTCAGCAACTGGTATTAAAAAAACAAAAGATCCGTGCGTGAGCTGGTTTCAGAAAAGTGCACGGGACAAAGGATCAACAAGAATGTGGTGGTTCAGAACTTGGCTTGGGTAGATCAACCAGGGACCTAACCACTGGCGGCTCCTTGAAGCCAGTTCTTGGAGCCTTCCTTTCTAGCCTCTCGTAGCTCTGTTCTTCCTTGTCCTCTTCAGTTAACCGCCGCATCCCATCTGCTGGACAAGTTGTTGGAGCACTCACCTGTTGTCTCGGCAAACATGGATACCACATTCTGCATTCTCACCGCAGTCACCGGTCGCACACGTGCGGAATTTATCGGATTATTACTATGTGTACTTGTCACAGAGGACTTGTTTTATTCCCATGAAGCAGAGGTGTTCGACATTTAACTTAGTTTGACTTCTTGCTGACCAGGCGGCGCCCGCCTTCATTCTTGAACAGAGTAGTTATGCAATTCTTGAACAGAGTTGTTCTGTCTGGAAGAAAGTCCGGCACACCCCGTCCGTCAGTCCTGCGAATGATTAGGTTGGATTAGGTGAGTTGAAGAGGCCCGCGAGCGAACTGGAACGGGTCACGGTCAGGTTGGTGCCCAAATCAACGAGGCCTTCGTGAACCGGAAGCAAAAGCTTTAGGATAGCATCCGGTCGCTGTCAGAAACAGTCCAAGCGCGTACGACGGCTCCATGTCATCGTGCGTTATTGCCTCCCAACGCCCGCTAGATTCATCGGTTTATCATCAGCATGTGCATCCAAGGCGCGCGCTGTTGATGTTGCTTTGTTGTTTCGGTGCCCTTGATTGAAGGTGCATAATGCCGGTTGTAATAAAAAGGAGAGAAGATTCTCCGTTTTTGTGTGCGTCCAAAAGAGCTTCCTGTTCCTGAGCGTTGACGGTTGTTGAGCCGACGGCAGTCTAAGGGTGTGTTGGTTTTCTTCCTATAAAATTTAAGAGCTGTCATATCAAAGAGAATCTTACTTATTTAGTAAGTACTTTTATTAATTTAATAACAAAACCTATGTCACGACCCCTACTAATTTGCGAGACGAATCTAATGATCCTAATTAATCTATGTTTTGCTACAGATGATGCTACAGTAAACATCTTCTGATAACATCATAATTACCCTCGTTGGATTCAGTCTCAGTGAATTAGATAGGAGATCTGTCAATTAGTTTCGAGATTAGACTTTATTTAAGTACTCTAAAATGATAAAATTCTTTTTGATGTGACAGATCTAAAATTTAGACCCGAGAAACGAACACACCCTAAAAGATTGTGCCTGGAGTGTAGAGTTAAACAGAGTTTAGTTAAGGTTTCTTCTGTAATCTAATGCCATGCTGCTTGCGGATACAATGCGTTTTTGAGATGACCCGAACACCAGTGATGGACCTGTTTGGCAACGAACTAGTGCAGGACCTGCCGCCTAATTCTGACTTCGTCTTCGTGGATGCCACAGTTGATTATCAATTTATCGTGTAGCACTTTGTCTTCGTAATCCTGTTCCTGATTGCGTGCACACAACTTTGTCCACCCGGGCAGATTGCAACGCCATTCACGACTCATCACCTATCACTCTACCACGGATGGACCCGGCCACGATCGATTGAGTTCATGGGCAAGGCCAGCGACGTTCCCGTATGAACCCATTTCGATCGAGCTAACCAACGTAAAAATAAATACTGATTGTTTGATATCTTTTCTATTTTTTATTGAGATGTAAATTGCGCTGTTTGAATATACTGACCCGTATCCCACATTCCTTCTTTTTGTTTTAGAACAATCCCACATTCCTTCCTGGTTCCTGAACTTTTGGAAGGCGCTGAGCTCTTCGACTTCCACTGCACTTCCGTTCGTGGGTCACTGCCAGAATCCAGGCCTCAAAAGGCCTGCTCAAAAAAAAAGGCCGGCCCAATACGTGCCCCGCGCCGACTCACTCCGTTTCCGACTACTAACAGCGAGATTAGTCCGGTCCATTTTAGGCTCGGACTCAAGAACCGCCATATTGAGAAGGGAAGCCCGGTCCGCGACTTCCACCCGCGTGACCGGACCACGCGCTTCCGCCTCCACCATCACCCGACTCGAAAGTTCCCCGGATCTCCGCCGCCGTCCGCCGCCATGGAGAAGGAGAAGAAGCTGTCCTTCTCCATCTCCTCTTCGAAGTCCAAGCCGCCCAGGCCCACCTCACGCCCCGCAGCTACCGGCGAAGATGCGGAGCCCCGCTCCTCAGCGCCCGCGCCGGCCCCGCAGTTCGTCACCGAGTTCGACGCCTCCCAAACCCTAGGCCCTGCCGCCGCACAAGCCGTCATCGCGCCGCTCCCCAACTCCGGCAACTTCCTCAACCATCGCCCACGCAAGCCGTCCTCGCTCCCCACCCCCGAGGAGGAGGCCGCGCTCGCCGCGGAATCGGGCGCCGGCGGTCCCTCCTTCGTCCTCGACACCTCCACCGCCCCCGAGGACCCCTCTTCCAGCATCGGGTACGGCCTCACCCTTCGCAACTCGGCCACGGCCGCCGACAACGCCAAGGAATCGGAGAACGCGCCTCATCAGGCGTTGGCCCATGTATCCGGTGGCGACCTCATGCTGCAGCGGTACAAGGAAGACATGGCCACCCTCCCCGAGCACCGTGGCATGGACGAGTTTCTCGATGTCCCCGTGGATGGATTTGGTGCGGCGCTCCTTGCTGGCTATGGCTGGTCCGAGGGTAAAGGTATTGGTAGGAACAATAAGACCGGTGATACCAAGGTTATCTCGTATGACCGCCGTGCTGGTACACAGGGGTTGGGTTACAACCCCTCTGCGGCTGATCCAAAGAAGACTCGCGCTGGCGACTGGATTGTTGGCGAGAAGAAGCCGACAGAGAATGGGTCTGCAAAGAAGAGGGACAGGGATAATAGGGATACACAGCAGGAGAGGGATTCTAGTGCCCGAAAGAAAAGGTCTGGTGAGCAAAGGTCAGAGCGAGAAGTTCGTGAAAAGGAGAGGAATGGCCGGGATAGCCGAGAAGGAAAGAGTAGCAATGGCAATGGTGGATCTGTTAACAAGGTCCGCTGGTTACAGAGCCATATCAGGGTTCGGGTTGTTAGTGAGAAGTTGAGCAAACGGTTGTACTTGATGAAAGGGAAGGTTGTCGATGTAGTGGGTCCGACAACTTGTGATATAATGATGGATGATGGGTCAGAGCTGGTGCAGGGCGTGGATCAGGATATGCTCGAAACAGTTCTGCCTCGGACAAATGGACGGGTACTTGTGCTCTATGGTAAGCACAAGGGTGTGTATGGGCACCTGATAGAGAAGAACTCTTCGGATGAGAGTGGTGTGGTGGAGGATGCAGATACGAAAGATCTGATACGTGTGAGATACGACCAGATTGCTGAGTATGTTGGAGACCCAGAGTTGCTTGGGTTCTGATTAATTTCTTTGAGGGGCTGGTGTTTTCCTATGAGGAGCTCTTTGCTGGTAATGTCTAGTTCTTAATGATAAACTGTCATTATTTGTTGGATGTAAAACGTTGAACAAGCTTGCTTTAGATGTACCTTTTTTTATTATTTTAATGGAAGTTTACATTATTTGTTGGATGTAAAACGTTGAACAAGCTTGCTTTAGATGTACCTTTTTTTATTATTTTAATGGAAGTTTACTTCTTAATTAGTCTAGTTTCAAGTTTCAACGCCTCGTAACTATGCAAGAGAGGTTTTAGTGTCTCAACTTTAATTTGATTTTCCCACTTTGTGATAGAAGCTCTTTTGTCTGGTAATGACTTGAGTGTGTAATTCTGTTATTTCATGCTCCCTTGTGTACTTGCAAGATAAATTTCAGTGCCACGTTTCAAGAGGGTTTCTCTGAATAACGTCAGCTTGATCTTGATTTTGGATTTTTCTATTATCACTCTGCTTATAATGGACATTTGCATGGCATCGATAAGGTTTTCTATACATGATTCTGATCAACCATGATCCTCTTATTACTGTTAACCAAACACGTGTTTTAAGATGAAATGACAGATTGTTATGTACTTACATTGTTAGTTTAGTTTTGCATCTGAAAATTAGCGACTCTGTCAATGTCCTCATGCTTTTCAATGTCTTAGAGTTGACCAAATAGGCCTGCCTGATTAGCTTGAAGAACTTCAATAATGCATTCTAGCTAGTCCTAGTATTCTCCAAATCAAAATTGTTTGTATAAGACTAGTGACTAGATTAATTATGTATAGTTCAATTTTGTCAAATTAAGGTATTGTTTTCTGTTAATTTGGATGTGATATAGTTGCATCGTAACATTTGGCATGGATTATCTGTAAAGATCTAAGCTGAGGGGTTCCTGGTCTACATAACATGTGGCAATAAAATTTATATTTAGGGGAGTTACATATGTACAAGTTGTAAATCTCACATAGCCTATGCATAGGGAGGCAGATGTGTTGATAAGTTTGGAATAGCAGAATAAACGAGGTATGAAAAGACTTTTCTGCCCTGTACTGTGGAGAGAAACGTTAGTGATCTGTGTTACCTATAGACAATATATAGATGATGGACACATCAGAAATCTCCTGCTGGAACTTCTCTCAAGTCTCAACATGTGCAATTTTTTTTTCTGCTTTACACGAGGGATATTAATCGTCCAGGTCCCTGATATTCTTTTTCCTCCTCATGGACAGATTGGAGATCATGTTGGGGTGCTGGAAATCTGGACAGCATCATTTTCCCCAACGCTCGGTAATGGTTAAACCACATGCAAATATTTGGTTTTTGCTATGTTGATGCTGCCCAGATTGCTTTAGAATCAGCATGAGTCCTTGCTCAGTGCAGATTTGTACCTCCCAGCAGTATCTGTAACTTGTATATTAATTCACTTTATAAATGGAGGAAATTGCTGGTAAGCAGATGCTCCATGTGCACAGCTAGGAGGCCATTCTGTCGGTTTAAAGTTAATTTTTGATGCTTGTGATCATCAATAGAATGCTACTACTTCGGACCTGAATTTATCATGAAGCCTTCATGCATGTATCAGTGAGCTCTGCAGCTGCCAATGGGTTTTTTATAATGGTCGGCACCACCAGGTCAGCATCAGCAGCAAAAGAATGTGTGGATGGTAACGGTGCATATTTGACTGCCATCCACACTATTTTCTTTATAAAAAAAAGTTTTAGAAACACTGTTTACTGTTTGGTGCCTCCACATATAATGGTGCATAGCAAATCTGATGAGCATTCACACATTCCATCACACCCTGCTTGTATCTTTTATTTTCTCTTATTTCTCTTTTTTTTGGGGGTGGGGGAGGGGTTGGAGATAGATGTACTGTATGCGAAATGTAGGAACTGAGATTGTATAATTGTTCGTGACTTAAACTATTAATGATATGTTATTAATCCTGAGTTTTGTAGCATTGCTTTCTGAAGTTTGGGATTGCATGTATCAGTTATATTTCGAAGCTAAAATAGCTCGGATTTGACAATTATATCCCCGCATCAAGGAATCACAATAAAGCTGAACTCTAGTTGAGGACTGAGGAGAAAAAGGCTCGAGTTCAGTAAGTGGATTTAACTGTCGTGCATCGAATAGGACTGGCATTGGCTACTGTCTACATTTTGTTTCAGTGAACCTGTTTACGTTTCGTTTCAGTGTACCTGGCATCATGCCTGGCAACCTTCATCTTTCTTCCCCGCAGGCAGGAAATGGCTGCTAAGATCCCCGAGTTACTGTCTACACGAGAGGGCTGTCTGCCTTGCTGTGGTTTCAGAATGTCAATGGTTTTTCGATATAAACTGTAATCTCACTGTAGCTCTTATGGTGGTGACTCTATATCCAGGCAACCTATCAGCCCAACGCTGAATGTGGATCGTATGCTTTCAGGCTAACCAAACGCTGCCTGACCAGATAATTTCACATACACGTACAGGCAGCAGAAATACCCAGGCAACCTGTTCACCTCTATACGGTAAGGCTGTCTGCCTTGGTGGCTATATTCTGGAGGTCATTATTTGATTTTGAATATAGGATCAGTACCTTTTATCGTCTAAGGTGAATAGGTGATCAGCTAGAAACCATTGATATTCTGGAGTTCTCGCTAGAAACTCTCTCTTCTCGTTTTGATTGTAACTGGGCTGATGAGCCCCCTAGTTTCATTCTAGCACATCTGGCAAACGATGTAACAATACTGTGCAATTAATAAAGTTGCCGGATGGCTTCCCATAAAAAAAAAAGGTGAATAGGTGATCACGCCGGCCTAAACAAGACATGGCATCGCAAACCTTTGTTTGGGCCCTGGGGAAGCTAGAGCGATATGGCATTGTCAAGTAAGAAAGAACCTGAACGCGGATGCAGCTATAATTCTCCACATCCAACCATGGCAAATGGCACGCTTGAGTTGTCTGGCAAAATGATGCCACACACCAAAAAAGAAAATCCAAAGAAATCACGTGATAGCTTTACAATCTAGCTACTCTCAGATTTCAACCATCAAAATGTGGAGGCATGTTAAAGACTATTTTGTATGCTGTTCTTCAAAACAATATTTAGAATCATCATCTGACCTTCAAAAACAAATTGTGTGGCTGATCTATTTCCCTTTCTCTAACTCATTTCTCTGACCCAAAATAGCCAGACATATGAAATGTATCCGGTACTACCTCTTATTTCCACAACCCACTCTTTATTTCCAGGAATCCAAACATCACCATATGGTTCAGCAAACGCTCCAAAGGATGTCTTGAAAACGTGAGCGAGTAAATAATATATCAAATAAGAACCACATGCACAGTGATAACATCTCAAATGTCCCAATAACCTACCGAGAATATATCAACCTTGAAGCCAGTGACACTTGTTCAGGTAACATCATTCTGCTTCATGAGACACAAGAATGAAACATCCAAACAATGTACAACTAAAGGAATTGGTTGACCATATAGCATGACATAAATGAAACATCCAAACAATATTCAGCAAGACATTGTGCAGATCTCAGAAACATCAGCATAGAATGTACAGCCGCACATCCTGACATCCAACCAAGAACCTGAATTACTAAAAGGTTAATGAACAGAAAGCTTGTTGAATTCAGGATTTAGATTTGATAACTGACCAATTAAACTATCAGGAATAGTATTGTTAAGGATCTTACTGTTCCTTAGATGGTACTGTATTAGTCAATTATAAACAAAAATCTAAAAACACAGTCGATGCAAACATAGAACAACAACACGCACCAAATCATAGTTAGCAATCAGCAGATATGGAACATGTTTTCCACGATGTCTGGATATGTATGTATTACTCTTATTCATTCACCATCGAGCTGATTTTCAGTCGCTGGAGAATTCTCCAGGGACACACAATTGCATTGTAACTAAGAAGCAGTAGCAGACGCAGAGCCGGACGCCTCAGCCGGAGCTGCCTCGTCATCCTTGTGCTTCACCATACCCGAGTCGACCAGGATGGGCACCTCGGCCGCGAGCCAGGGCGCGAGCCCGAGGCATAGCGCGTGCGCAATCCCGAACCTCGGGCAGTTCTTCGCCCACAGCGGCTTGAAGTGAACGGTGAGGCAGATCTTCCCTCCACGGTACATCTGCGTCCACCAGCAGCAATCTCAATCAACAGAAACAACAGGTTTACCATGCATGAACACAGATACAATAACCCATTCGAGGTTAGCTCACCTTGTGGGTCTTGCCATCGAGGGTGGGGAGCTCGATCTCGGGGGCAACTTGGGGGTAGGCGACGGGGATGTCGAACTGGAGGGGAAACTCGTAGCGGCGGAGGTTGTGGACGTACCAGCAGGTGCCCTCCCAGCGGGTGCCCTCTGGGTTGGCGGCGGAGATGCGGAACCAGTCGTTATCCTTGGCCTTGTTCACCGACGTGTAGGCGATCAGGGCGCGGTACTCCTCCTTGAGCCGCTGCCGCCACGCCTCGCCGTCACGAGGCCCCGCACGGATGGAGAGCAGCGGGATCTCGCCCACCACGCTCTTCGTCCCTTTGTCCCATCCCTCCATCGCCGGAATCAGAGGAAGAGGATGATGGCGGCGTGTTCCGCTGCGGCGGTAGAGCGGTGCGGGGTGGGCGAAGGACAAACGCGGAAGAAGATGCTTGCGCTCCGCGTGGGATCGACGCTTTGCTGGGGAACTGGCTGGCTGGTCTAACGCAAGCGCATCCGCGGCTGTTTTTGGGCCGGGTTTTTGGGCCCTTTTTGATTCCGGCACGGCTCACAGTGTGGCCGGGCGACCGATCCGGCAAACCAGCTGCTGGTGTGTGCCGTCACGCGTACGAAAGAGTACCGCTACAGCTCCAATCCGATTACCAACTTAGGTTATTATAAAAATTATATATCATTATTTAAAAAATTAAAATATTTAATTATCATGTATTCATCTAGTTGCAATAGAATTGAACATTTGGGTTGGCTATACAGTAATTCCCCGTACGAAATAGCCAAACAAAATAGCAAGCTAGTCCTTCGAGCTGGACACGAGACCGAAAATCCTATTTGCCCGCTTCAAAAGTCTAAGTTTTCACCTCCAATAGCAAAATTGGGCTTCATCCTTCCTAATAAATTATTAAGACCGCTCTTTTTTTTCTCTCACTATTGCTAGAGGTTTTTATTGGAATCGGCAAGGTTTCACATGTTGATAGAAAATATCACTCACCTTAGTGTAATTGCGAGGCTGAAGAATAAACTTCTCTCCATCTGCATAGTTGTGCGGTGCTCACCGGCGACAACGGCGTGGGCATGTTGCGTGACGTTCGGGTGGTGACGAGGCCTCCCCACACGGTGTCGAGCTAGAAGTGGCTTGAGATCTTAGAGACGAGAGCCACCCTGCTCAACTTTCACATCATCGGCGACGAGCGCCGCCTTCACAACTACATCTCTATGACAACTATCCATCCATCTCCCGCCTCGTCGGACTTCGCCATCACCATCGTCTAGTCCTACATGGTGTACGTGCTCGCAGGGAACATGCCCGAGGAGGCGGGCATCTTCGTCGACACTAAACACTATCATCGAGTGCAGCTAAGACCTATACACACCTAATGACACTATCATTACCAATTTTAATTTGAAGCGACACAGTTTTTTTTTTTTTTTTTGGTATTTCGATACCTACTCACCTCACATGAATGGTTCAGTTCAAATAAAAACATGATTTGGCAAAGGTACATAAAATTCTAGATTTGCCACTACAACAATTCAGAATATCAAACTTATGGATAACAGGATATATCTACTTCAACTCCATCCCCATCAACTTCTATAGTTTGATGTTGATTCCACGAGTGAATTCTAGACTGGATTTTAAGTTCTTGTCCTCCTCTTCTTGATTATCATAGTTTGTGATTACTTGTCAAGTCCACCTCTACGTGGAGTTTGAGATGTCGACGATATGGCATGGCAATCGCAGATAAGCTCAATGGAACAATGAATATGGAGCCAGAGGGAAGGGACAAGCTCCTCTCGTGTTCATGACTGAAAAGGTGGACACTTTTGTTAGCGCTTAACAAGATGAGCTCAAGGACCGGCGGCCTCGGTGGATAGTAAAATAGAATGTGAAACTGTGCTGAGCTCCCAAACAGTGGGAGGAATGCGAGGCGGGATGAGGGAGGATCCGAGACGGCAATGGGCCTAATCCGACCTGACGGTGGGCGGAGACGACAATGAGGAAAAACAAGGCCACGAGAGGAGGAATTCGACACAGTAAAGAAACGGTTGCTTCGACCTCTCTTAGGCCCCCAGGTGCTAAACATACTCTATGCTTACGCTTGGTTCAACAGACAATGGGCTCGCTTCTACGGCATTTGGGAGACGAGTCCGAGATGGCCTTGGCAGCCCAATTTACTCAACCGAACAAAAACCGGAACCCACATCGGTTTCGGACTTTCGGTTTACGAATTGGACTCGCCTACGAAAAGTCTACACGTACTAAATTTTGAGTTACGAAATCATTATGAAGGAACCTCCCGCACGTGACTTGGATGGCTGTTCCCCCTCTCCTAATAGGGCATGTACAACGGGTCTTCGGACTCCGTCGCTTCACCGTTAATTTTACGAACCCCCCCGCGTAAACGGTGAGACCGGGGCTGTCTCTTAATTAATGATACAGACAGTTGCCATCTATGAGCATCTTATAGACGCACATAGACAATAAAACCGACAACTTATACAATACATTGTTTATTACTTTGTCTATATACTATTTAATTCATAGTGATTATTGTGATCAAACATAAAACTAATCCTTGTGTTCTACTGTACGGCTTGTTATTTTGTAAACTGATTAGCATAACTTAAGCAAGGCTATATATGTTAGTTCTTAGGACACCCACAGTGCTAATTAATGTGCCGTCTGTATAGAGCCACATCAGCAAATAAATCCTACGTGTACTGAATTTAAGGAAGAAAGAGAGTATTGCCGTCGCTTCACCAGACCACGGCTTCGGCTCGTGCTCCCATGCAAAATGCTCGTGCGGATCCGCTGCACAGAGGTGAAAAATGACAGTAGGCCCTACCAAACAAGAAAGAACCAGAGAAGAGTCACGAAGGCAACGTGACAAACACTAGATTTGATTCGTAACTCAAAATTTAGTACGTGTAGACTTTTCGTAGAATCGTAGGCGAGTCCAATTCGGAAACCGAAAGTCCGAAACTGATGTGGGTTCCGGTTTTCGTTCGGTTGAGTAAATTGGGCTGCCAAGGCCATCTCGGACTCGTCTCCCAAATGCCGTAGAAGCGAGCCCATTGTCTGTTGAACTTATGCCAAGGGCCTAGGCTCTGTGAGAAGGAATTCCCTGTGAGAATGACCAGCCGGGTTTCACGGCCCATATACTGGACGGCCACGAGGCCACGAGTTCACGAAAACTTGGGGGAATCGGCCCAGTCCAGTTTCACGGTGTCCCGGCAGCCGCCAGGCCCGCCAGCCTGCGCCTTCCTTTAGGTGCTGGTTGGGCCGACTTCGCCGTTGGGTTCGGCGAGAGCTCGTGCGAGCAATGCGGCAGCGTGTGACTTCTCGGCTGCTGCTGGTTTGTTTATGCCGCGCTGCATTCCCCCACATCTCAACCGCTCTGTAGCTTAGATGATTAGTGGGATTATTAATCGCAGTCTCCGCAGCATGAAATAATTTCCTAGAGAATCGTCGCTACCTGGTCAGGCATGGCAACGAGGGAGACGGATGGATGTCAACTTCAATTATATCTGGCACCCCCGCATAATTCCTGTGGTTGCAAGCTGCTAATCATCTCACTCAACGCACTTGTTGTACAGTAGAGGGCAAACTAATAATGTCGTGGTCGGTTAGTATCCAATTACTAATTCCAAGTCCAAACCTTTATTTATTGTCTGTTTCTTGTGACAGGGCCAATCTGGTCGTTAAGGTGAGACGGAAACAAACACCGGTAAAGTGTCACCTGATTATTCTTGTAAAGTTTTTTCGTGCAACGATTACGAGATGAATGACCTTTCTTCGGAATTACTAATAGAGATTGAATTTTTAACATCTTCGTTATTGTAGATCAGGCACATGTGGTAAGACATACACTTGCGTCATGCATGTGTAGTCATTCACTGTAGAGGAAACACTGAAAGACAATCGGAGCTAGCAAGCATGATCCTGCCCCCAATCGAAGCCTGACGATAATTCCCGATTTAATCAGCCAGCCCAACGAACCGGTAGAACGTTCAACCAACCCAAGCCCACGCGGCTAGCACGTCCCCATGCTGCTCCACGCAAGGACAACGCCGCATATGTTTACGGCAAGTTGGCAGAGTCCCATGAGAAATGATTAAGTGAATGTCAATAAGCCGCAGGCCGGGGAATCTGCTCTCAGATCACACTGCTAATGCTGCTGCCTCTCTCATGCTTAATGGCGGTAGCAGAGCAGAGCACTTGCTTGCAGGTAGAGCGCATCCCAGAGGGAGATAGAATAGTGCGCTCTGAATTATTAGATCGCGGTGCTCCCTCGTGCCTAACGGTACAGAATTTGTTTACCGGCTCCTTTGTTTCCTCCCAACTGCTGTGTGGACGGCTCTCCTAATTCTCGCGATCCGTCTGGAACATCGTTGTACTATTTTCAAATGGGAATATACGCAACTTGGGTACGAAGTCTGTCGGTGTAGGGG